>OX439483.1:94238395-94838395 GCA_949320155.1 Melangyna quadrimaculata
AAAACCATTACTTATAAAATCTTTACTGCCGCATTTCTTATCAAATTAATAATTTTAAAGCTGGCCATATACGAGCGAGCCGAACGGCTCGGAGCCAATTGGCTTTGGGCATTTTATACTGGGTAAATATCAAAAAGGTTCGGCACCAAACCATTTGGATTTTCAAGCAGTCGGAAAACCACGAACCAAATTTGAAGATTGGAACCAGATCTGCACGAACCATTCGCCGACGTCAGATTTTTCTTATCATTGTTTATCTGTCATTCTTGTTATTATTGTGAATGATGCGCCCGCTTTCGCGTCAGTTTAGGAGAGCCTTTAGTTCACTGATCTCTATAATACAGTGTATTATAGAGATCAGTGCGTTAGCCCCATATCAATAAACGGAGTGCGTAGATTTTAATTTTTTTTTTCGTGGTGAATGGAACACCATTAAGGATCTCCCAAACCAACGCGGAACATTTGTTATGCAGGGCAAATAATTCACAATGATAAATAATAAAATGACAAATAAACAATGCTAAACAACAACAAAAACTCTTCGGCGAATGTTCCGAGCCGCTTTCGCGTTGGTTTGGGGGAAGACTTTAAAACAGATTTATTTTCATAAATTCCTACGTCAGTGTCATTAATTCATATCAGAAAAATATTGAATAGAAAATGAAATAATTCAAAATCGGGATTTGAATGATAAAAAATAAACTAATTTTTTTTACCACTGAATATCATACATTAAACAACTGTCCATAAATCAAATTTCAAATGTGGATGAGGCTTATGCCACGAGAAAACGATTATTATTTATAGTCTCTCCCAAACCAACGCGAAAGCGCCACATTCGACGAGACGGCAGCAGTGTTTGTTGTTGTTTAGCATTGTTTATTTGTCATTTTTGTTACAACTGTGAATGATTCGCCCTGAATGGCGAATGTTTCGCGTTGGTTTGGGACATCATTTTGCATTCAATATTTTTTTTGCATAAAACCAGTTAACGTCGTCAAAAAAACCCCCTGCATTGTGAATTGGTATTTTAAAACTAATTGTGAATAACTAGAAAAATGTGACAGCGAATCACGTCACTCTACCGTCCCGTTTTCTCGTCACATTGTGAAACAGGCCTGACGCCTGAGTCAACTTTTGTTTTAAATTTCGTGTTTGTACATGTTCGGATGTGCGCTGTCTCCCTGAGCACATTTTATGAATTGGGATTTCCATTTCGCTGGTGCTGCAGAACTCGTTTTGTTTTTCTCTAAAAAATCGGGTTTTGAAAAAAATCGAATTTTGATGAAAATCGTTTTGTTGAAAAAAAATACGCGTCGTTAAATAACCTCAAATTTATGTATGAAGAAAAGAATTTTTTTATTTTCAATCGGGAATAATTCCAAAAAAAAACAAGAGAAAGGAGTTTTGAGCTTGGAAACCTGGAATCGAGTTTAGCACAACATGTTAAATATTCGGAAAGGGCAAGCTTCTGTTATGTAATTATAAAAAAAAAATAGGTATAAATCATGTAAATGAATAAATATACTTATATAACTTTAACCTGACATTATCTTCCACATGACCTTAACCAACAAATTGTATCCATGTTCTGATAAAGGATCAAGTCTCACGAAAAAATGTAGGTTAAGGTATCAGTACATTTCAAATTGTAAATTTTATTTGATCCAAAAATTCGATGAGTTATTTTTCATCGATTAATGTAGCATCTGTGTTTCAAATCGAATGAACATAGTGCACAAAATCCATTTGAAAGTATTTCCTGATTCGTTTTCCTGATCGCTATAACCGCCCCCGTAGCTACACAACGAAATTTCTTTAGCTTTACTTTAGTTTGAAGGACTCATCATTAGTAAACCCTTCTGTATCTGAGGCTAGTCGGTGTGCTTCCTAACCCGAATCATCAGTTCCTTGATACCTATGTGTTCCAAAGACGGGAAAGGCGGACAAAGACAAACTGCTCCTTATATAAGCCAAATGTAATAATAGTCATACCTAGTAGCCTAAGGAATTCACTGTACTTCAGTTGTATTAAACTCTGTAGAGATATAACCCATTTTGGGTAACCAGGAAATCATATCCTTTATAACTAAATAACAAAAATGCTAACTGATGTCGTCTTCGATTGGATAACAAAAATGCTAACTGATGTCGTCTTCGATTGGATTTCTGAACAGTACTTCCCCTTTTTGATTCCAGTCGAATTATTTCCTGTTGTTCCAAGACAAACGACATGAGAATAATCTTGAGAGAAAAGTAATATGAAACCTAAGAATAGAAACAGGTATTCCAATTTTTATATCACTTTCCTTTATTGTAATTAATATTGATATGCCGCCATTTTAAACCCAAATATCTTCCCTATACCTTCCAGTTGAACGCATCTCTTTAATAAAAATTACCGCTTCTTCATCTGAGCACTCCAAACCCTTGGCCAGGCACTCTTTTATGCATTCCTCTATACTTTTCGAGATCTTCGTCCCATCAGCACAAACATACAAATTCGTATCTTTTCTGTTCAACTGTTCCACCAACTCTTGAGCATTAGCACTTAACTGATCCTGAACATGCTTAAATTCTCCGCAGTCTGGATCGGGATCTCTTGAAAAACTCTCATACAAGTGTTGCAGGACACCTCTAAGCTGGTAGTCAAGCAGATCATCTCTATGCACTGCACTGTCTTGACAAGTTGAACCGACAAATAGCCAAGTGGATCCTAATTTAGTTTTGTTTTGCTTCATGAGTTCATCCTTGTGTTCGAGGAATGCTAGAAACGGAGAAACCCCACATCCAATTCCAATCAATATGCTGTCTTCTTCATGGCGGAAACTAAACTGATTCGATTGTCGAAAGTAGAAGCTAAGTTTGGCTGCTTTGTCGGGGTTCTCAAGGAAACTATTAGCGAGTTCAGTCAGAAATGAAGTTGCTACTCCTGGGTTATCGATGAAAGCTGAGAAGACCAACTTTACTTTACCCGCATCTGATAAGGGGCTATTCGCAATGGAATAAGGTCTGGGTTTGAGACGCGGAAGATGTTCGATGAGAAGTGAAAGTGTAGGACAACAACTTGAACAGATGTCCAGTATGTCAGGAAAAGTCCTAGTCTTCTCCAAAATCAGCTCATTGTACAGTTTTGCACCTTCTTTTGATGACAATAACATCAGTAGATTCTTTTCATCCTTGTCGGTAGTGCATTCAGCTAAGGAACGAAGAAATAGCTTCTTTGGAACTGTGTTCAAGTCCAAACAATCCCGAATAATACACCGCGCAGATGATCGCTCTGGGATATGCTGAGGAATTTTGGGATTTTTCTTATTTGTCTTCAACTTAATGACGATATCACAGATATTATCAGGTGAGTCACAAAATAATTGTCTTCCAATGACTGTCGCAACATCTTTCGCCGAATTAGAAACTAGAACTCCAATGGCATCACCAGGATTAAATTGATAATCAATGATGCTGCCGTAGTCCATTGTGAGTTCAATGAATTTTTTCGATCCTATTGGTCCATCGAAGAGGATTTTGGCATCTTGTATACGAGCTGAGATAATTGGAGTCGCAGAAAATGGGTATAGCAGGTCAGTGCATTTTAGCTGCATGTGTTGTGAATCATCATCCTGGATGGATTATTGAAATTGTGAAATAGAATTCTTTAATTTTATGAATAAGAACTAACCTGAAAAGTTTCACCTTGGTATTTTACATCGATGTATTCAACTGGCAAGGATGTTGGAGTGTAGTCTTTGAAAAAATCACCGGATTTTTCCATTAATTTTGTGAATTCTTCCGATGGTTGAGGGACCATGATGAATTTTTTTTTTGGAGAGAAACGTCACTTGTTAGTTTTTTTTTGTTTGGAAACTGTCACGTTTGACGTTCAGGAAAGTAGGTAAGTTCATGTCGATTTCGATTCAACAAATCGATCTTTTTCGGACCACTATCTTTTCAACAAAAAAATGGAATTTTTTTGGGGTCTGATTTATGGTGGAGAACATGTATCTGCATTTGGTTTCTGCACAAAAAAAAGGATGCCAAATACAAAATGTATATTTGTTAGATAGAGAGAAAAGATCAGAAGAAAAAAGCAGAAGAGCTTCGTTTCTGCATTATAGGAAAGTGCCATACTGCAGAAATGAAGACGAACATGTTCATCTTTTTGATGGTTCTCTTTCACTAGCTCCGATTTTGTGTATACATCTGTCCTGCTCTACTTTTGTGCATTTTGCAGATGAAGATACATTTAAATAATCCACCATTAATCTTTGTCGATTTCGATTCAACAAAAATAATTCGATTTTTTTTATCTTTTTCAAATTGCACGTTCTTTACTACAAAAAAAAATCGAATTTTCTGGTGGTCTGATTTGATTTAGATCCATTTTGCAAATCTCGATTTCAAACACAGATTTTCACACGCACTTGCACAAACACCAAATTAAGTCTTAACTACATAGTCCTACTTTTGTACAAAAGTACAAAAGTGAGAAATAAATTTCTATTCTGAGGACACCTGCTTGCATGGTGTATGGTGGTTTAATTTATGTGTCAGAACAATTTTGGTATGTTTTTTTGCAACCATGTTTCTTTAGCGAGCATTTTATTTTCTCACTTTTGTACTTTTGTGCAAAAGTAGTTAAGGCTTTAAAGTGACATTTTCGTCCAAATCAATAGAAAATGGTACTCACATAATTGCAAACATAAATCAAATCACGTTTTGAGTTCTTTATACCACAATTGATCTAAAGTCTGACCACCAAATCCAAAATTGTTGAATCGAAATCGACATTAGATCAATTTTACAATTCTGATTTCAGGCAAAGATCTACACAGATTTTCACACGCACTTGCACACACACCAAATTCAAGTGACATTTTTATCCAAATCAATAGAAAATGGGAATCACACAAACATATATCAAATCACGTTTTGAGTTCTTTTTACCAAAATTGATCTTAAGTCTGATCTCCAAATCCAAAATTGTTGAATTGAAATCGACATCAGAAAAACAAGATCTCATCAATTTCATATTGATTTCGATTCCTACAATGTGTTTTTTTTTTTATGATTTTAGATTTACACTTGCGTATCGTTTGAAATTGTCATTTGACAGTGTTGTTTTTGAAATTAAAGACAATTAACAAAAACAATTCAAATCGTATTGTAATCGAAATATATATCCTTAATTTTTAATATACAACAGAAAATATCTTAAAATTGTATTTGGTAGCAAGATAGCATTTCGATAAAATTTTAAACACAAATAATATCGATTAGGTCATCTCATACATCCTTCATCGGTCGCAGTAAACTTTTACTTGTGACTATAAAATGGTAATGTTTTACAAACACTTTTCATGAGAGCCCCTTTAAAGTTAGACCGCACTAGACGCAACTGCACTGCAGCGGAACTGCGATTCAAAATAATTTGTATGAAATTGTATGAAGTTCAGTTGCCGCTTAGTGCGATATAGCTCATACAATTTCATACAAATAATTTTTTGCCGCGTCGTGAAGTGTAGTTCCACTGCAGTTGTGTGCGGTCTAACCTTTAAACTGCTTCCGTAAATGATGTGGTAAAACTGTTAGCTGTTCCAATAGAGATATAAAATTTAAATAACTTAATTTCTCCCAATGAACATTTCTTATTTGCTATTCAAAATAAGTTAAAAATTGTTAATAAAACAAACTTCTTCAATTCGAATGTTTTTACAAGAGTGACAAGTTGTCATTATTTCTTCCATTTTCTTGTAATAAATATCCAAATTGTGTAAATCATTGACATAGGAATGTATGGACTGCTAGCCTGAAACTTCAAATGGTTCCATTTATTAAAAAGCGCTAATGTAGGACAAGCGGAAAACACGTTTTAACTTTTGACAATTATTGAGTTTGCTGCTAGTAAGTGACAGACTGAGAATGTTGAAGAAATTAAATTGTTTTTTCGTTTTGTATTTACCTTTTTTAGTGCTATTTTTTTAAAAATCAACATACTAAAATTAATTAAAAAAAGTTTTATTCTACCACATTATTTCCACATAAAAAACCTAAGCTGTGCAATAAAATAAATTGGAATGCCAGCATAAGATACCGAAATTTTTTTAAGTGGATCGTGAACGCACTTTTCTTATCTTCTTGCAACACTAAAGCAAATGTCAAAATTAGTTTGACATTTGTTATTTGTTTTTGTTTCGAACATATCTGAAAATTTCAATTTGATTTAATTTAAATTGTGTTCATAAAAAGATGCCAAAAAAACGGAAAAAGAAAATATTATCAAATCTTAATTATCGTCCGAATTTTAAATGGAAAATAATAGTAAAAGATGATGACGACGTCACATCAATACAATCAAGATAGCAAATTGGATGTATCCAATGAACATACCTTTGTTTCTGTTTAACGTAATCAAGAATGAGTGAGCTGTCAAAAACACAATTTACAAATTTTACATTGTTGTATTTTTCTGTTGCAATAGGTTTCGGGTATTACTAAAGTGCGAAACTGTTGTAAGATTGCACCTTGTATATTTTGTTGTTGTAGTGTTGTAAGATTTTACACTTTTGCACTTTTACAATGATACTAGGCCAGTTACATCGGATCGTGAATACCCGTAATGTAAGAAAGTGTTTCTTGTTTTTGAAAAACGTTGCTTATACTTACTGTAATTTCCAGGTCAAAGGCCTACTGCCAGATTTGTTTATGCCTTTGCAGAACCCCGTTATGATTCAAATAAAAATTCTGAATATGACCGATAAGTCGTAATGGAAACTTAATGGACTACAGTTGCGATTTGCTTAGCTTTAACTGATACGGTGGCAAGTCTTAAATCATCGAAGGTTCAAGATGAAACTGGAATGCCTCCAGCTTAACAGAAAATTTCATATGAGCTAAGGGGAATATATATTTGTAACCATAAAAAATTGTTTATAATGTTTTACACTTTGTTTTGCTTTCGTTACTCAGTGGAACAACAGTTTATCTGCAAATTAAGTAATTAACAAACAAATTACTTTTATTTTCGTAATGTCAAATAAACGTTCCTCTGTAACAACTGTATTGGAAATGGTTTTTTTTTTTTTTAATTAATCGGTATTCAAAAAAATCATCATAACTTTCGGTATTGTAATTAAATTTTACTGGTAGCGAAAATATTGGTTTATCGATTGGGCTATCCCCAATATTTTTTAAAGTTTCGAAGATTACTCTAGATAGTCTAAGAACCGGCAGCAAATTTTGGGAGTGGAGTGATAACCAAAATGTATAAACATGTATGTGTAGATATACGCAGTATATGGCAAGTTTCTTTTTTTTAGCCGGAGGTGCGGGGGGGGGGGCGTTCGAAAACGGTAATTTTTCCGATTTTGGGGTCGAAGTGATAACCACTTAAATTAATATATAAACCATAGTGGATGGTGTTCTGATGTCAAAAAAGTACCTTGGTATTGTTATAGACAATAAACTTTCATTTAATAAACACATAGACTATATTGTGAAAAAAATATCAAAAAAGACAAACTTATTGAGAAGAATTCGAAAAAATATTTCAACTGTTAGTGCAATAAACATTTTTAATGCAATAATAAAACCACATTTTGAATATTGCCCATCCATTCTGTTTTTGTGCAGTCAAGAAATGATCAATAAGCTTCAACTTCTCCAAAATAAAGCATTGCGAACAATTTTAAAGTGCAATATTTATACTCCAATCGCTTATATGTTAGATATGTTAAGGTGGCTTAACGTTGAACAAAGAATTTTAATGAATGTTTTAGTGCTTGTCTTTAAAATAAAACATAATTTAATGTCTGCTTATCTTTCTCGTTTCCTTAACTATGTAGGTAATGCTCAACCTTTCTCTTTAAGAAACAACCAAGACTTCCGCCTTGCCGCCTACTTCACAGCATATTCACGTAAACGAACTTGACAGTCAATCTATGTAGCCAACTGGCTTGCCAGTACTGGCTCGTGTAGCCTTAGGGTTAGATATAATTTGGAAGATGAAAAAACTTAATCAGCCTTTTCCTTTTTTAAAACTTTAAATTTTCCTTAAATAAATCCGAGCTTCTATAAAAATTTTCACACATGAACAAGATTTCTTTAACTCTCTTATAGATTTCGCATGAGGAAACAAATGTACCTAAACGATTTGTTTAGCAGTCCCCTTGCTCTATTTTCATTTCAATAGTCTTAAATTAATATCAATAGTCTTAAAATAAACTAAGTAATAATGCATAGTTTTGATAATTTCAATCCTTAAAAACACGGCCACTTGAGCACGATTGACAGAAACAAGGTATGCTCATTAGGGGTGTGACGTTACAATCATCTGCTTATGTTCGGAGAAAAGAGAAATAATTAACTTTATTTGATTGTTATTATAATTTTTTCTATTTTTAAACTGCTCATTAAGAATTTAAAAACAATTTATTTAAATACTTAAATTATTTATGGTCTTCACTTTAAATAGAACAAAAACATAAAAGCTGACCGTGACGCCAGATATACGAAAATGCCGAATGTTATGTTTATCTGTTGACCATAAACCTCGTTCATGTTAATCGTGCATTGAAGCTTATGTCTTAAACCAACGCAATGTAGCTTTCCGAATGCTCAAAAAGACAAATCAAGAAAAATGAATTATCTTTCTCTCCACGTGTTCAATTTATTCAATATACATATATAATTATAAATGTGAATAGTTTTTTTAAAAAGCTTCTTTAAAGTGACTTCTACAAATTCAAGCTTTTTTATTATAGATTGACATATTGGCCGCGTTCGGGTACGTCGCCAATGGTATCAAGATTTGTTCATGTTGTTGTAATGAAAAAACCAGCCGCGGAACCAAACAGCTGATATCAAAAAGAAATCTAAGGCTATCCCAAAAATGTTCGGAACTGTTTGGATTAAGGCTCTCCCAAACCAACGCAGAACATTCGCTATGCAGGGCAAATCATTCACAATCATAAAAAATAAATGACAAATAAATAATGCTAAACAACAACAAAAAACTGCTGTCGTCGAATGTTCCGCGCCACTTTCGCGTTGGTTTGGGGGAGATACTTCATACTAACAGCTGATATCTCATCTGTTTATTTTCTTGGTCCCGATCTACATTGCCCGATATTTCCACGAAGATTTTTCCAGAAATCGTGTGAAATGTACACACAGAACGATTTTTTCTATGAGATTTCTTCTTCATTTTTTATTTCTGTGCTCTTCATTTTACATTGATATTCACTCACACCATCAACCCAATGGCACACTGACACCGAACACACACAAAAAACTGGAACGAGGGCGAAAGAGAACATAAACAGACTGGAAAAATCGTTCGAGTTTTGTGGTACAAACGATTTGATCCCTACCCCTCACTTTTCACTCCCTTCACCAACGAACAAAAGATCGGCACTGGAAAAATCGTTCAATGTAGACCAGGACTTACATACATGGTTTTGGTCGTTCGAAAACGTATCAGATGCTAAGGTAGATACCATAGGGGTATTCACGATCCGATGCAACTGGCCTTGTATCATTGTAACAAAATATACAAGGTGCAATCTTACAACAGTTTTGCACTTTTGCAATACCCGAAACCTATTGCAACAGAAAAATACAACATTGTAAAATTTGTAAATTGTGTTTTTGACAGCTCACTCATTCTTGATTACGTTAAACAGAAACAAAGGTATGTTCATTGGATACATCCAATTTGCTATCTTGATTGTATTGATGTGACGTCGTCATCATCTTTTACTATTATTTTCCATTTAAAATTCGGACGATAATTAAGATTTGGTAATATTTTCTTTTTCCGTTTTTTTGGCATCTTTTTATGAACACAATTTAAATTAAATCAAATTGAAATTTTCAGATATGTTCGAAACAAAAACAAATAACAAATGTCAAACTAATTTTGACATTTGCTTTAGTGTTGCAAGAAGATAAGAAAAGTGCGTTCACGATCCACTTAAATTTCGCACTTTTACTAGGCTCGTTGCACCAGATCGTGAATACCCCTCATATGTCTGCCTACCACCCGAACGTGGCCATTCTTTTATGATTCTTTAAAGCCTTCCACACTAGCCCACTGTGTATTAATACATGTCAAATTGAAAGTGGGAAAGAAATTCGCGCGACTGCCAATCTTGTGGGAAAGAAATGACTTCTCATAGTTTGCTTCCACAATTGCTTGTATTAATACATTACCTTAACCTAAAAAAAGTGTGATAGAATGTGAGATAGAATTGTAAGACTTAACAAGCCGTATCGAAGTATTCAATAAAGCTTATTGAAGATGGTTACAGAAATCTTTTAAAGGCAGCAACTTATATAAAAATTTTATGCAGCCTTTTTAAAGTGACATCTTCAATCAACTTTTGTAATATCATTTTTAGAAGCCTATTCGAGTGACAGCTCGCAAACTCGGTAATTCTTCTTTTTCTTATTTCTATTCGGCTTTAAAAAATTAGTTATCCAGCTCGTTACATGTATAAGAAATTTAATTCCGCCGAAGGCCGTACCGAAGCTTTATATATAGTGAAACCTGCGACACATCAATATTTTTAAGCTAAAAGAAGCTGAATTGTTAGTTGAATAGTTACCTTCAAATTTGTGAGATAAAATTCTATATTTTGCAGAAAATTTTTCGCATACAAATTTTGACAGTCCATTTCTACCGATAGAAAATTCTTTCCTTTTCAAGCTTTCTATGGGTTTTCTGCGTTTGCATGGATACCCCTACTACAAATTAGTTAGGGAATACTTACCGTATTTGTGAACAAAATTCATTAACCAGATTTACCATTTTACCACTTTACCTCGTTTATCAAGACTACACCGTTGAATGAACACCCTCCATGTAAACCAGTGGAAAACTCGCCTCTATCAAATTAAATTATTAAATAATTAAATAAATTTTTAAAATTTAACGTTTTTTTAAATCATTAAATTTTTCCAATCCATTCTAAATTCAAGAACATCATGTCTAATCTCACCATAACCTTCAACACAACTTCCACTCGAGCATACGTTCCACTTAAAATATCAGCTGTTTGAATTTGTTTGACATTTCGCCTTGCCCAATAATTTTGACATTTTCCTATCTCCTCCAATTTCAACCACTGCAAAACCATGAAAAAAAACCCCTAAAGAAACAAAATTGAATAAAAAATTATGAGTCGAGAAAAAATCGTGCAGGTGTTTGTTACTTATTACTGCTAGTGCGCTGATTATTTTTAATTTTTTTTTAAGAAAAAGTTTAAACTTTTAGATAATAATGATTAGGAGCGGGAGTCTTTAAACCTTATCAACAAAAATTTCAACGGATTGGATTGCGGCTGGCGATTGCGAGTTAAAAAGATTAAAGAAAAAATTGTATCAGAAAATTGTTGTTATATTCAGTGATTCAGTGGCTGAGTGGCGTATCACATTTCATGTTTTTTTTTTCGAAATAAGAATAAAATAATGTTGTTTTATTAACAAGTTATATTACAATTCTGTAAAGGAATTCCCAGAATAGACAGTACCATTCATCATTATTTTTTGTATCGTCAACTCTGAATTTGTGTATCATTTTTTGCAAATATCCGCCTCCAGAATTCTCAATTTTGTGTCATATCGGCGTCGTCGTCGTCTTCTCACTGCACACACCACACACACGCTTATACTGCATACACCCCCTCATTCATTCAACGTCGGTGGCCGATAAGATTGCCCAACGTAAAATCAAGTGAAAACATTTAACAATAAATTCATTCAATCTTATAAAATTTTCCGTTTTATTGAAACGAAAATAATCCACCTATGGCAGCAGCAAGTTCACAATTTAGGTAAGTTTAATTGAAATGTTGTTTGTTTCTTTAAGGAAAACGGGTTGGGCAGACTTGAATACTATTCTTAGGTATTTGTTGTCTATGTTATCTGCTTCTATTCATTTTTGTCCGTTTATATGCGAATCGCTTCAACTTAAAAAAAAAGATCGGTTTAAAAATTCAATTCACCGTTGAACTAATGGCCTTTTCCAACTTATACTTGAAAAGGGAGTAGTTAACACACCTTTGCTTAGTATTTGATGAAACCTATAAATAGTCATGTCATGAGCCTACAACTTGATGTTATGGCTAATGCATCTTTTATTGAAACTACAATAATTATTATTGTGAGTGTAACTTACTACTATATTCGTAAGTTCATTCATGAAATTGAGCGATAACAGCAATGTGCTGGCTTTGTTAAAATGAATAACTTTTTGAATCTCAATGAAAGAAAATGAAATTTGATAAATTTCAAAGAGATAGGTAGTTATGTATAGTTGGAAGAAGTGGAAAGGGAAAATACATGGGGCTTTGCCGGGGAACCTTAAAAGTTTTCTGTGAACTAAAAATGCTCTTTAAAATGAGGCTAAAGCTATGTATTTATACATACCTGTTGTTTTTTCAAAGAAGTTAAAATGTTAGAATCGAAGAAGCTCTGTTGCACTTTGATGGGCCTAATAGGTATATTTTTTTTGATTGTGTTTGCATTCAAGTTCGATATCAAATTACTCATATTGGTGCTGTAATGGACTTTTGAATGAGAAATAATTACCAAAAGATGCTTGAATTCAAAACTGGGACTCGTCAACAGAAATCTACTTATAAATAATCTAACCCATCATTAATAATAAGTGATACATTCTAAAGGCGATAAAGCCTTCCAAGTTAAACTTAAAGAATGAAGATTGTTTTTGTATATTCAAAAAATTACACCCCCTAAAAGATCGATCTTACAAATGTTTGTATCATCTTTAAATTACATTTTCGTTGTTTCCCAAACTACTTTTTCCGAATTAGGCACTTTTTTAATCATAAACTTAATATTTAGGCCAATAAAAAAGGTTGTACTGCATAAAAAAACTGTCCATGATCAGTAACCTGTGCCTCTAAAGCCGTTTACCTTTTTTCTCTTTTTTTCGCTATCCATGGGTGGCACTTGCATTGAGGAATCTGAAAAGCTTTCAGTCCTCGGTATGTGTATCAGAGACCACCTTATGTGGAACGATAACATATTCGACGTCGCCAAAAATGCAGCTAAGTGTTTAAGTTTTCTTCGGCAATGGAAGATATTATTCACCCCTTCTGCTCTGGCTTTAATCTATAAAGCCTTTATTCGTCCAAAACTCGAGTACAATTCTCATGTTTGGGCAGTTGCTCCAATAAGCCACTTGGATACAAAACAAGGAAGAGCTATGAAAATCATAGTCGATAGAAATATCACGGTGGCATTTGCATCTCTCTCGTCCACCTAAAAAAAAAACAAAAAAGTTTTTTTTTTCAGGGCTACTGCCTGTTGCGAGGAATTGACAAATCCTCCAAGAGTATCATTGCTTCTCGTCTAGCCGTTCGGATTCGGCATAAAATTGTAGGTCCCTTCCATTCCTGTTGACAGGCGCACACAGGAATGGTTGCGAGTTGTTAGTCACTAGGCCCTGGTTCTTCACGAGCCGTTGTGCCACCCAATTTATTTTATTTATTTTTATTTGCATCTCTTGAACACCGTCGCAATGTCTCTTGTCTTGCATTATTTTACCGTTATTTTTATAAAAAAAACTAGCTGACCCGGCGAACTTCGTTCCGCCTAAATGTATGTAAAGAAAATAATAATTCCGAGCATGATATACAATGATGTTTCATGTAATTCGGTCAATTGAAATTATTTATTATAAAGTTTTATTAAATACAATAAAAAAACTACATAAATTAACAATGTCGTTGTGTTTCAATGAAACCAAAATGATTCGCGTGTCGGCCAAACTTCCGCTTCTTTACTGAAGAGCTTTAATGGTAAAAAACATTTTTCGTTTTATATTCAGGCGCGTACACGTACAAAGCGGTAGGTTTGGCGATACGTGAGCACGCCACATACAACTGATCATTTAAGAAACATGGGAATTCAAAATTGATGCCACAAACATCCAGCGATTGTCCTTACGACTTATTGATTGTCAATTGTCATAGCAAAAGCGAGACGCACTGGAAATTGAAGACGGTACGAATGGCAAATCGTTCGGAATAAGCGGAATCCGTGGAATGAGAACATCTTCGCTTTTGAGTTTCCTCTCAAAACCGTGGCTTGAATATAAGATTTGATTTGATGAACTTCACATCCATTACAAAGTTTTAGTGCATTGACGTTGCGCAGCAAAATTATAACTGAGCCGACTTTCAATTTTAAATTGTGTGGTGAAAAGCCCGGAAAATCCAAAGAATTCAAAAATTCCGTGGGATAGTTGGTGGCTTCACCGACGATTTTATTTTGAATGCCAAAATTCAAATGATCGACATTCTTGTTTTTCGCAACCAAAATCGCGTGCGAACTCAGCCAATAATGGTTAAAATAATTTTTAGTGAAATTCGGAAAAAAATTCGCGATGAGATCTTCCGGCGTTGCTGTAAAGTAGCAAAAATTCGGTGGAAATTCAATAAGGCCGGTGACTAAGTCAACTGGTATAACGCCATTGCCCATCGCCAATAAATTGACTGGAGAAATCTGCAGCGAACTGGTCATTTCGTAAAGCGGCTCGCATGTTTGTTTTCAATTGCAATTTCTCTACGTATTGCAATAAAGCCAATGCTCTCAGGCCCTTCGTGGAGCCAATAGGAATTTATCAAGCCCTAAATCGTCAAAATTAAAGAAACGGTTCTCGAGTTATGCACTAAAACCCGGATGTTCCCGGATGTGGATTTTCTTCCAGTTTCCTATGCTCTTCCTTGAACTAATACGAATTTATCAAGCCCTAAATCGTAAAAATCGAAGTAACCGTTCTTGAGTTATGCATTAAAAACTGGATGTTCCCAGTTTTCCAATTTTCCTGGAAATTTTCCGGGATTTTCCTCCAGTGTGTTATGTGCTTTATTGAGCCAATACGAATCGATCAAGCCCTTAGTCGTGAAAATCGAAGACACCGTTCTCGAGATATACATTAAAAAGAGGATGACCCCTGATTTCCAATTTTCCTGAAAATTTTTCGGAATTTTTCTACAGTGTCCTATGTCCTTCCTTGGGTCAATACGAATTCATCAAGCCTAAAATCGTGAAAATCGAACGATCCGTTCTCCCTTATGCGCGCACACACGGACGACATTTCTCTTTTATATATGATGTTCTATTGAAATAAGCAGTTGCATTCCTCCTCAAAAAAAATTCAAACGTGATACTCGTACATCTAATAATACACATTAGTTTACCCTTGAGCCCAATTTCGGATGTTCTGTTAAGTATATAGATTCCACATTGTACCTGAATGTGGAATGCCTTACCGGCACTATTTTTCCCTGCCATTTTGACGCACTTGAAAATTAAATAATGACGGATTTCCTTTTTTGAAAACCTAAAGAAGATTATCACATATAGTTTGAGGAAATTCTTGAATATTCGAGCAGGATTTGTATTTGGATAAGCTTCTTTTTAGTAAAAAAAAATTCTGGCTGAACCATTTTTTGATTTTGATACGTTTGAGTTGATTGGCTTGAACCTTGAAACCAAATAAATCAAAAAAATTAGCTCAACATTTCAAAAAAGATTTGGAGGTCAATTTCTTTTGAACCTTGGTATCAAGGTAGATTGATTATGGCGAACTACTTATGCCAAGTGCGATTTGACTGGTGAAAAAGGTATAATAAAGCTCAGTAATTTTTTGTTTTTGTACCTCTTGATCAATTTTGACTGCAAATTTTGATTGCAAATTTTAAACAAAACGCCTTCTTTCTAAAATACGAAAAAAAAAATTATTCCTTGAACCGAAAACAACAAGTAATCGATTATTGTAAAAAAAACAGATACTACGATTAAACTAACTTTTTGCCGTTATTTCCAAAGAACTATTTTTCTTATTTTAGAATGAATTTCATTGCTTTTGAAATTTTGTCCTTTATACCCAATGGTACATGCAATTTTTAAAAAAAACTAAGGTATTCCATTTTATCTACAATTTGGAGTCCTAAGTAACGGTGTTAGTTCCAAAAACAAACAAAAACAAATTAACCCCCGTGGGTGTTAATTCCCATGCTCAGTCGTCTGGCAGGCGCCTATGCTATCAGTCGGCCTGCTTTCAAAGTTTTTGTACTAAACAGTACTTTGGCATGGGCATGGGGTTCAAAAAACATTTTTTTTAAATTCACTTTGCCAAAACCAAAGCTTTAATTAAAAATTTGGCAGAAACCTGTTTTCTTTTTATTAATCAGCTTCATAACAACATAGCATATATTACAATAGAACGTCACACTGATTTAATAGTAGATTTTTTCTCAAACATCTATTTCTCCATTTTTGACTTTCAAACGTTCATATCTCGAGTTGTAAATTTTTGACAATTTTTGTTCTCATATATAACTTTCATGTATTCAACAACATCTATCGATTGCAAAAAAAATCATTTCACTATGACGTACCGTTTAGAAAATAAGATTTCGAACTTTTAATACGTTCACCTTTATTTACCCTACTTAAATTTAAAATTTCAAAAAATCCCGTATTTGGAAATTTTTAAATTAAATTTCCTTTCTTAGTATATTTTTTGAAAATCCTTTTGGTTTACCACATAAGCGTAATTAGATAATTGAATAAACGCAAAAATTGATCTTTAAACCGTGGCAACACTATGAAGGGCCCATTATTTTTTAGGCAACCCATGCGCAAACTGTTTGTTTGGACACTATTTAAAAAACTGTATCCCTCTCATCTGGTAAAGAGATGAGGGTAGGTCGTCCTATGACCGTCTCCCCGACTATCAGGGGCGGAGTTGGGAAAGAATGCAATCATTTTAGTATTGCAATCAATTGAATAAAAAGACTTATTGAATTCTTTGAAGTATTTTATAAGTCTTTTGCATTGATTGCATTCTTGAAGTCTTTTGATTGCATCAATCAAAGTAGGTACTGTTGTATTTTTTTTTATATTTAATTATATAAACCAGTTGCTAGAACTTAATAGTTTCTTGTAATAGTGAACTACACAAAGAAGGTATACATCATTTTGTTTGTAGGTACTGCAGTCTTTTAACTACCTTGAAGCCTTTTTTGTATGTATTTTGAAACTTTAAACCAGAAAAAAACTCCAAGAAATAAAAATACTCCAAGAGGAAAAGGCTTCAAAGTAGTCAAAAGACTGCAGTACTTTGATTGTAATCAAAAGACTTCATGAATGAAATCAATGCAAAAGACTTATAAAATACTTCAAAGAATTCAATAAGTCTTTAGTATTGCATTCTTTTAAATTAAAGTCTTTTAACTGCTTCAAACGATTGCAATATAAAAGACTTCAAAATTGACTGCGAATTAATCTTTGGAGTAAAAAATACTTAGCAAAAGTATTTAACTGCATTCGCAGAGATAAGTCAAATGACTGGGATTTTAAAGAATGAAATACCAAAGTATTGCATTCTTTCCCAACTCTGCTCAGGGGTTAGTTCCGTAGGCGTAAATACACTGCACTGAAAATTTACCATTTACTTTACAGAATTTTCAGTTAACAGTTTATTATTTTCACGTGTTCATATGAATTTTTGTATTCGAAACGAATACTTAAAAATTTCATTTAAAACAATTGGCCTTACATTGAAAATGATTGCCTACATTTTTCTAAGAATAACTTTTACTGGCGTTAAAATGAGCAGTTAACTTTATTTTTCTTATACCTAAGAATAAGTCTTTAATGTCTATTGATAACAAATGTTCGCTTTTTCTTAAGATAAAGTACCTCTTAACTGACTGATTAACTGACTAACTGACTATTGAACAACAAACCCTTTAGTGATCAATCAAAGAAAAGGTTCTATATTAAACTTTTTTAATTTTTTAATAGGGTTTCTACTTTAATATTAAAATATGCATGAAGGCTTCACGATAAGCCAGTTCACCAAGTGCTTTTCTACCACCTGTAACCCTGTGATGTTATCAGACCTTACGGTTAAATATTCGAATAATGTCCCCGACCTAGAATTACTTTTAATTATTTTGTACTCTAGCTGATGGTACATTCACAAATTCCTAGAATTAATTTTAATTATTTTGTACTCGAGCTCATGGTTTGTTCACAAATTCTTTTATGATAGAGTACCTACACAATTTGTCATGGAATTAATGATTTTAACAAATTTAAAGTTTTTAAAGCACGTTATCTTTAAATAAAAATAATTATCTTAACCACTGATGGCTAGAACCAAAATAGCTAATTATACTTTTGACTCAATTTTATACGGCACGAAAATAATTTATCATATTTATTCAACAAGTTGAAGGTAGAAGTTTTCGTACAATCTGTTTTTTTATTTTAAAAAAACTAAAGCTATTGCAAGTAATTGATTAATATTGAAATTTGTGCTCTTCGTAAGGAACTCGATACCTACCGTTGTTTTAAAAAAAGAGAACGCACAAACTTAATATTTAGTGAAATCGGTCACTGATGCTCCCACTATTTCTTTTTTTCTTTCTTAAATCCTCGTACAGCAATGAGCTTCAACATTTACCAAAATTGCTTGCAATTAAATTTATGCAAAGAAAATGGGTTGACAATGATGGTAACGACGATTGACGTTTAAAGTGCAATAGCCAATTGGTAAGAAATTGGGCACAAAACGTTTTTATCCATTGTTTAGGAAGAGGTACTAGGTATATTGTAGACGGTAGAGTGCAGTATGTCAAGGAGCAATGTTTAAGCCATTAGGGTATGCCATGCATGTTGAATGCGCAATGAATTCAAATTAAAAAAAAAAAATTACGAGCAACTATTTAGATTTTTTTTTCTGTCACGATTAAACTGCAAATTAGTTCTGAGAAACAAAAACAAAAAACAGTTCAAGCGAATGATATTGTTTTTATTCTACTTTTATACCACCACAGCAACAAAATAAAAAGTTTGTTGATCTTAGTTCGCAGCAGAGTAGGTAGATAGTCGGCAGAGATGAAAAACTAAAGAGAGGTTGAAAGGTTATTTCGTTTAGTTAACTATGACTTTAATTACAACTAAAAAAAAGATTTAGGCTATTTTTTTAACAGTCTAACTGAGCATTTAATTGCACAAAGAAAAAACAAACTCAAAATTGAATGCTCTAATATGAAAATGCCGTTGACAATTTATAAAACAACGAGTAATTTACTTGAATAAAGTGAGTTTTTCTTAAAGCTAGATTTGTAGGTATACCGAAATTATTTTAATTGGATCAAATAATTTAACACTGCATAATGAAGCAAGCAATTTAAAGTACCTAGTATGTAATAGTGTCATTACATTTTATTACACGGTATGATGAGTTTTTTTTTGTGTGATAATGGCATCGGCGTCAAAAAGTTTGTTATTTTTTTTATTTTGTACATATTTACACTCGTTTATAAGCAAAGAAAAATTTGGCGATAGGAATGAAACTTTGTTTTATTTAGTCATAGTTTCGTTTACGGTTTTCACAAAGAACCAACATTTAACATTTTGGCAACAGAATTTCAACGCCCTATTTTTTTTTAATTAAGTGATGATCGTAGGATGTGGAAATATGTATGTATATTAGGCGAGTTCAGTAAAGGGAGATTTCAGAGGGCATCAGCAATCTAGGTTAGGTTAGGTTAGGGCCCAGTTATAGCTATCATTTGAAAACCATCATTGAAAAAGTTGGCTGTTGATTTTGAGACCCTTCGAAAGTTTAATCATTGAATATTTTAATGCAGAACTATAGCTTACGACTTCAAAATTATTTCTCCTTCAAAAAAAATTAATTTTGACCCATATCTTCCCCATAGCGCAACTTTTAATTTTTTCAATGATCATTGGTAAGGTAGTTCATCATTAAAAAATTAAAAGTCACGTTATGGGGAAGATATGAGTCCAAATGAATTTTTTATTAGAGGTCAAATAATTTTTTAGTCGTAATTTATATTTCTGCATTAAAATATTCAATGATTAAATATTCGAAAGGTCTCAAAATCAACAGTTAACTTTTTCAATGATGGTTTTCAATGAAAGCTAAACTGGCACCTTAGATGGGGTGATGGTTCGGTATTTTTTTTTTTTTTTTTATATAAATCACGCGCACACAAGGGGTTATGACCCTTTAAATGTTGAAATTTAACACAGTGCGAGCATTTAGGAAGCAGAAGGAGGATAGAAAAGGAGATAGCGATGTACATTTGTCTTGAACGCTTGAATATTAAAATGGGAAGGAAAAATAGAGTTGGGTAGGAAATTCCACATTCGTCTAGTACGGCTAAAAAAAGAATATCTGTATGTGACGGTACGACCGAAATTTGGCTCGAGGGTATACTGATGTGCATTCCTAGCGGAGCAGGTGTTACGGGTTGAATGTTTCAGGGGAGGAATGCAGCTGGCAATTTCATTAGAGCACTGTTTGAAAAAGTAGCGATAAAATAGTGATAGGCAAGAGACATTTCGACGATGTTCCAGTGAAACAAATGATTCCGAAACTCATCTCTCACCTATCAGCCGTAGAGCTCTATTCTGTATTCTATCCAGTAGGTGCAATGATGTTTTAGATGCACCCGACCAGATACGGGAGTTATATTCAAGCTTAGGGCGTATGTACGCCTTATAAATTGTTGCCACATCGGAAGGAGAGAGATAGTTCTTGCATCGTCTAAGGAAGCCCAAACATTTTGCTGCATTTTTTGCAAAATATAAAGTGTGGTCGTTCCACAAAACGAGGTCAGTAACGCACATACCTAGAATCGAAAGTTTCTCTGTTTTCTTAATGCAAGAACCATTCATTTATAATGGCAAAGGGGGTATATTCCTCTTTAACGACAGTAAACAGCTTAGGGTTTTGGAAACATTGAATTCCACTGATACCCCATTTAACGATACTACTGAGATCTGTGTTCAATGAGCTCATCATATTTTCCCGTTGTAGTTGCACATTCAAAGAACAGGGAGGTGAATCTGGAAATGCGTATGAGAAGCTGAGGGTGCTATCGTCGGCGAAACAGTTAAGTGGATTAGACGTTTAGACATGAGATAGTTTATGAAGATAATAAACAAAGTCGGAGACAAAACGGAGCCTTGGGGTACACCAGCATTTATTTTACGGACTTGAGACTTAAAACCATCTAAAACGACTTGAATTGAACGGTCAGAAAGGTAATTACTAATCCACTGAAGAAGTGATTCATCGATACCAAAAGCACGCATTTTCGATAAGAGAGCTTGATGCCAAACTCTATCAAATGCTTTAGAAATATCGAGTGCAACAATCTTACTTTCACAAAAACGATGTATAGATTGATTCCACTTTTCGGTGAGATATGCCATCAAATCACCGGTGGATCTGTTGCTTCAAAAGCCGTATTGGCGGTCATTAAGAAGCTTTCGCTCTTCAAGATATTTCATAAGCTGACGGTTGATCAGCGTTTCCATGACCTTGGAAAGAAGGGAGGTAAGTGCAATCGGTCGGTAATTAGAGGGTGAAGAAGAATCGCCTTTTTTTAGGAATTGGTTGGACAAAAGCTGTTTTCCATCTAGTTGGAAAGAGCCCTGAAGAAAAGGATAGATAAAAAAGCTTGCGAAATGGTTTAGCCAGCGTAAAACAGACAATGGGAGATATGCCATCCGGGCCAGCGGATTTATGTATGTCGAGATCTTTGAGTACTCTTGCGACGGTACGAGTTCGAAAATGAATTGGTCCTATGAAAAAATTTACGTTCTCAAGTACAGGTGGTGTCCTGTCGCTTTCTGGCAGCGTAGAGTTTGCTGCGAATTGTTCTACAAATACATTGGCCTTGTCTTTAGAACTAACAACGGGATTGTCATTAAAGATTAGTGTGGGAACCGATGAAGATGTTGAGTTTTTAATATTCTTTACGAATGACCAAACATTTTTACTGCCCTTGGGACATTGCAGTATTTTGTGATCATATAAGAATTTGGTTCTTTTGATCTTAACATCGTAGGCATTTCTGGCTCGTTTGAAATTAATTCGGTTTTCCTCTGAAGGAATAGCCTTGTATAAACGGAAAACAGCTGGAATCAAACCATGCCACATAATCTCCCTCGGATCTCAATGAATCCATTGCGTTCCCCGAAATACGAAAGGAGGGGTACGAGGAGGGGTGGGGGAGAGGAATTTTGGATATGGGAGGCCTCCCTGAACCATCCTGAATTCTGAGTGAATTTCAAGATGTTTTTCAGGGGCAAGATTGAGATGTCGCCGAGTTCATCGCAAAAGTATTATGTACTCTGTTTTCTTACGCGAAATATTTTTTCATAGATTTCTTGAAACCCGACAAGTGACGATTGATGACCATCTTTCCTATGCGGCCTCAAGAAAGCCGTGATGAATTCTCCTCTTTTCTTGCTCCAGTGTCATAAATACCGAGTTATCGGTTTGGCTCGGGTCTAGAGCTGACCCGAAATTGGCCAGTTCATCTGCTTTTTCGTTTCCATAAATATCACTGTGTCCTGGGACCCATCGAAGGGTCAACTGTGTTTGTTGCGCTGAGTACCCTAAGCTCGTTACGGCAACGATCCACCAGTTTGGACTTTGTGATGATTGAGGAAATAGCTGCAATCGCCTAGCTGTCTATGAAGAAGTCAATATTCCTATTGGCTAATTCACAAGTGAAAAGATGTGTTTTGCTGCTTCGCAAACAGCAAGTACTTCTGATTCGAAGACACTGCAGAACTTTGGAAGTTTTATTGATCTGTAGATAGAAAGATATATAATTTTATTTTTAAAAAAAGAAATTATAAAAACATAGTATTTGCTGGTATAAAATTAATTAAGGCAATAACTTTAAGTTGCCTGCCAGGTACAAAATGTTAAACATAAAAAAAATTAAGCTTAGTGAATTGATTTAGTTAAATTAATCATGAAAATTCATTTAAAATGAGATATCGATATTTAAGAGCGGCTTTTAAAAAATTATATAAGTTTATGTAGCAGTTGCCATTTAGAACACTTAGAAGCTGTGAGTGGGAGAGTACATCATTACCAAGGATATTTCTTCTGTACCCTTTGAAGATAGGACATATTCCGACGAAGTGAAAAGTGTTTTCCGATGCATCCAGGTTGCAAAGTGTACATATACCATTAGTGTATCTCTGGAACGCTCTTCCATTGAGGTTGAGGAGTCCACAACGAGCTTTTAAGATGAGAGAGATCATATCACGGGGATTCAAGTCTTCAAAATAGTTTGGTACTTCACAATACAATAGATTGCAGTACTCATCATGAAATTGTGATTGAATGGCATTGCTGTTAAATGTATTCCACCGTTTTTTTCCCTAAGTTTTGATAGAAGAAAGCTACTCTAGCAAGTTTATATCGGAAAAATCCATCGACGTTTCATAAAAAAAGGTCCAACCATTCCTTAGCCCAGAAGATTTTTCTATCAATAATAGCTTGGGACAGAATTTTAGGTAGTCTTTCGGTAGGAAGGGACAAGGTTCTCCGTAAATATGCAAAATGTAGCTTTAAATGTGTAAGAAAAGCCTTAGGTAGACCAGTTTCAATGTGCAGAACATGGTTTGGCGTGTTATCCGGTAAAAGAAAACATCTCTTTACAAAAAATCGTTGCAACTTTTCAACTTGGATATATTCCTGATATCCCCATACTTGAGAGCAGTACAACATAATAGCCCTTGTAGCAGCATCGTAAATTTTAAATTTTGTTGAATGTTTAACTGATTTATCCCTCAGTAGCTTGCCATGTTGCATTGATGAAGTTTTTTGACGATGCCAGTCTAGAATTTAAATGCTCATTCCAAGACATATTATAGTTGAAAACTACTCCTAAATATTTGTATTGATTTGACACTGTTATTTCAATGTCATTGAAAATCAATTTTCGCAGGCAGCTCTGCGTCCCCCATTTCGAAAGATAACCACTTCAGATTTTCGAAGATTGACTTCAAGGTTCCATTTAATACAGTATGTAATGAAGCTGTCGATGAGTCGTTGCAGATGAGCGGGATTATTTGATAAGAGCACAATGTCATCGGCATATAAAAGAACCTTTATTTCAAGACCATTTATAGATAATCCAACGGGAAGATCAGCATACAAATCGTTTAAAAAGAGGACAACAAGGAGAGCATTTAAAACACAACCCTGCTTGACACCCCTATTAGTGATGAAGCAATCGGACGAGCCTTTACCATCCCAAACAGCAGCAGTAGTATCCAGATAAAGGGACTTAATAATTTTAATCATCTTCGAAGAGATTCCAAGTAAGTGAAGCTTGTAGAATAAAGCATACCTGTCAACGTTGTCAAATGCCGCCTTTAAACCAATAAAAAACGCGTAGAGCTTTTATTTTGACTGAGTTGAAGCTGTATTAGACAGGACAGATTGTAAACTTGGTCCACAGTAGAGAAGTTGGTTCTGTAAGCAGCTTGGAATTCATTTATGATTTTATTTGCTTCCAACCAATTCGTGAGCCTATTTAATAGAACGCTGGTAAATAACTTTCAAAGCGTGTCAAGAGAAGACAGTCCTCTATAGTTAGACACCACATTTGCATCACCTTTCTTTAATAGCGAGTATATAATTGACTTTTTGAACGATGGTGGTACGTTTGCAGTTTCGAAAATGTCAATAAACAACTTATGTATTTCGGACGGACTCGCATTTTTGTAGAATTCATAAGGTATTCCATCCAAGCCTGGAGTTTTAAAATCTTTGGAGGACGATATTGCTAAGTAAATTTCATTCAGATCTATGGGGTGGTCCAACTCAGGCACTTGAATTTCAGAAACAGCATTTGGGGTTGTAGGTGTAACTCTTGGTTGCGTTAACAGGTTCTGAAAATGTATTTTGAATTCACTGGATGAGACTCCTATTGGTGAACTCAAAGTGTCTCCGCGTATCTCCTTTGCAATCTTCCACCACTCTCTTGCAGTAGAAACATATTGTAGACTAACTATGTCTTTAAAGTAGGCTTGTTTTTTATTTTGCATAAATTCCTATACTTCTTGTTTGCCGCATTATAGTTTTTTCTGCAGACATCAAGGTTTAACTTCCGGAATGCTTTTAGGTGTTTTTCGGGATAAAAAACAAGCTAGATTAAACCATTTTGTCTGATTGTGTGAGT
Source organism: Melangyna quadrimaculata (assembly GCA_949320155.1). Classification (NCBI taxonomy): domain Eukaryota; kingdom Metazoa; phylum Arthropoda; class Insecta; order Diptera; family Syrphidae; genus Melangyna; species Melangyna quadrimaculata. The sequence continues at coordinate 94,263,466 of OX439483.1, forward strand.
GTTGGGGGCACCGTTTGCTTCATAGATACAGTTTTTGATTGAATTGCAGCGATCGTCAATAGAAGCTGTTGGTATAATTTTTGAAGGTATAAGTTGCTCAAGTTTATTATTATAGTCAAGACATCTATTTTTGGACCACTTTATTCGAGGAAGACTGCTATTATCCTTTGTTAAGCTAGTTGCAGCGGTTTTTAAGGAGCAAATCAATGGCATGTGATCTGAGAAGGTTTCGCAACCAACAACAAAGTCTTCTACCAACTGCGATGTGGAGTAAGACAGACAACAATAGTCGATCACCGACGAGCCTCTGCTGCTTACAAAAGTATATTCTCCAGTTTTGTCACTAAAACCTCTGCCATTAAGGATGTATGCACCAATATCCTCGAGAAATTCGAGAAGCTTGTTGCAATTGCTGTCACAGGTTGAATCTTTGGAGCATCTTACTTCATCAATAGACGACACAGGAACCGAGTTGTAATCCTCTGTACCTTTTGTACCAGTTCTCACGTTAAAATCCCCGCCAAGAATGAATTTCGTGGAGGGGAATTCCGAAAAAAAGTTTTTGAGAGTTAAAATATCTCTATTCCAGTGGCTGCAGTTCAAATAAAATGGTATCAAATTCAGGTAATCACCAGAAAAGCAACCCTGGAGCATGATCATCTCATTTGTGGTGAACAATTTAAGTTGATAAACATATTCAATTACGTTTCCTTGTTAAGTCCGCAGCTATTGGCCCAATCACTGAGCTTGTGAAGGGCTGATTGCAGGAGGTCACATAGTGTAGGAACAAATTTCCCCGAGGCCATTAACACAATGTCATCGGCATATGCGACGACCTTGACACCACCCAGACTTAATTTGAATGAGTACTGTTTTCCTTAGTATTTTTGACAGCCAATGTGAGATTTTTGCTGAGGAATCCTGTTCAGGCAACTGAGATTTGCTGAGGCCTTCCGATATCTCCCTTTCCTGAACACGCCTATTTTTTTTTTTTGGATTCGCTTACCCAGCTTTTGAAGGAGTAACATTTCCGATATCTCTGCTTCCTGAACACGTCATTGGCACAAGAAATAAATATTTGTTTTGGATTTTGTTTTGAAAGAATAGCAAATGAAGGCTACACAGATTTCAACTTCCCGAAAATATTTAAGAAAGTGATGTACGCAAAAGTGTCTTTTAGTTAGGGTTAAACTCCTTCAAGGCTCCTGTAAGAACATTCGTCGATGCATTTTTGGTTTAAAATAGTGCTAGTGATATTTCAATGTATTGTTTGCACTAATTTTCACCTGACAAAACGAATCTTTGCAAAAAGAAGCGAAATCACAACAAAAACATAAAGGGACAGACGGACACTATTTTTGTGGTCTTTATCTTTTTAATGTTAGGTAGGTAGACAGAGATGGCGGCCGCAAGCGTCCTCGCTCGATGACCCAATTAGCGCTGTAGTGCGCCCGCCGCGCCGTTAAGATACCATAACTCGTTTAACCTTCGGATAAAAGAAGGTTTTTTAAGAAATAAAAGAAGGGAATTCGGTGATGGACCTCCCAGCGGATCATTAGCTACGTCCTGAGTTCATCATTAGTATGCTAAGCTAAGCAATTTGCTGATTTGCCCAAGACGCATACGATCTGATCCCTTAGGGTGATCATCTAGTCACACATTCGGATGTGGTATTCTCTGTAAACCTCCGTCTGCATGCTCACCAGAGCAAATACCACCCACTCGTAGCACCAGACATTTTTATTGGATTAGGAAATAGGAAAACACTCAGTAGGATCAAAGTTTGCAACTAAAAACCATCCAAACTGTGCCAACTACGCAGCTTGCTGACTGGTATTGAGGCGAAAATCAACCCAACCGTGTGATCATCCGCCACTCGTGCACCATGATCCTCCTTAAAAAAAGGTTAGTCTTCAAGCTTACAGTCGTATAAGAGATCGAGGAAGAAAATGGTGCAAAGGAAACCGAAGTCAATCCTAGATTCAATTCGTCACGTTGAGGAAAGAAATCAAATATTTCATCTTCATTTCGGAAAACTCGTTAAAGTCGTCAAGAAAGGTCTTATTCTAAAGACTAACGTGTAACTCTATAAACAAAGAATATAAAACTAAGAACATAATAATTTTAATTTTTTCATTTAATTATTAAATAAGGACATTGTGCCACTCGTGTAACATTAGTTGGGAAAGAATATTCTGTTATTGATTTATCAAGCCATATGCTGGATTTACATGTATATTTATCTGCAAATATGAAGAAAAGTAGAGCGGGATAGAAGTATGTAAAAAAACCGAACGTGTGAAAGAGAACCATCATGAAGATAAACATTTCCGTCTTCATATCTGAATTATGGCACTTCCTATAATCTGCATAAGTAAGATATGTAAATCCACGAATAGAATGTCAAATTAAATTGAAGAATTTTTGCAAAGATGATGTATTCGAAAACCTTTAAGAAATCTGATTTTTTTTAGATAAAATTGTTTGCTCGGTACGCGAAAATTTAGCTTAACCTATCTGTCGAGGCATGAACTATCAAATTCCATCGAAGGATGGCTACCATGATGATTGATTAAAAAATCTCTAAAAACCTGATTTTTTTTAGAATTATTATAGAACCATATTTATATAGTGTGTTGTGTTGCTGTGTGATGGCGTAGGACATATATGGAATGATAGCGAAACACGTCTCCACAACACAATACACGAGACATGAGTGGTTCCGACTTAAAAGCTTCTCTTCTGACTTCAAATTGGTTTCGAAAAAGGCAAGCCAGTTGACGAGAAAGTTGCTCAAGTTTGTGATTCTTGGTAAGAAAATGTGAGTGTATTGCCACTGGCAATGTGGCCCAAGCATAGGAAAAAAATTAATCGATTTTCTACTCCACTTCACTCACGGATGGATCGGATTTTCGACTGATTTTTATCACAAGAGTTTAGATTTCGATTTGGAGTTGTGCTAAAATTAACTTGAGATAACAGAAGGATTTTGGTCAAATCGTCAAATAAAACTGCATACACACATAAAATAAGTCCATATTTTTAAACAAACATGCAAAAAAACAGTTCATTGTACGTACATAACAAATTTTGACCCGACTCTACTCTTTTCAATATGATTGATTTCGTTGATTGGTAATGAGATTCGTTTTTTACCACTCAAGGAAAGTATACAAAATACAAAAGTTCGAATGTCGAATCAGCTTCGACGTCCAGCTCGCTTCAATACCACACAAAGTGAGCGTAATAAATAACATACGTATGTAATACCTTATTAGTCTCCTCATATTAAATATTATACCTAAATAGTGTCTTGTTTTTAAAACATTAAACTTTACCTAAATAGTCTCCTTATTTTTAAAGATTTTAATTTATACGAAAAAGTTTAAACTCTTTATTTTTTTTTTAATTAAAAATCATTTCGGGAGGGGCTTCAGCCCCTAAGCCCCCCCCCCTGGCTACGTGACTGAGAAAAAAAAATGATTTTACGAATCCATAACTTCCTTTCGTATATCCATAAAAAAGCAATGGAGTTCTATTCTTTGTCACCTTTTCTTCTTTCACATTTAAAACTCAACACTCTTCAAGATGGCTAGGCTAATACCCAAACTTCAGTTGATGTACTAGGAAACCAGGATTCCTTTGGTTCGGAAAAGCTGTGTACACTTCAAATACAAAGAAAAACCAGTTTGAAGGCCTTTTTTAATAGAACAAATAGAAAACAGATCTAATGGACTGATTTGGAGTGTAACACTGGCTATGTTGTCTTTGATACTCATAAATTATTCTATGACCAAAGTTTCATCCTTGCTGAAATGAGGTAAGTAGCTCTGTTGATAGTGTTTGTTCTATAATGTTGTGCAAAGTTAAGATACTTACTAGACCTAGCATATAGGTGTTTTTTTTTAACGGCAACCTGCACTTATCATCAAGTATACCTATTATACCATCTTTATGGTGCGTGATGAGCTTAGTTTACGTTGAACATAATTTTTACATTTTGCGTATTACTCTTCCGGTACACCTACACCTATTCCTTGTCTTAAATCATCTATGATGATTATTATCTTGTAATTTGTTTTGTTTTTTAAACTAAACACGCAAAATTGTGTCGAATTTATTTTAAATTCTTTTTCTATTAACAGTTTTTTCATAATTTATTCACAAAATACACTTTTTTATATCTAAGAGGGCAACAGATTTATGTCGCAGATATTAAAAAAAATTAAAACAAATGCACGATGCATGCGAAATCTTATCTCATTGCGCTCATAGGTTTTTGGTGCGAATATATATGATGTAGGTCATGTGATGGTGAATGTTATGTGATATTGTAATATAGTTGGACATAGATTTCTATTTAAGATTTATGAGAAAGATTATTGAATTTTTTGCGTTGATCCATTGTTATATGTTCTGTACCTTGCTTTAGGTATTATGCTTTGCAGCATCCAGCAACAACAAGAAAAATAACAAAAGATGTAAACACTCAGTGGTTTATATTTATAATGGTTGCAGCTCTATCTGGCAAACCCCCACTATGCCCTTGAAATGCATTATATAGAAACACGACAAAAGGCAAAAAGGTTTTCTTTTGGATTATACAATGTGTTCTGTCTGTTTTTAAATGTTGGCTGCCTAGAGCTGGAGGGATTTCATTTTTCTATCTGGAAGAAGGTTAAGGATTCTTCTATACACTTTTGTCTTTGAATACATGTACATGGGTTTAGATTACGATTACAATTGCATTGATTTTAGGGCACCAAAAATATACCCTTAGCTTAAAGATGCCACCAGTCGCTCATAATCATTTCGCCTATTAAATTTAACACACAAAATTTAACGCACAAACTTCATATACAAGATAGGCCAAATACAAGTTTATTTTTAAAATTGCAATAAAATGAAAGAAAAATAATTTCTTCCGTGTATTATGGCTTTATTAGTAAGAGCAAACATTGTCATTAATAATGGAACACAACGTCGTTCAAGTGGCTGTCTCGGCTGGCTTCGCTGTATCGCATTCTGTAAGTCCAATTTTCCAAGACCATGTTGATGGTATCGGGCTGTAGCTCCCGGATTGCTTGGATGATATTGGCCTTAAGTGCTTCAATCATTTTCGGATTGTTGGCATAACATCGGTCCTTCACGGTTCCTCAACAAAAAAGTCCAAAGGGGTCAAATGACAGGTCCGAGGCGGCAAATTGACATCACCAAGACGGCCCATAACACGATTTGGAAATTTGTTCCGCAAAAGATCGATTGTTGCATGGCATGGGCTGTGTGGCATTGCGGGCCATCCTGCATAAACCAGAGGTTGTCCAAATTTATGTCTTTAATTTAAGTACAAAAAAGTGGGTAAACTAGGCTCTTTAACGCCCAACTACAACCTAAACGTTGTTCCCAGTCTGATTTTCGAAGAAAAATGGTCCAATGATGCCACCACTTCACAATCCGCACCAAACTCTCACTCTGGATGCTTCTCATCAATCAAGTGCGAGATGTCTGATCCCCAGATGCGCCAATTTTATTAACAAGGCTGGCGCGTGGTGGGTGCTTCATTTCGACCAAAACTTCTTTTCAAAAAACACTTTGTTTGGGCTACACAGCACTCACTTTGGAAATAAGTTTTCATATTCCCAACGTTCTTTAAGCGTAAAGCGACTCATTTGGGTCTGTGGAGGTATAATACTGACTTTCTGTCAAGATTTCGAGCGGAAAACAGCTGTCTTTGTCAAAATAAACTATGATTTAAAAAGAAACCACTAGATGGCGCACCTTTTATGTACATAGCAGCACGACATGAAGCCACTACATTGCAGAAGCGACCTAGAAAACAGAATGTTCATTCCCTTTGCATTTAAATCAGGACAAGTGTGTCACCCATATGCCTATCGTACAAAAGTCTCTCGTTGACTCTGAAATATATCTTTGCTATACCTAATACCACTGCTGTTTTTTTTATTTTTTTTTTTCTTGAAGAGTCCACTTTGAGGATTTCGAGGTCAAGATTTTGTACACCTTCTTATGGGTGCATACTTTGAATCTATATCTGCTGCTTCTTTGCCTTAAGTCGAAGTTTTTATTTTTTGTCACTCTATTTAATTTCCTATGTCCCACCGATGCCTTGCCATAGTGCTTTTCTTTTATGCTTATTTTACAATCTGTTTCTATATGTATAGAAGAAATAAAACTTACACGTTTGTAGTGACGTTTTGATATTATTTTTAGCATTAATCGACCCCAATAGACTTAAACGGTTTGTTATTTTTGTTCGTGACTAAATTCACTTTTTATTATCATACCTACTTAACGTGTTAGAAATTAACGAACATGGACAATTTTCTTTTATTGGAATTTCATTAAGGGAAATATTCTTGTGGTGTTTTTTTTTTTAAATAATCTTCGGATATGATATGAAGGCGGTAGTTTTGGAGCACACAGGTTTGGATGACCCAATAATCACTGGAATTCACCCTTTCGATACCGCCGTATGCTGCGCAACCATCGGCACGATTTTGTTGCCGATTCTATGTCCATACGCTTCGAATCTATTTCCGCGAAATGCAGAAAGAACTATAACATGTTAGGTATTTAATGTCGAATTCCTTACAACCAACAAAATTCGAATTTTTCTGAACAATTCGAGTTTAATGTCGAATTCCTTACAACCATTTGAAGTCGATTTCTTTAAAAAAAATTTCTTTTTTTTTTTGTGAGTGTGTGAGTGCAATTTGACAGGAATTTTGTTGTCGCACAAAAACTAATGTCGAATTCCTTACAACCAAAAAAATTCGAATTTTTCTGAACAAATGAAATTTTTTCTAAACAAAATCGATTTTAATGCTGTCAAACAAATCTTGCGTTTTTAGCTAGATTTCACATCAAATCGCACACACACTATCAAGATTTGACATTTCTCATGCATCAAGATGGAATTAAATGTTCTCATTACAATTTTGTGACGAAGTAAAAAAAGAAAACAAATGTTTAAGTGTTCTTAATTGATTAATATTTCAGTGAATGATGAAAAAAAGTAAAGATAATTGTGCGTATCTTCAAGAAACAAAAAATCGCATTAAAATAACATACAATTCGCGAGGAAAACACGTTGCAAAATTATTTTTCTTCGTCCCCTGGTGAAATATTCAGAATAGATCCTCGCTGCTGTGTGTGGATTAATTTTGGATTGTAATTTTTTTACTTGATTACGCGCACAATTGTTTTTGATGTTTTTCAATTATCAGACGAAATATATTTGCTTTTAAATTATCAAAACAACGCGAAAATAAAATACATACACTTATAATATTTGCTTAGCGCGCACTTCTTCTTCGTTTTTGTGCCACAACAAAATTCCTGTCAAATTCACTCACACACTCACAAAAAAAAATATGAAATCGACTTCAAATGGTTGTAAGGAATTCGACATTAAATTCCTTCTACCAAGAATTTTTTTTTAATGAAATCGACTTCAAATGATTGTAATGAATTCGACATAAACATAAGTGTTAGTATAGTACAGAGTCTCCACAGTTAAACTTTAGTTCAATCCTAATCCGAATATAGTGGCCAAGTGTTAGTGAAAGTATAACTTTTCTAAAACTTTTTTTAGCCTTGAAGTCAACCGGTGGTCGACCCAATGCGTTTTTTCAAAAACCTGAACTCACCCTGGCGCGGCGCTCAAATTCTGTGTTTTTTGAAGCTGTGGGTGACCTTGAATTCTCCATGAAGTATGATCGATCATTTCACCCAACGCCATAAGACCATTATTTAATTTTGCTTTTAAATCAAGTTGTGCCTATTTTTTATATAAAACCTATAGTAACAGGTTTGTTTCCAAAATTTTTGGCAAGAAATTGTTGGTCTGTCAAGTTTTAAAGAGTGGGGATGAAATGAAATTCCCTCACAGAGAGAAAAACACAAATATTCTTTGAATTTGTTGTATCCTTTTTTAACCCAACCCGAGGCAAACTGAACCGATGACTCAACAACAGTACATTTTTTATACAACGTATCTCAACCTGACATTTGACAGAACAACAATTTTCGCCCAAAGAAATTTCTTGAGCAGAATTTGTCAGGAGAGGAAATTGTTTTACTCTCTCGTGAGCGCTCTCTTCTGCCCAAAACTACCAAATTTGTGAGGTGTGGAAAAGGATTTTGGCAAAAATTGTTGACAATTGGCAGTTTTGGTCAAGGTTGGGAACAGACCTACTATTAGAGCCAGCATGCGGATACGTTGGTGGCGCTAGTGCCACGTTAGTGTTCTTTTTGATTTGTCATACCAGCTATTAAAGCTAGTTGTTGAACTACCAGGCGTCACCACCGTCGATTTGGCCAATTTTTTAATTTTATATACAAAGCTTCTATACAAAATTGCTCTCCGGTGAAAAGTGTCTTTTTGTAACCGAAAAGTGTTTCACATAAGATGCGATTGCGAATAAATCTTTTTAAGCAATTTCAAGAGGAAATATAAACTTATTTTTATTTAATCTTTTCCACGGAGTGATTAAATGCTATTCAATACAATATTTAAAATGAAACAAAAAAAACAATAAAAGTGTGTTTAAATGACAAAAAAATTATATTTTAACTTCTGCGAACCGGCAATTGTAAATTCGCAATCCACAACCACCGGACGTGTTTCACAAACTTTCGAATAAATAATTTGCTCGAATTTAACCTCAATCAGGGTTACCTTTGGGACACTGTAGTGTCATTTTGACACCTTTTCGTAGCCCCGGACACCAGGACACCTCTTTTTAAAAATAGTCGATTTTGGACACCTTTTAGAAATCAAGCCATCTTTTGGACACTTTTTGAAATAAACAAAAATTTCATCAGGAATTTTTGTATCTTATATCTTCAGTCACTGGTGGCTATATCAATTTGTATCAGATATTAGGCTGGAATGATTATTAAAAATGGACAAATTAAAGAACATGAAATCCTTTTAATTTAAACCACTTAAACAAATATTCTAATACATTATCAAATAATTATGTGATCAGTTGTGATACGTTTTTTATACCCCAGAAATAATCAAATTGGGAAATTAATTTTACTATTTTCATTTGGTTTCTGAATTTAATATCTTTTCCCGAAAAGAGAAGGTTTTTTTTTAATGAAACAACTATCACTGGAGTGGGCTACCACTATTGCATTTGGCACAACACAATTGCCAAACAGGTTTGATAATGGCTGTTAGGCTGTTATTCTGGCAACCTCACTGATGCCCCCCACAAGTCACTATAACTCGTTGGCGAAATAAAAAAAAACTCGGGGTGAACTCGCCTCATGAAAACTTAAAAATTATAATCTGCTCCTTGGCAGATCACAACTCAAGTCGTTTATGTGAGCTTTGTTATGAGGGCTTCCAAAGAATATGAAATTGTGACCGGCTCATAAGAAACGTCACAAAATACTGTGACCTGTGAGCCTCACAACGGGAGAATAGGGCTGAATACGTACCCCGCCTTAAAAAAGAAGATCATTTAGGCCCAGTTTTTCACAGTGTTGCGTTAAGCCCGAGTTAGTTTAATCTGGAAATAGATCTGTTTACAGTTACGTTGTTTTTGAATTGATGATGAAAGCAGAATGCCTTAAAAAACACGGAAGATAAAATATCATACAATTTTTTTGATTTAATCCAAAGTTAACTCAACAAATTTGATGAGTTAACTCGGGCTTAACTTTAACCCCGCACTGAAAACTGGCCATTAGACTGGCAATTTAGCTCATTCATTATCTTATGGCTTTCTTTCAATACCCATATTACATCCGCCATTAAATGACCCAGTATTTAAAAACAAAACACCAATAATTATAGGTGCATTCCTCAACATAGCTGCAATTTTAATAAATTTTGCTTCGCATTCATTCTTGTTTCTTGCAAATTTTGTTTTTCAGTGATGTTGATGAATATGGCTTCAAACGTTGCGAAAATTTTGATTACAAAATGTATGAGAAATTTATGTCAAGTTACCTGAAAACACTTACCAAACGCCGAATACGATGGGATGGATTAATTCAAAAGAACACCGACCTCACAAATGTCAATTCAACGCTGAAGCGTTTCATACGAAAAGGGATTCCTGGTAAGATTTTGATTATGAAACAGCAAAAAACAATTACCTATTCTTTATTTTTATATTATTTGCAGGTCCCTACCGTCCTGATGTCTGGATGAAAATATCCGGAGCTAATAAACTTCAAGAACGATCTCCCGATCTCTATCGAAATTTGCTTAATGTTAATTATGATAAAGAAATTAGTGATTCCATTAAAATCGATCTACCTCGAACATTTCCAGACAATATATTTTTCGATACGAAAAAAGAACAATTGTATAATACGTTGATAGCGTATGCACATCATAATCGGGAGATAGGTTACTGCCAAGGACTGAATTACATTGCAGGTTAATGCATGTTATAACTGCCACAAATCAACAAACCTAATTGGAGTTTTTTAAACACTGATTTGTGACCTTTTTTGAGATTAAAATTAAAAATTTATAAATAACATTTCTGTAATTTCTAGGTCTTTTAGTTATAATCACCAACGATGAAGAGCAATCATTTTGGCTACTCAAACATATTGTTGAAAGTGTTGTACCTCAGTATCATACGAAAAACATGGCAAATCTTTTAAGAGATTTAGCTGTATTTAAGGAACTGGTCATTCGGAGAGTACCTGATGTGAATAGACATATCGAGAATTTGGGTAAGATTTTGTTTTTAATTTACTGTTCGTAAACATACATAGCTAATTCATAAACAATTGTTTTAATAGGTCTTCCTTATGCTGTGATAGCCAGCAAGTGGTTCATTTGTATATTTGCTGAAGTACTGCCTGTGGAAACAGTCCTAAGAATTTGGGACTGTATATTTTCAGAAGGTTATAAAGTGAGTTTGGCAATATTATATAGGTATTTTATCTCTGGTTGATAACCCACTTTTATTTTGTGTATACATTTTTATGGCGAATTCAAATTCAAAGAATATTTTTTTTCTTAAAAAGTAAGGTAATAAGAAATTAAAAAAATACCTCAGGTCCGAGAATTTATATCTTGAGTCTAATAAGCTAGAGGGGGCAAAGTAAGATGACACTCGATCATTGCAATCAAGCGCAAATCTTGTTACCCATACCTTGAAACTCCAACACGATCTCTCGATTCTTCATAATAAAAACTATGTAAGAAATGTGTTACTAAGAATCGAACTATGTTTATTTTAAGAATGAATGTGTGAGTTTAACAGCAATTCCACGTTTTTATTGAATTTCTTAAGTCTAGTTTATCAGTCCGGGATTATGGTTTAGTGAGTTATCTCAATAGATGTTTTTGATATCTTCTGTGTTTTTTAAGTCTTTTTTTTTATTCATCATCCATTGAACGTCTAATTCTGTGCGTAAATATAAAAACTCTAGGGCAGTATTTTTCAAATGTTTTGGGTCGCGACCCACAGTTTGAAATACTAGTTCCCTACAAATGACATAGGTTAGTTCTGCTTTGACTAATGGGAACCAAAGTTTGAAAAACATTGCTGTAAATAAACCACTTAAAAACTGGGCCTTGACGGTTGTCTTGTTAGATAGTGGCTGGTATGAAAAAAACCTTATCTTAGTCTCAAATCGTATTTTTTGTGTATAAAAAAACCGAAAAAATATGTATGGAATTGTAAATTATGTCGAAATAAGCTTTTTAATTGAATTTAATGTCACACAAGGTTAAGAGACCCGATTCACGAATCTTTTTAATTTTTTTTTTAATTTTTCAGTTTTTGGTTACATTGCTTTTTTCTAAAAAAAAATGTTACATTTTCGCAAACGCCTTGAAAAAGTTGGGTTTGTTATAATTTTTAATGTGATTATTTGATTTCTAAAATAAAAATTGTACAATGTTGTTATCATGTTGCTTTTCTTTGTATAAAGAAGATTCAGTTGTAAAAATATGAGCACATTTTAAATACGCAATTTTGTAGTTATACGAAAGGGAGTTTAGAACCGAGGTTTCAGTCTGACACACAACCATATTCCTAAGCGCAGTTGTTCGATTAGAGTTTTAATACAACTGTATAATCCTATCTTTTTAATCGAGTAGAACTAACCTATGTCATTTGTAGGGAACTAGTTTTACTAAGGAGAGTTCCTTTTTAAAAATAAGGACACTAGCCCAGGCCCTCTAGCCCTTAATCCACATAATTTCATCAAAATAACTGAATGTTAACTTTTTTAAAGTATTAAATCACTGTCCTGAACAATTTATTAAATATGACTAATAGCCTTATTGCATTAAACCCAAAACGCGGTATTCTTTGGAGTTATTATCTGAAATCAAAATTTTTCCCCTACATTTTTTGTAAACCCCAAGTTTTGATAAAACACAAGTTTTAAATAAAACCTATCGAAAACTAGTTGGAATTCAAGATAAACAAAACAAACACACCTTTTGAAAGACTACTACCCGAGTTGGTTCGCTTAAGAAACAAATTAAATATAAGCAATCAGGATTTATTGCATTCCCATTTTAACATACAACATTTATAAGACTATTAATTTCGCATAAAACACTCTAATTATGCCCTCAACTTTGACACTGCAAATTTTCAAAGCGTCGCGGCCCTTCTTCGAAATCATTGTGGTCAAACACACAGCAGTTGGTGTCAAAAAATTGAAATTTCAAATTAAAACTTGTAAATGTTCGGTGTAAACGCTTTTCAAGTTTTCGTAAACCTATTTCCGAAAACCGCGTTTTTTATTTGGTTTCAAAAGGCTATTAGTCTGTTTCTGTATTCAGGCGACTTGCTTAAAAGCATTTTATTTAAATAGTCATTATCATTATAGAGAACTAAACTACATAGGTCTACTGTAAAACAAGAAAACATTGGTCAGCCAAGTCTATCCCGTTGCCATCTTTGGTCAGCCACTCGAAATAGCTCATTCCCACACGTTTCTTAAAATTTAAAATATTTCTTGCCAAACTCTCTTAATTCAACCTCCAAAAAGATAGAAAGCAGCAAAATTCTCAAACTCGAGTTTTTTTTAAGTTTTTCCTTCTTAATGTTAAGAAAAATCTATTTATAACGGTACCTTTTCTTTTGAGTGGAATTTTTTGGTCAGGAAAAAATTGGTTAGGAAAAGTCAGAGAAAAATAATGATCGAATAGTGGAATAAAAGTTTTAAAGGTGTTTTCTCGTGACCACTTGCAGTTAGGTTGCATAGCTTTCGCTCCGTCACTCCGTCATATTTACATTGAAGGTTTTGAATGAATAACAACCACTGGTGTTGGCTACCACCTAGTATTACAGAAGGCTGAAATTATTGCAATTTCATGGCTGCGACACCAATCATCAGATTCCTTTTTTTTTTAGTGGTGCGAATAACATCTAACTTGTGTGTGGCTTGTAAAAATGCTTGTTGTCCAAATGCAATTGTAAATGAAAAAAACCTTCATTTGGATGGCCACGATCAGGTGACTTCGGTAGTGCAATGCGTAGTCCACCAGCCTCTGAGGTAGCTTGGTCTAGGTTCAACTCCAGTTGACGGCAAAATAATTTATAAATTCAAATTGGGACTATAGACTAAGCATCACTAAAAACAGGACAGGAAACAGGACGACTCGATCGCACAAACTTGCTCTCGTAGCTAACAACTTTAACGTAGCTTGAAGTTGACAATTCGAAAAATTTTATATGCAAAATTGTTATAAATTGTTAAATAATTAAGGACCTCTTGCATTTTAAATTTGGTTAAAATCGGTGTAGCCGTTAACGAGAAATTTGAAAACAAAAAATTGGTTCTATGACAGGTACCGTTAATAGCCGTTATAAAAAAAAATATTTTAGTACTAAATTATTACCTGCAGCAATTACAGTCGCGCGTAATTTATTTTCCAAAATCGTTAGAGCCGTTTTTTAAATAAATCAATTTTTGTATATTGGTTGTATGGCAGGTAACGTTAATTTTTGAGCTAAAAAAAATTCAATTTCCCCTCTAGGGAATCTCACAAGAACCTTAAGTCCAAAGTTTGAAGAAAATCGCTCCAGCCGTTTAAGCGTTTTAAGTCGAGGAACAGACAGACAGACGGACAGACAGACAGATAGAATTGCGAGGCCCACATTTTTCGCGTTCTCTATCATCGTAATGTTAGGCAAAATTATTATCTCGAGTTTTTTTTCACGAATCCTAAACTTGCCCTATACTACGTATATTGCAAGTAAAAATTTTTGTTACCCTATTTTTGAGGTTATCAGCCCTATTCTGCTATTCATCGGGGCGATTTTCCTTGAATTTTCACTAGTTACTATTCTGCTATTTATTCCAAGTGAATGTGGATTTACGTCGGTAATACGGTGTGGTATTCTCTTACGTGAATGGACTAATTCTATACAATTCAGATCCGCATATTAAATGTTGCGCATTTTTAATTGTTGGTTTGAGCGTCTAGTTAGTTCTTCCGAAGATGTGAGTAGAAACAAATTTTTTGCTTATTTTAGAATATTATGTTTTATTTGGAATTGGGAAAAATGTCAAAGACTGTCCATATTTGTTTCTACTTCTTAAGATTTTCACATGTACAGGGAGCAGCTGTTTACGTAAATGTTGAATTGAGTTGGAATGAAGTTCACACGACAGAAAGCAGAATGGAAAAACAGGGCGAAAGTGAAACGAATGGGTCAATCGAATCTACGGTTCGATTTGTAGCATTGCGATGTGAGCGAGGGATTTTCTTTATCTTTTAAATATCTATTGTATTTTTCGAGTTACATAGCAAAATAAGGAAATACTTTTTTTTCTAACTGATATTTGTTATAGTTAAGGGAATTTCTTAAATCAAATTATAAGATAAATGATATTTTCAAATAGAAGCTATAATCATTTAAATTAAACAAAACAATACTTTTCAACTTAAAACACTCTTTCATTTACAGGTAGTATTCCGTGCCGCATTAGCACTCTTCCTTACCCACAGAACGGCAATTCTAGCCTGTGATGATATTGCTGCATTGGCAAATCTCTTTCGCGAAGGAATTCTACGCGGTGAAATTGTTACAAATTGCCATGAATTTATTGAAGCAATGTTTAAATTACGCCTGCAACGAAAAGAATTAGAAGCGTTACGAAAAATATGTGTTGGTCGAAATAATACGTAAACTTATATTACACCTACCAAATAAACAAATTATTGACTCAGCTTTTACTCACTAAACAAAAAAAAAAAAAAAAAAAAAAAAACACACAAAATTAACAACACGATTACCTATGATGAACAACATACGCCCTCAGAAACAAAAACAAACAAATCAAGAATACAAAGTTAAACAAAACAACACTTAAAAAACAGCAAAACAACAAAAACAAAGTACGTAATAAGTAACAAAACTAACAAATGTAAACATTTTAAATAGTATAAATTATAGTAGTGTTTTAAGGGGAAATTAAAACAGACTAAGAGACGATTTTTCAATAATCAGTTAAGCTATCAGAGGAATAAATACTTTAGCAACAGGAACAAATTATAAAATAAATTGGGTGGCGTCACCAGGGCCCAGTGACTTACCAGTTCTCAACAATTCCTGTGTGCAAGTGTCGACGGGAAAGGAGGGACCTACAATATTTTGCCGAATCCGAACGGCTAGACGAAAAGCACTTATTCATGACAAGTGATACTCTTTGAGGATTTGTCAATTCCTCGCAAGAGGCAGTAGCCCTAAAAATTATATGGACGAGGCTGAGAATTGAACCCAGATCTCCAGCGTGACAGTCCAACGCACTTACCATTACGCTACGAGCTACTTAAACAGGAACAAAGGTTTGCTTTATGAAGAATAAGTAATGTCTTAAGAGTAAGTACTTTCTGATAGGTTTAACTGGCTGTGGAAAAATTGGCTCTTAAGTGTGATTTAAATTAGTAGCTTATAATATATTAATAATTAATGTATTTAAATAGTTATAGTACGTTATTTTAAGTGTTTTTAGTAGTATAACCTGGAAATTTAGTATACAATATGTTTTGTCTGTGCCGTTTTCTATAATAATCACAGAATCCTCTTCTTTATGAAACAAAACTTCACAAGATTTTCTTTTAATACAAGATTCATTAATATTTTATTTTACGCGATTCATAGCAAAATTACATATGAAATGGATTATGAGCTAATGGTTAAACTCCCCTTAAAAGTAATTCAAAATTTAGTCTGTTTTTCTTAAAAAAAATATCCTATGCATTATTTTAGTTATCCACTTCACACAGGTACTACAAAAACGGGTTTGAGAGTTCAGAAAAGGACTACATAATTTTTTTTTATTGGTCAGTACTTTTAGACCAATCTTTTCACAAATGCGTTTTAAAGAAATATTTATTTATTTATTCTTTTACAAAAGAAGCTTATAAAATACAATTACAAACTCTAATGCCGTTTAAATTAGGTTTTATATTACTTTTTATTGTAGATCGAAGGATGTTGATAATGGTATCTAGATTTCTAGGATCAAGAAGGTTAGCCAGTTTTTTTGATACGTCTGATTGATTTGAAGATTGTCACGACTTTGGGCATTCTATAACGATGTGTTCCATAGTGAGTGGCCATTCTACAGACTACGCATTCCTTTGCTTCACTTCGGTTGCCTTCGTAAGAAATTATTGTTCCTAACCCATTGTACTTTTAGTTCACCAAAATCTTTGAACTAGCTTGAACAAATGTGTTGTTTCTATTATTTTAATCGGACGGTTTGGTGCATTTTTCGCTGCAATATCGGATGCTTTATTTCCTGTGATTCCCATAATGTCGTGGTACCTATTAGAGTGAAATATTTTGGTTCACGTTAATTTTAAGCGTTTTTAGAGATGGAAATTTAATTGTTGGTCCATTCAGGACTCCTAAATTGTCGGTGCAGATGAGGATTTTTTGGAGACAGTTACGGGATATTTGTATTGCTTTTTTAATTCCAGTCAGCTCAACAAACCAATTTTCTAGCGCGACTAGAAGCAGGTCTTGGCGAAGAGTAATAGTAGGTGAGGTGTAATTTTCCGTTGATGATCAATCGTTGTATATTTGGCTTGACAGATTCAATGAAATCCTTGTGCAGCATCAGCATATTTTTTTAAGCTTTTTTATATTTTTCTAAGCTGGTATCGATTTGAAGGTTACTTGAAGACCAGGGTGGTTTATCTTTTATACTGAAAGGCCTTTCCTCAGAGAACGAAGTGAGTAGCAAGATGAGTGAAATATTGTTAAGAGATGAAATGGTTTTTCTTTTAGTATTTTGCGAATTTTGTATGGTGTTTTTTTTTTTTTGACTGCGGGATGAAAAGAATGGTTTATAACTGTTATAGCCTTGGAACATAAGGAGGTGGCTTTTTTTCACAGAAGTTGTTAAAGGAACGTTACCCGCTTCAACTCTCAAGGCGTTAATTGGGGTGGTTTTAAAATTCATTTATGGCAACATTAATATTGTTGACGTTTTTCTTAGTGGTCCACATAGATAGTTAAACAATGCTTAAGTGTTCCTTTGTGCGCCAAATACATGCCGCCCTACAAAGCAATTCTACGATTCAGTGGGACACAGTAAAAAAGTCTCACTTCCAGATTGCATCTCAGTAGGTCCAAGCTGATAAATGCATTTTGAAAGTAAGTTTCTGTTGGGGCTCTGGGAACTCGAGGAGTCAAATTCGAAACCTTAACCACAACGGTTGTTTTTATTTTAAGCCCAACTAACACTCCTTCAACCAAGGTTTAACCGAGGCAAAACCGCTAAACTCTGATTTTGGCATTTTTCAGGAAAGAAGTTTGAAGTTTTTAGAAAAAGTTTGAAATTACAAATTGCTCTAGAAAATTATTGGAAAATCTAACGGTATTAAAAATTAAAGATAATTGACCACCCTTTCAATTTAAAATCAAAAACAAAAAACTATCGAGCATTGCAATTAATAGCGTGGGATGCAAAAGAAACACTTTAGTTGTTTTGGCTCGAGAGTGTTGTTATTTCAAAAAATCTTAAATCAAGCTAAGCTGTTTAAAGTCAATTTAAGCCTTTTCATGATCAATATTTCCTTGTGGAATAATGACTTAACTGAACTTAAGACATAATTATTTTTTTTATCTCTTCAAGAGTAACCGCTTAAATTTAATTTAGTTGTTTTTCCTCAAATAGAAATTAAGCAAATATAAAAATATTATTGGGGAAGAACAACTAAATTTGACTTAAGTGGCGTTTCTCTTACACAATAGTAGAAATAAATCCAAATTTGTCTCATAGAAAAACAACTTAATTCAATCTTAGTTGTTATTCCTTGAAAAAAAAAAATGAAAGAAAGAAAATATAAAGACAACTTTAGTTGTTTTGATTTGGGGAGGATGTTATTGTTGTTAGTTGTTTTGTTTTTGTAAAATTGTGGCCTCATTTTTTATGATACAAAGCTAATCCAATGGTATCAAAAAGTCAATTGTGACTAAACTCGACCTTAGCGGTTGTGCCTTCTGGGCACAGTATGTGAATACTCCTCTGTATTGAACTCAGACCATTGAATTCCTTTGTCGAAAATTTGAATACCTTCAATCGCAGTTTATAGTTATATTTTAGACTGATGGATTCTTCGTTATCACCTTCATCAGATAATCCAATGAATTTGCCAACTGCGAAAAATTTCCAGGCAGACGGTTCGACTATCATTCAAGTTGCTAAATTTCGAAGAATGCAAACAGTAACAAAGAGGCATATTCTTGAAAAAGCAGATGGTTTTTGATGGTGAATTTGTTACCTATTTTCAAAAGCCTATCAGAAAGTTAGAATAGGAATACCATAGTGGTACTTGACATTTAAATACAAAAAATAGACTGATCATTTTCGCTTTCGGGAATAATTAATTTCAAAGCCGGTACAAATTAAGGAAGATATCGAAAAGAGGCCTAGAGGGGAATTTTATTCACGATGACACCCATTAGGAAGTTAAGCAGTTTTGCTTATTGACGTATCCATGGAGCCAGAAGTGGACCTCATCGCTAATCATAATGTTGGTCATAAACATTGGATCTTTAGCAAGTCTCTCGAGAGCCCATTCACTGAAACGATGACGCAACCAATAAACCAAGATATTTGCGCAGATTCGCCCATGTTGTTCCATAGCGCGATTTTCTCTTACAATGTCAGCTACAGCCGCTATATTTTCAACACTACGCGCTGGACGAGGTCTTTTCGGTCCAGACTCATTAAATAACAAAAATTCGGTCTCAAATTTGTTGATGGAATGGCGAATAGTGGCCCAGTAGGTTGATTATGAGAACATAGGTTCGCCGAAGGGCACGAAAAACATTCTTCACAGAACGCGAATTTTCGTAATATAATTCAACGATTTGCAAACGTTGTTCCAGTGTAAGCCGTCTATCCATGATCAAATAATAAGCATTATAAGCATTTGTTTTTTTTTTCGAGACCCTTTATCTAAAGATAATTTCCAAATAAATAGAAGAATTGTGTCAAAAGTCTCAAGCTATTCATTATTTTTTTTCTAATTTAAATTTTTTTATTACTGTTTTTTTTTCCCATAAAAGCATCTTTCTTTTTTTTTATAAATAAACAAAAACAAATATGGCAACAACAATTGCTCAGTTATCATATTTATGTATATCTACATAATGTATGTAAATTAAATCTAGGTATATATTTTGTATCATAAATGTTTTTATTATTGAATAATTTAATTTTTATATTTAAACAACAAAAAAAAAAACTCTAGTCGAGTGTTCAAAAATGTTATAAAAAAATACTGTTTATTAAGTTTTTTTCTGTTTAACGAACAAAATAGATACAATTGTTATTTTTTCATCAAAGAAATTTGTTTTTCTTCAAACTTTATATTTAAGAAAAAATTATATTATATTTTTGTATAAACAATAAAATTTAAAACAAATAATAAAATTTAAAATTAAAAAGAATCAAAAATGCCACTTGTAATTAATTTATAATACATATATTTAAAAAAAGAAACTGTGTATACATACATACATATATGTATATATATAATATTTTGCATTCAAATAAACAATACAACAAAAAGAAATAAATAAGCTTAAATGATTTAAATTTTGTTATTGCATCTAACTATATCTATCACCATCTCTTGTCTCGCTCAATGTATTTAAATCTTTAGATTAGATAATTTATTTATTTAAAATAAAACTAAATAACAAATTTAAAAAAAAAACTTAGTGATGTTGAAATAAGTGTATTAAAAAAAAAAATATGAAATAAAAAGCAAGGAATTTAAAACAATAATATATAAATATTATAAAACAATAAATTTTATGAAAAAAAAAAAACAATCATTTTGAAGGAAGACTTTTAATTTCACATGACACGAGTATTTTCTTTGTTTTTTTTTTTGTTTTTTTTTTTTTTTATTTAGCTGGACAACTGAATTTAATTTAGTTTGGTCCGCAATGTGGGCCACAAAGTGGATCAGATGAGAGTGCTAGTGAAGTAAGTAGAGTTCTTCGTCCAGGATGCACTCCGAGATTTTCCCAGTTGATCCAAGACAAGCGAGCGGTTAGATCTGGAATGAACAAATGAAAAATGTCTTAAGTACCTGCATATATACATTATACATACACTTCAATAAGAGATTATTTTTTCCATTTTCCATAACAGAATTTTTTTGGAATGGGCATTTCGTATGATAACACACTTGCGTTTGGTTGCATAGCTTTCGCTCTGTCATATACATGATATTTAAATTATATTTTTGATATTTATTACTAAAATTTCGATATTTAAATTATATTTTCTATACGGTTTCCGATTAAACAAGTCTTCGCGATTCTATGGCGTGTTCTGACGTCGGCTGTCCAGAAGTTTTTGCTTCTCTCAGCGCACACAGATTCGCTTCTTGCCAATTCGCGGTCACGTCTTCGCATTACTCAAAAAGTAAATAAGTGGTATATTTATTCCTTTCTTACAGCAAAGGTACGATGATTGTAGTACACTCTTACATACATACATATGTAATAATATTTTTTTTTTAAATCCATTTTTGGGAACTTTTGTGAATAATGTTAATGTTTAATAATGTTTTGTGGAAATGTTAAGCATATTCGACAAATGTTATGAAAATGTGAAAGAAGCTTGAAAGTTAAACTCTGAAATAATTATCCTGTCGTGAATAAATGTGGTTGTAATTTCCATTGGAATTTTTATGGGGGTGAAATTTATTTTGATGGAGAGGTTGACAATGGGAATTAAATTTTTCGAACGAAACGAAATTTCCCTTTAAAATTCCCAATTGGGCCCAAAAACACGTTATCTTCTTGAAAAGTTTTTTCTTATTTGAAATAATTCACATATAAGATGTCTCTGGGTGGGTTATACTATTATTATTTTAACAGCCCTATTATGGCTTTCAAATATCAATTATTTGATAACTGATAACTTCTATCAATTCATTGATAGTTTGGTATTATGAGTATCAATTGATAATTTTGTACCCATTGTGAATACTTATCAAAATCCAATTGTGCATAGCCTCTTATTTGACATTTGACGTTCCTTATTTGCATAAGTTTCTGCGTTTTTGTTTTTTAAACATAATAAATTTGGTTGTATTTAAGTTGTTTGTATTAAATACAATTCGTTGTTTTCTTCGTAATAATGTTCTGTTTATTTAGGAGTAGAATAGTAAGCACCAGAAGACAAATTGAAAGGCTGATAAAACTGATAGAGGAAAATCGAGACGTTGCAAAGGAAATAAGCTAGTATTTACCATGAAATCGGAGGACATAACTCTGGAACTAAATAGCTTGGGCCTCCACAAGGGGACGATAATAAGTGGCTAGTTTTGATTCATTAATTTATAATTCATTCAGCCAACATACGCATCTCTGCGTATGTTGGCTTGCACGATAACACTTCCTCCCTCATCACAATTGCCTTCAAAAAACAATACTACTGTAGACATTTTGTTCTTCAATTTGTATTTTCA
The DNA here is from genome assembly GCA_949320155.1 of Melangyna quadrimaculata. Lineage (NCBI taxonomy): Eukaryota > Metazoa > Arthropoda > Insecta > Diptera > Syrphidae > Melangyna > Melangyna quadrimaculata. The sequence goes on from OX439483.1 coordinate 94,285,445, forward strand.
GTAGAAACTACCGAAAAACTTTTATAAAATGTATTTAAATTGGAATTGTTTACCACCTGTGAATATTTGATACATTGACAACGAAGAATTTGTGGCTGATAGAATATTTGATGGATATCAATAAGTTTGACAACCATAATACCAACTTTATCAGTAAAACTATTCACAACAGATCTTACAAATCACAGTTAATCAAAAATATTGATAATTGATCACCATAATACCGATTTATTAATTTTGTTGATAATTATCAAATATCGTGTTGATATTTGATAACCATAATAGGGCTGTCAGTTTCCCCGTTTAGTGGTGGCAGGTATACAGAAAGCGCGGCAGATCGCTTTCAATAGCGGATTTTTTTCTTATTCTCAGAAGCTCTTTCGCTTTCCATTTATTGTTTAAAAGCGATAGGTTAATTTGATAACAAATTATTGTTAATGAAAAATTAAAGCTCTTCTCATAAAGAAGTTTAGTCTGCAACTAAAGAATAAAGAAAGAAAGCTGTTATGATGAAACCAGTGAGCAGTATATACCGCTGAAATGTTCTGTGTGTCTTTTGATTCATATTGTTTTTGTTGTTTAAAATATGAAGCGTTTCGAGAGTGTATCGCTTTGTGGTATGCTTTTCCGTTTGAAGAACTTTGACACCTTCGAAATTAGGAGAATGGCCATATTCAATTGCATGACTAGCGAGTGCAGTATGATTATGATTTGACATACGTTGACGCAGAAATTGTTTTTTCGTCGTGAAAAATTAATGTTACAATTCTTGTTTCATTACTAAAATTATTGTGACCAAAACAGCTGACGGAACAAAATATTTTCCACTCAACATCATAATTATCAAATTGGTCAGTAAATTAATTTCTTAATTTCAATACGATCCGCCGCGCTTGCCAGAATCGGCCTACCTGAACCTCTCCAACGATTAAAAGAAAAACCCACTATCTAATTTTTTGAATTTCAGCATTTATTTTTGTACAATTGGACTGTGCTATTTAGGGGTGGAATGTAACTGGCTATTTGAGTAGCATACTGTTTATAGAAATAACGGTAAAATAATGAAAGTCATGAAACATTGCTACGGTGTTCAAGAAATGCGAATGCTTTCCTTATATTTATATCACCAATTATTTTCATGTCTCTTATTTGAATTCTACCTAATAGACTCAGGTTGGTTATTGGAGCACCTGCCCAAATATGAAAATTGTACTTGAGTTTTGGAGGAATAAAGGCTTTGTAAATTACCTACAGCCAGGTCAGAAGAGTTGAAAAATTTCTTGCATCATCGAAGAACACTTAGCAGCCTTTTTGGCGACGACGTCAAATATGTGATCGTTCCACATGTTCGAAAATTTAGCTGTTTAATTCCTTTTAAGTGGCATTTTTGGCAATTTTCCATTCGACCCTAGAGAAATTGATAGCTTGGATTATTCATTAGGTTAACGTTGGCATTCTTTTTTGTACTGAATATTATGGTGTATAGTTTGAGCGATTTTTGTCGAAATCTTTCGTCATTTATGAGTAAAAAGAGCAAACAAAAACAGAAATTTAGATATTTTGTCAGTTTTAAATTAATTACACCTTTAAAATTAGGTGGTGCAATATGCACACACTTTGTATTTAGATGTCTTTAAATATATGAATCGGTTAGGAGTTATACGTTAAAGAAAGGAGCATTTAAGACATTTGAATAAATAAATAAATTGGGTGGCGCAATGGCTCGTGAAGAACTTAGTGACTAGTGATTAATAACTTGCAACCATTCGTGCGCGCGTGTCGACAGGAATGGGAGGTACCTACAATTTTATGCCGAATCCAAACGGCTAGAGGAAGAGCACTAAGAAAGTCCAACACATTAACCATTACGCTACGTAATTCGTTCTTTGGCGGGGTCTTTGACTGAATGTTTTTTTTCGATTTCAAACACAAATGAAAAAATAATGGAGGACAATAGCTTTGTTCAGTGACGTTGTTCCGAACAGTTTGGAACAGTTTAGAACAAAAAGGTACAAGTTTTTGCTGTTCAATGAGAATTTTCTGTCCTAAACTGTTCTGATTTGCTGTTCAGTGGGGCTGTTCCGAACAGTTTGGAACAGAATAGAACAGGATTTTCTGTTCTTACTTTTAACGTAGAACAACTTAGAACAGGTTTGTGACAACTGTCAAAATCAGCTGCTGTCACTTGAAAGTTCATATTTTTTGACAAATTTCGTGGCTCTTTGTGCTTTTACTTTTGAAACAAACAAATAAATATTTAAAAAACAACATAAATTAAATTACATTCAATTGTGTAGTTAAATAAATACTATTTCTAACTGTTTTTAATAAAAAGTATTTCTTGCTTATCCACCAAACTCGAATTTTTTTTTTGACAATTACATATGTATGTCAGACAGCTGCCTGTTCTATCCTGTCTGACATTTCTGTTCTTCTCTGTTCTGTTCTGTTCTGTTCTAATCTGAAAAAAACTCACTGAACAATCCTAATATAACTGAATGTATATAAAGTGCAAATAAAACTTTCAATTGAATAATTATATTTCTGATTTTTATTTTCATAATCAATTTGTATCAGGTGTTGCAGCGAGCTTTAAGTTCACTTCGAGCTCACTTTGACTTTTTGTGTATCCAGAATCGAGTTGAATTAATGTTGGTTCGGTTCGAACACGCTCCATTAGTCGAGTTGTGTCTAAAGCTTGCTGTCCCTCTCTTCAAAATCCAACTCGATCGTTTCCATTCTACATAATGGTGTAAGTTTAAATCATTCCAGGACAGCCTCACTGAACAATATATAAATTGAAGCAGGCGTTACGGTGGTGCGATATTTGTTGTTCATGGAACACACAATCCTGAACTTTTCTGCTGCCTGCTCTTCATTATTTTTATCCTTAAATTTTTATCAAGTAGATATGTATAAGAATATAACAAAGTCATTGTATCAGAAAACATTAGGTAAATACAAAACCCATTGTAAAAAAAGAACACTCTAAAAAAAAATGAGTCAGTTACGATTTGGTTTCAATAATTTTTATTCAAAAACAAGCCAACAAATCGATGAAAAATTTACAATTTAATATTGGTCTTATCAATTTCTCCATTTTTATTGATTTCTTTACGTGCATTTGCATTTACTCCACCACCTGGATTGTTAGAATTAACTTTAGCTAAATTCATTAACCCAGAATTGGAACTGCACCCACAGGTAAATTACCAGGTAAATTAGCAGGTAAATCAGCAGGTAAATCAGCAGGCAAATCAGCAGGCAAATTACCAGGTAATTTAGGTAAAGATGAAGTTAATATGTCTTCAGGGCTAGGAACCTGAGCATGAGCAGCTCCTGTTAAAATAGCAAAAATTGCCAGTAGAACAATGAAAGTAAACTTGAATGTGTACATTTTTTATAAATTTTCAATAGAAATCTTTTCTTAATGTGAAATTGTAAGAACTTATGACTCTCATACTTAATTCTCAAGCCTTTTATACTTTGCAAATTGCCAAATTATCATCTAACAATAAAACCAAGATTCAAATAAGCAAACAAAATAAATTTAGCTAACAACGAAATAATAAATTAGGATCAACCTATAAACACACATCAAATACACTAAGTGACGATTATTTTATTTATCTTTAAAAAATAGATAACAGTTATAGAACATAATGTCCTCATCTACATAAATCAAAACAATAAACTTGAAACTTTTATGCGTAGAAAGACTTTTTCAGGTGTGTTTAACCTTAATTTAAGAATTAAAATAATATTTCAAAAAGTAAATTTTATGACATGTGTACATAATTTTTATGTTTTTTCTTGAAAATTTGTGAACATTTGTATAAAACTGTGGAATAAGGGTATGGTAATATTGTCTGCATGATGACAGTAACGGATATTTCTGTATTAAAATTTCTATTGCATATTCAGTAGAAATATAACATACTTCAATTCAATCGAAAACGACATTCATTTTGTTTCTACAAGTTGGTCAAGTACAGAACTATAGTCAGATGAAAAGCATACTTAATGTTACTGCCAACATTTGTAAATTGGACAAGACTGGTCCTTAAACGAAATATCTTCTCCACCCCCAATAGTTTCAAAATATTTCAGAACAAAAAAAATGTTGTCTGATATTTTTTCATCCCCCTGGTAACGCAAGGAGGTGACCAAAAATGTTTGGACAAAAACCCAACAATCGATATGTACGAAATACCCAGAGTTCATTTAAAAAAATGGTACCATTTATGTAAATTTTTTTAGTAAAATTTGATGTCATTGTTGAGAGGAAAGATTAATTCTTCTAAAACAGTAGTAATGCTTTCAAAGACCCCTTTCACACAAGGAAACTGAGTTGCCGGCGATTTTTAGTTTCTAGGCGAGAAGGGCGTAAAAGGAAGACAACAAAATTCCCCACACACCCTTCTCGCCTACAAACTAGCCAGTTTCTGGCAACTCAGTTTCCTTGTGTGAAAGCCGTCTAACGGACAGTATTTGTCTTCAGAAATGGAAATTCAATTTTGTAGTGTTGCCCAATTCCTAAATTTTTGAACTCGGGGAAACTTTGACCCCTTTCACACGAGGAAACTGAGCTGCCAGCGATTTTTAGTTTGTCGGCGAGAAGGGCGTAAAAGGAAGACAAACAATTTCCCCTCAAACCCTTTTCGCCTACAAACTAGCCAGTTTCTGGCAACTCAGTTTCCTTGTGTGAAAGCCGTTTTACTAATGAGTTTGGTATAAGAATTATTGTTAAGTCTGCTTTTAACCCATGCATCTAGACACGTGCAACTACTTCGAACTTTTTCGACTTTTCTTGTTGCACAAATATTTTACCCACGCGACACACGGCAGATTTTCTTCCGTCTCATCTTTTCGAATTTGTTTTCTTTTTTGCACTTACATATGTTCGAAAAGTTGCACGCGTCTAGATGCATGGTGTAATAGCAGACTAAGTATTAGAATTATATTCTGTTATTTGACTCTATATTTAACTTTATTAATGATCATTAAGAATATAACTATGTAATCTCTCTCTAGTTTGTAAGAATATGAAATACCTAAAGTTAGTCATGTATTACCCATTGAGCCATCTACGTCTTTTCTTTTCTGTTCAATGCATAACATAATTGGCGACGAGATAAAAAAATTCAAATTTTGATTTCTTATAAAATATTTTTAATAATTTAGAAAAGTTATTGATCGATTCGGAAAGTTAAAAGATGATCACAGCTGATACGAAAGTTATACCAAACATCATGACTACTGTGTATCAAACAGCAAATTTGCCAGAATTTTCTCCATCTCGCCGGCCGAATTCTTAAGTGCCCCACATACCACTTTTTCGGGAAACTGAGTTAAATATGCAGTTATACTAATTCGAATATTCTCTATCGTTTGCTGCTATCCCCGTTGCTCTATCTCAATTATTAACGAAGTTCCAGAAAGCACTTTTGCTCTATAAACCATACATTTTTGGGTTCTTTTGATGCTTATTTGCCGTATATCCAAAATTTGTACTAGGTGGAGCAATTTTTATAGGAAAGTTTGAAAAACAAACGCTTAATGCTTAAATGCCTCATAACCGCAGGAGTTGGGATACATAGCATTTAAGTATTCACAATATATTAAAAAAAGTGAGATTTTTGGTGCTTACGCGCTCTATATCCATGGACGAAAATGCAGTCAGCTGGAAAAGTATAAATAGAAGTAAAATTTTCGCTGAGTAAATAAATAATATAAAATCTTTAATTAAAAACCCAAAAATGATGTCTTTGTTTTAATTCAATATTTAATGATTATTTGCCGACGTTTCGATTCTGGTCTGGATCTTTTTTAGGGCTGAATAAGTAATATCGACTTTTTTTAAATATTGTGAAAACAAATAAAAACAAGGTCGAAATGAGGAAGCAAAAGTATTTTAAATAAGACTATTTATACATCTTCACGTTGACAAACTAAATAACTGCGATGATAATTAAGCATTTTTTTTACTAAAATGGATAAAAACAAAAAGGTAAAAAAAGAAATTTAGTTAAAAAAAAAAGTGTGAAAAAAATACCAAAACCTACTCCTACGAATGTTGAAGTATTTTTATAACGAATTCCGAATAAAATTGAATTTATTTTTCTAGAAAATTTTATGGATCAAAGTTCATTTTCAGTATTTTTTACAATTAAGTGTTAAAATACTTTATCATTTTTATACGTTTCTTATTGACTTAAAAATAATCTAATCTGGTATAGAGGAAGGCATAGCCACTAAATTAATATTACTTTTTGTTTTATGTTTTTATCACTTAAAGTAAAATTGTAAAAATTAATAATGCTAGAAATTTTGATTTTTTTCACTATTTTTGCTTTCGTTGATTTCCAAATGTCCAGTGTATAAAAGTTCTATATCCCTAGGAAATTTGAAGTTTTTTGCATAGATTTCGCATTCGTATGAAAGAGGGTTCTATATCCGTTTCTGACTTTTTGTAAACTTTATTTTTTTTTTAATTAACCGTAACGTTTTCTGACATCAGGACTTCAAAATACAAAAAAGGAATTTTCAATTAATATACACTTGCGAACAAAAAACGGAATCACTCAAGTTTACCTCCTAAAAACAACAATCGCGATGGATACAATATCTATATTTAATTGTTAATAGGCTTGGTTTAAAGATTGAACTTAAAACTTTAAATTAGGGGTAAAATCATAAAAATCCATGGGTTAGTTTTCGCGTTATCCACCATAATAACAAAAATAACAAACTATACTTGTTTAAATTAGGCAAGAGTTTGAAACACTGATACACAATAAATGTACCCATAGTTTGTCTTTGGTGTTGATTGTGCTGCTAAAAGTGATTTTTAACATATCTTGACTTATGAGGCCTCCTTATCTAAGATAATAATGGAAACCAGGCCTGTAGAAGTCAGTCAAGTGGTGGCACTACTGCAACAAGAGATGGTATTATGAATTTCCATAATCTCCATTCATGCAACCCACTTTCAAGCCGGCAAAGATCATTTCAGCACAGATTCAGTGTCAATATGTGGGCAGGTGTAATTGGAAATAAATTAATCGGGCCTTTCAAATTATCACCCCGACTTAATTCTACTAACTATCTTGAGTTTTTATAAAATAATCTACCAGACCTATTGAAGGATGTTCCACTGTTTCAACTAGCATACGGTGATAGATGGATAGGCAGAAATGGAACAATTCACTGGCCTGCGAGATCTCCCCATCTTACTGTACTGGAGTTTTTTGTAAATAAATCGCTTACTCTTCTGAAATAACAACTTTAATTGAATTAGAACAACGTATTTCCGAAGGATCACTTAAATAAGGCAAGAGTTATAGAGAATAAACATTCAAAGTTAAATCCAAAAACGGGCTCCAGTATGCATTCAAAAAGCCGGAGGGCACTTTGAGCACTTATTATTACTGTATTGTGTGTATGTGTGTACATAAAATAAAAAATTACTTTTTTAAACTACACAAATTATTGTTTTATTCAAACCCTTTACACCTCAGGGCAAAAAATATATTTTATTTTATTTTATTTTATTTTGTTTTAATTTTACATGATTTAGATATTCCCAAGTTACATAAAATGTGGGTGCCTATTGTTTCGTTTTTTTTTATTTCGCCAATTGTTGTTTCGTTTTTGTTATAATTATTTATGTTTAGTTCGAAAACCTTTTTTATATTTTGTATGTACCTATTTTGTTTTAAGTTTATTTCGTTTCACGATTACTTCTAATTTCTTCTTTTGTTTTTACTTGTTTTTTAATTTTGTTAAAACTGTTATGGATCACTTAAGACTGGGTTGTTTCGTCAAAGGTTGTTTCGCATTTTGTCTCTATGCAAGGCCGAGCCGGGGGGGATCACAGGGGTCAGATCCCCCCGAAATTATTCAAAATGTGTTTCTTGCTCCTACTTTTCTCCAGAAAAAGTATAGATCCATCTTAGGCGGTCTGTATTCGGTTCGATTTCGGTTTCCGTCAAGACCTATTCACACACATACGCTTTAATAACCTTGGTTAACAGTTGCTGGAAGTAACTAACATGTTTTTGAGTATACGTTGTATTCTTTGCCTGATTTTACGGTGTTAATTTCGTGGTTTTCGAGACACTCAAACAAAATATGGAAAAAATACTCTTGCTTATTTGAGGTTCATACATATCAATTAATTTTTCTTCAAAAAAAAAAAGTTAACTAATTTTCCTCTACAAATCTCAATTTATATAAATATTGCAAATACGATCTTTACTTTTCGAGAAAGTTTTTGAGCTTGATAAGCCTTCTCAATTTCCTTCGTATTCACTATTCTGGTTTGGAACAGGCATAACAAACCTAATAAAAAACAGTTTAGTTCTTCCCGGCATTAAAAAAGGCTTGTGTTTAAATTAGTGGAGAATCTAGTAGCATCACACGAAGAGTTTCTTATGCTATTACGAGTTTCTTGGTTTACCTCGAATATAATAAAACACGGTTGTTTTCTTGTTTAAACTGGAATATCTGAAACCAGTGGACCAATAGCCTTCGCAAAAATAAAAACTAGTAATAAAATTTGATTTTGTAAGCATGTGTAATTATTGATCATTAATCGTGCTTTAAAAAAATGGCGTACAATTTTGAACAGCCTATTGTTAAGTATTTAGTATGATACTACTTAAAACTTTTCTAATTCTCTAATAGTTTACTAAAATTTTCTAAATTTCAAATACTTTTTAAAAAGTATCATACGAAGACAATTTTCTTCATAAACTCCAGCTGAACACGTCCAAAAATGTGACAGCTCGTGCAAAAAAATCACAAACATCCCTGATTTTGACATTTATAAACGTCATAGTGTCATGGTCCTTAGATTTAATACGATACTTCAAAGATTATAAATAGCATTTTGATGATTTTAACTTTAGTAAAATGATAGTAGATAGTACGATTCTAAACCCGTTTAAAATTAGCAAAATACATTTTTTAACCTAGTATCTATAATACTGAAAATGATTTAACATCGTACTAAATCGACTAAAATTTTGCGCCAATGCTTTGCTGATAGATGGTTTAATTCAAGAAACAAGATTAAAATTAAAATACTAAAATTTTTTGAAAATCATATCCCCCCCCCCTCCGAAATATGTGTCTGGCTACGGCCTTGTCTCTACGTACATCTATTTTTTTTGCAATTCGATTATTTTGTTATCAGTTTGAAAGTAAAGAGGAAATATAGATACAAATCCAAAAATGAGTCTGGGGTCGACCCACCATATACATATGCACATGTTTATTTAAGTGGTGGGTGGTAAGTTATATATAATATAATTTTATATTTTATAGTGTAAAAACTTTGGGTTTTTGGATAATCAGTATATAGGTATAGATATAGAGATACAGAGGGCAAAATGTGACATTACCTATATTTTGTACTTTAGCTATTTATACATAATAGTAAAATTTTTATATTTTTTTTTGTAAATAGCTTACAAAATTCTAAGAATCTTACTTTTAAAACTTTTTTCCTAACTCTTCTCGGTATGGAGGTATTATTATTTAAGCCAATTATTTCCAAACAGACTATTTACTAAAAAAAAAACATGGTTTCAAAGAATATAAAAAGGCAAATTAAGTGTCATATGCAAAATTTCGATTTTGAAGCAATTTTGATGGTAAGAATTTTTCGAATTAAAACATTTTTGAAAATTTTGATTTTTAGCTTTTTAAAGGTTTTAAAAATCTCAAAATTACACAACATTTAGATGGTATAGGTATACATTTTTTGTAAGAATTTGAAATCGATGTGATTGTTTTTTTTTTTTTTTTCATATTTGAGTTAACAAACATTTGTTAAGGATTTTAAAAATTTCTTTCAAGTTTTTTTGATCTAAAAAAAAAACTGTTAATTGATTAAAAAAAAAAATTACCATTTGTTGACAACGTCATTATATTTCAAAAAAAAAAAAAATAACCTGGTTTCGGAATCATATTTTATTCTTGAAATATTTGAGACGAAAATTATTTTTCAACTGTTTTTCTTAGTTTAAAAAAAAGTGTCTATTGACTTTTTTTTTTAATATTTACCCATTTGGTATTGTGTAATTATGTGTAAAATAAAATTAGTCTGAAGTGGATATTTTATTCCGTTGTCGAGCTCCTTTTAAAATTGCTGTAGTAAAAAAACGTTTTATTGAATTTGTTAGGGCCAGTTTCACAGTGATTACTGACCGGAATAAGTTGCACTTAAGTTTTGCATATTGGTACATTTTGGTAATTTTCGCAGGCTGAGTTAGTAACACTTAAGTTTCCAACTGGGGATACTTAAGGGCAACTTATTCGTGTAAGTGTGCACTGCGGAAATTAGCTTTTTGCGTCCTATATTTCGCACTTAAGTGCTACTACTGTTACTGTGAAACTGGCCCTTAGAAAACCTTTTCAGCACGTTATGAAAATATTCGGCCCTAGCAAGGTATCCGTCGGAACGGAAAATTCTCCGATTTCCTCCGAATCGGAGGCTTTTTGCTTCGAGGTATTCTTCCGAACAGCTGTTCGGAACATTTTTCCGACATTATTGGATGCAGCCCGGTGTTTTGCGTTGACATGCGATGTAATGCGTTTTTGGATGAAAAATTTAAAATTTTGTTCCGAAATCGTCCGACAGAAATTGTTCGCGGAATTTGTTTCCGATTTTCAGTGAATTGTAAGAAAAATGTAATAAATAACAAATATGATTAAAGGAAGAATTTTTTTGTACATTTTGCTTGAATTTACGTTTCCAGGACAAGAGTAAACGAAAAAACAAGGATCAAACAATACAAGCTCTCATAAACTTGTGCAAACTATCTATAGCACGAAACTATCTGTCGCGTGTCAAATCAATGCGTCGTCGCATTTTGTATTTTTCCTTTCCGAATCGGACACCTCGAATGTAATTTGAATTTCCGATGGAGTATGCGTTGCGGAGAATGTTCCACTCCGACGGATACCTCGCTAGGGCAGATTATCTGTAAATTAAAATTTATCCGAGGTTGATATTTGTATGCGTTCTCGAGATTTGGTGGACGGAAAAAGTACCCCGATAGTACGTACACAAACACATACAGACATCTAGCTAAAAACGACGGATTCTGATTCTAGAGACCTCAAAACGTGAAGATACGTCAAAATATGCTATTCGACAAATCGCACCAATTACAATAACTTCCAATAGGAAGTTAAAAATAAGTCTAAGATCCCGCTATAGTACGACCAACCCTCTTAAAGGTATACCAGATGAGTAGGGTATTGGTATGCCCTTGTTTAGGTAGTGTCTTTGCTCTCATTCCCTCATTTTGCTCTAGAGCTGGGTTGCCTAAAGAACAGTGGTCAAGGCATGGGGTGAAATAGAATTAAATTTGGCAAATATGGAGTGGTATAACCATTTCTTTTTGCAAGAAGTATAAACTTTTCCTCCCCCCCCTAAATTAAGTTTATTTCACAAAAAAAAAAAAAACGAAATTTTAAGATTTGATTTTTGCGATTTTAGTTTTCGACAGAAATGATGGTGCGTTTTCTTGCAAGTACCATTAATTTGTTTTAGTTTTCATTTGTTTAAGGTATTCAAGACTTTGAATATCATGTTTTACCGCAGCTAAAGCAAAAACCAATTTTAACATTAACTTTGAAACAGATTAAACTAAAACTATTGCTTGTGAGTCAATTCTATTATATCAAAATAACGGTGCATTTATCAAATTCTGTTTCATGTCAAAACTCAAAATAAGTGTTCAATTGGTCCTGCTATACAGCGTGTCCCTTTATTCGTCAATAGTATTTTAGGACTTACATCCTGGGTATATTCTAAGAAAAAAACGTTTTACAGAAAAGGCCTATCTCCAATTTTGATATCATTTATTAGGGATTTAAAAAAAGTCATACTTTGGTGTACCCTGACCCATGTTAACGGTGATTGCGCTGTTAGTGCTAGCTAGGGATAGAAACTTCGTTTAGGCCTTTATTTGTAGAATAAATACCAAATTTGTAACTGCGTTTAAATAAATTTGATATCTTTTCTCAGTCTTAAGATATCCAGTTTTTAGCCTGTTCTATTATTCCTGCCCATACTAATTTTTTTACTTTGGGGTCAATTTTCTCCAGAAAATGCGTGATAAACATAACTTCCTACTATTTTTTTTTAAATTAACGTAACAATAACACAAATAAAATAAACGACTAGATTGGCCAAAAAACCCCATAGATTTTATGATAGCTAATTGCGAAAACCAACGGCAAGTAAAATTTAATAAAAAGGTTTTTTTTTGGCTTAAAGCTTGAAAGGCTATGAATAAAAAATGATATATGTGGTTATCGATAATTTTTATTTTTTTAGTTATAACTGGTGGTCAAAAGAGTCCTCTTTGCTTTTGTATGCAAGCTAGAGCCCGTTTTCGTATTTCCTCACTTCTGAGGACTCTTCGAGCAAGTGCTACTTTGGTTGAATAAAAGATTTATTTCATTCTTCCCTTTTCAAAAACAACCATCAATATTAAAGGGTCTGGATATCTTGCAGGGCATTTAAATTTTCTAATTGTTTCCTATCCAACGATTACCGCGTACTCTTCATCTAGTCAATTTTAACCTCTCGAGCTGAAGCACCATCAAGTTAGAAATAAGATGAAGCTAGTTGAACCAATGGAATGTCCTCCAATAGTTCTTATAAATCATTTCGCAACAGCTGCAGATAGTTTGTAGAATTAAACTTGTGGTAGTTAGACATTAAAAACTCTAACGGACAATTTCATAAACATTTAACAGGCTTTTAAATTTTTAAATGACGTATTTTGTATGGAATAAACGTCATATTATGACTTAAAAGCCTGTAAATTTTTTAAAATTGCTTTATGGAATCGGGGATAACCCGGACAAAATTTTTAACAGGTAAGTTTTTTGGTAGTCATGTTTAGAGCAGTGTCTTTAATCTTATGTGAAAAGTCCCAAGCAATCCGGGTACCTTTAAGAGGGTAGGTCGTTCTATGGTGGGATCTTAGACCAAATGTTTTCTTTCGATTTGACACAAATACTAAAATAATGGAGTTCAATATAACTGCGAGAATATTGCGTGCCAGAAAAATTTTCTATTGAGCAACCTATTTTTTTTTTTTTTATTTTCATAATCAATTTGCATCAGGTGTTGAAGCGAGCTTTAAGTTCACTTCGAGCTCACTTTGACTCTTTGTATAGGTATCCAGCATCGAGTTGAAATGAGTTTGGTTCTACTCGACCACGCTCCATCAGTCGAGTTATGTCTAAATCTTGCTGTCCCTTTATTAAAAGTCCAACTCGATTGTTTCCGTTCTACACAATGGTGTAAGTTTAAATAATTATTCCAGGAGGCAGGCGTCGCGTTGGTGCGATATTTTTGTTCATGGAACACACAATCCTGCACTTTTCTTTTCTGTTCTGTTCTTCATAAAGTTTATCCTTAAAAAAATGTATATTATGTAAAAAAATAACAAAGGTATTTTATCAAAAAACAAAGGTAGATAAAAAAACCATTGTAAAAAACGAACGTTCTTAAAAAAATTTAGTCAGTTTCGATTTGGTTTTAATAATTTTATTCAAAAACAATACAACAAAACCATTTAAAATTTACATTAAATTGTAATACATATTGTGAGTGCAATTTGTTATTATCAATTTAACCATTTTTATTTTTTTTCTGTTCTGAGGTACAGGTAATTTAGGAACAGGTTATTCAGGTATAGGTAATTGAGCATGAGCATCAGCTCTTGTAAAGAAAGCAATAATTGCCAGTAGAACAATGAAAGTAAACTTCAATGCGTACATTTTATAAAATCTCTTTATAATGTGAAAGTGCAAGAATTTATGAATCTAATACTAATTTCTCAAAGCTTTTATACTTTTCAAATTGCCAAATTATCATCCAACAATAAATAAGAAGACTTAACTAAGCAAACAAAATAAATTTTGATAAGTACGAAATAATAAATAAGGATCAACTTATACAATACACACATCAAATACAATAGTGAAGATTATTTTATTTGATTAAAAAAAATATAGATAACCGTACCCAATGTATACCTAATCTACATAAATTAAAACAATAAACTTAAACTTTTACGCGTAGAAAGACTTTTTCAGATGTTTAAGAATTAAAATAATAATTAGAAAAATAATTTTGATGTTTTTCCTTAAAAATGTGTGAACATCTATAAAAGTGTTGGATTAGGGTAATGGTAACGGTCTGCATGATGACAGCGACGGACATTTCCGTCTTATAATTTCCAAGGTTAGCTATATCGTTTCTAACCGACTTATTATTTGTTCACTCATTCAACCGCATATTCAGTAGAAATGGAACAGTTCTTAAATTCAGTACATACATAACTATAGAAAGCGAAAAAGCAGACTTACGCCCAGTTTTTCAGTGTTGAGTTGAACCTGAGTAAACTCTTGAAATAAATCTGTCGAAAGTTACATACGTCATTAAGGCGTTTTTTTTAAATTAAGGATGAACGCAGAATGTCTTAAAAAACACGGAAAATAAAAAAAATCTAAAGCATTTTTTGAGTTAATCCAGAGTTAACTCACTAAATTTGGCGAGTTAACTCGAGTTTAACTTTAACCTCGCACTAAAAAACTGGCCCTAAATGTTACTTCCAACATCTGTACATTAGACTGGTCCTTAAACGAAATGTCTTCTCCACCTTCATTACTTTCAAAATGTTTTCAAACATTTTCATCCCCCTGGTCACGAAAGGAGATGACCAAAAATCTATGGAGAAAAAAACCAGAATCGACAAGAAGGAAGTACTTACTAATAAGTTAAAGACTGTACACATGAGAGCGACCAACGACCGACGAATGAATGAACAAATGAGACTATTAGTTGTAGCTTCTTCAAATGTTTACCAAGTAAAAGGTTCTGACTCAAGAAAGTGATTTTATAAGTAACAGGCGTTTGAGTTTCGCCAAACTGCTGAGAAGCGCGATCAAATTCGCGGATGTAATTACTAGTTTACCAAAAAGATTAAATATACAATATACTTGAAATGCATCTCAATTTAAAGGGCTTGACTCCCTGAGTTGCAAAATGTAACTGACAGACGTTTTGAGTTACGCCATACTGCTGAAAAGCGCGATAAAAGTCGCGGATGTTATTACAAGTTTATCAATTAGATTACCAATACAAATTCAATATTAATTCATCTCAATTTATAGGGCTTGACTCCCTGAGTCGGAAAATTTAACTGACAGACGTTTTGAGTTACGCCAAACTATTGAAATCCACGAAATAGCTCGCCTTCAAATATTATTATTGTTTTTTCTTTCAATTTATCTAATTAAAAGGTTTTGACTAGCTGAAAAAGAAATTTTGAAGGAAACACGTTTTTAACATACCAAACCATTCAAATAAGTGATATAGGTGGCTTATACATATTCTTTTCTTTATGAAATGTGAAATTTAACTCACACTCAGTTCACGTTTTCATAATTGTAGTAAGCTCGCTACGACATAGTTTTCTTTTATCGCTCATTTGAATGGTTTGGTGTGTTTAAAACGTGTTTCCTTCAAAATTTCTTTTTCAGCTAGTCAAAACCTTTTAATTAGGTAAATTGAGGAAAAAACAATAATAATGTTTGAAGGCGAGTTATTTCGTGGATTTCAATAGTTTGGCGTAACTCAAAACGTCTGTCAGTTAAATTTTCCGACTCAGGAAGTCAAGCCCTATAAATTGAGATGAATAAAGAGATTTGTATTGATAATCTAATTGATAAACTAGTAATAACATCCGCGACTTTTATCGCGCTTTTCAGCAGTATTGCGTAGCTCAAAACGTCTGTCAGTTACATTTTGCAACTCAGAGAGTCAAGCCCTTTAAATTGAGATGCATTTCAAGATATTTGTGTTTTTAATCTTTTTGATAAACTACTAATTACAGCCGCGAATTTTATCGCGCTTTTCAGCAGTTTGGCGAAACTCAAACGCCTGTTACTTATAAAATCACTTTCTTGAGTCAGAACCTTTTAATTGGAAAACATTTGGAGAAGCTACCACTAATATACAATTAAAAAATAAATAATAACATCCGTGAATTATATCGCGGCTGTCAGTTGTTTGGGGCCACTCAAATGTCTGTCACTTACATTTTAATTTTTTTTTTGGTTCAAGACCTTTTGATAGGGATACATTGCAAGTGGTTCCGCGATTTATTTCGCGACATTCTAGCTGTTGGGTGACACTATAAACTCCTTATTTTTATACATTAATACTCTGGTAGTCAAGACCTTCCGATTGCGATACATTTTGGTAGCATACATCAATTATCTAAAAATTTCAATTACAAAATCCGCGACTTTAATCGCGTCTGTCGGGGGTTTTGGGGCCACTTAGACGTCTGTCGTGTACATATTCGCACTCAGGAGGTCAAGATCTTTCGTTTGTGATACATTTCAAGTGGTTTCATTTTTGGCAAAAAACGCCAAAAAAAAAACGCGTTTTCAGGGACGTCTGTCGGTGGTTTCGGGGGCACTTAGACGTCTGTCATGTACATATTCACACTCAGGGAGTCCATGGCTAAAAGTTGTGATCAATTTCAGGTGGTTTCCCAAAAGCCTAACGCGACAAAAAAACGCGTTTTCGGGGGCGTCTGTCTGGGTTTTGGGGCCACCTACACGTCTGTCGAAACCAGTTTTGTAATCAGGGAGTTCATGGCGTCAAGTTGTATTAAATTTGAAATGGTTTCCCACCCGATTTCATTTTTAAGAAAAGTTGTACTTTTGATGCACTTTTACGTGGTAACGGGGCCACTACATGCTGGCAGACGAACGTATTCGTTATCATCTTCACCAGGACTACCTAAAATCTTATGGTTTCCTTTCACGACCAAAATCTGCTGCCAGCACTTGGTCTATAACGTGTACCTACCTAATACGACTATTATTATGTTATTCTCACTATGTACTTCATTTTTATTAATTTTGTTTCTGTTTCGAAATGATGGAGCGGGAGGCGAGTTGATGATAAGCTATTGCAAAGGGGCTTAAGTCAAACAAAACCACTAGAAGGAGAAGTTTTTGATAGGTTGCTTTCGTAGGAACAAACACTTATTCTGTAGCATTTTAATACCCCATATGGTTAATCGATGTAATGATTAGATATTTTTGAAGTACTTATCAAGTCGTTACAAACCACATATACATTTTTTTGTCAACTCTGGGTTTTTCTTGGCCATCTTCTTTGTAGGGGAAATTTTATGGTTAATTGACATTTATAGTAAACTATTTTTGAGTGGATATTAGACCGTTAAAAAAAATATTTCGTTCCGATTTTCCCGCAAAGAGGCTCAAAAATTTTAGATTGATAAAAAAGTCGGCTGTGAAATTTTGAGATCTTTATACAAACTTTTATAATATAATATATATATTATAATTATAATTTTATAACTTAATAATTTAAATCAGTGACAAAACATTTTTTTCTATGTCCTTAAACATATTTTATCGTAAGTTTAAACGTTTTAAGGTTAAAGCTTACAAATTAACATACTGTTTGAAATTATTTGAAAATTATCATTTATTAGATATTATGCTAACTAGTATCACTTTTATCAAAAAATTAATTAAAAATTAATTATTAACATATATTGTATACAAACGTTTTAAAAATCAGATTAAATGTTTTAAATAACTTTTTCATAGTTAATAAAGACTACCCCTGAAGAAGTCGGGAAAATCCGATGAAACGTAGTGAAAAATTATGGAAAAACTTTTTATTTGCATAAAGAAGACAAGTGACCAAAAACAGCCCGATTTAATATTGAAGAAAGCATCATTCAAAGAATTGGTCAAACAATCATTTATTCAAAAATTACCTTGAGCCTTTTTTCTAGAGGAGTAATTTTCCTACGGAATAATATTCAACAACATTTTTTTACTTAAGCTATTATTCGATCATTCGCTTCGATACTACTTTTCTAGCGGAAAATTGAATGCCAAAATAATTAAAGGACCAATTTTTTTTTTTCGGAGAACTGTATCTCTGTGAAAAGAGAGCGTATTGTGATGAAGCGATACAAAGATTTATTTTTCTAGTTTCGGGATTTCTAGAATTATTGTATTAATGTTAAACTTTAAAAAAAATGTTTTTTTTCTTTGAAACGGTCTTATGCGTTTATTAAAACAATAGATCAGTTGCCACAAACCATAACCGCTTAAGTCGATTTATGACGAAATGGATTTATTATCATAATTGTGTTAAGATTACCAAAATATTTCCCCCCTCAATTTTTTACGTCTATATCTTTTTTTTTACGGAAGTTATAAGCAAAAAAACTAACGACTTAAGTCTGTTTTTTAAAAAAATCATTTGCTAAAACAACTTAACTCCTAAAAAATATGATTTTTTGTAACGTTGGTTTCATAACTCAAGTTAAGTTTTTTTAAGTAGCTATAGTTCGTAAAAATTAATTATAATTAAGCATAACGACATAAGTCACGTTAAGAAATATATTTTGTGCCCATTATTCAAAACAGGCAATTTTTCATTTTTCTTAAGTCAACATAGGCTGTTATTCCCCAAAGTAAAACAAATATTTAATGTTCTTAACTTGAGTTAGGTTGTTATGGTAAATCACAGTTCTAAATTTTGATGAACTTAACTTGAATATTTTTCTGAAAATCATAAATCGAGTTAGGTCGTTATTCCGCATTTGAATTCCAAAAATTACAATTCCAAGTTGACTTATGTTCTTTTGCCTTAACGAATTTACTGTAAAAATGGAGAAAATATGAATCATAAGTGGACTTAGGTTGTTGTAACGAGTCGCATCGAGAGGAGTTAGTGAAAGTGTATTTCAATTTTGAAAATTTTAAATGAAAAAAGGCGTATACATTAAACATTGCATAATAGAGCGGTGAAAATAATGCTCACTAGACCAAAAGTTAAGTTGTTATTATTCTGACTTTACGATTCAGTTATGTGCATAGTAGTTTTTTTCTTGATAGGAATTTATGTGTCTAATTTTTAAGTTGATTTTAGAATAATCATTGCGCATTATGTCTTTCAGTTTTGTTTCAATTCGGAAAATGTTCACTTATATTGCTTACTTTTACTTACTTACTTTTTTGTATTGAATATGAACACAAAATATAACCATGTGATTTTAAAGTTTAGTTTCACACAGTAGGATGTCGTTTTCGATTGGACTTTTTAACAGCACCTACTACTACTTTTTGATTCCAATCAATTTATTTTTTATCGTTCGAAGCCAAATTTGGAAAATATTTTGTGTATGCGACTAAATTGTCTGGTATTTATGTATATTTTGCAAGACTTAAATTCATACGACAAGTAATCCGATGGAAGAGTTTATATGTATATACATATGTGTGTTCTGGGTCTACTCCTTTAAAAAATCCGGAACACAAAAACACTCCGAAAATATTACTCGGAACAGCCAAACAATATGGAGTAATAGGAGTCAAAAAGGAGTGACTCCGAACCTCCAATCGAAATATAAACAATTGTCTGTTCCGAAACTGAATTAAATGGATTTTAATGAATGCTTCCATGGTGCCATCATGTCACTGAGGGCATCGTTGTTTTTTTACAGGTAATTCCCATATTTTATACAAATTCGTAAGCTTTCCCAAAATAGTATCCCCAATTCCCCACAACAGAAAATGATTCGATTGGAATCAAAAAGGAGAAGGAGTCTGTTCCAAAATCCCTCTATTGCTCATTGAAATATTAAAAGTCCTTATGTGGAAAGATGGTCCAAAGTGATATTTTTTACATACATACAATAGGAATAACAATTTATTAATGTCTCGCAAATAACAGTTAAAAGTTTCAATTATGAGTTTCATGGATAGCCGTGTTTTTTTGAGAGAGTGTATAGCAAAACACGCCAGGCAATAACAAAACAAATAACATATAATATAGAATTTTGTTTGCGTTTTCCACGGCTGATACCTATAACTGACGCTTAACCCTATATAGAAGTGGCTGTAGGCAGTATATTTGGTCTTAAATTTTTAATCTCAAAATAAAGAACAGTCGACGCCTTCCGGTTATGACGATTGCCAAAGAATCAGCTTAATCCGGTTGCAATATCCGCCTGTATTTTTAACTAACTTACTACAAAATAATTGATACGAAAAACTGTAGTACATATATGTATGTACATAATGTGCTTTATTAATTTAACAAACAGAATCATAAAGAACCTAGCTAGATGTATTAGTAAAAAGTCAGAACAGGCGAAATATTGATATTGATTTTATTTAAGACTTCAGAACCAAATACATATCTTTTACTATTAAATATTAAGTCGACAGGTCGTATTAAGATAAGTGTAAACATTTTGAGTTGGTTGAACTAACTAAAATGAAACCGTTAAAAGTGATTCCAAATTTGATGATAATTTACTTCATAATCTTCATAATAAACAGTTTACTGGAAGAGACAACATTTCTAACTAATTCATATTCTGGGCAGAACAAGAATTCGTTGGTTGATGCAATGTTTCATTCATACCAAAGTTTGAAAATATTGGTAACATCGATCACAAATTTGTTGAATCAAGATAAAATGCGACAGTGACCATGCAATCATTAAGCGCATATGCAAAAAAAAAGCGTCGAGGAATCGATTTTTAAAACGAGTTAATGAAGATGGCAACAAATTCACTTGAAACCGAGGCAGGACGTTTCGATCTAAGATCTGTTTCTTTAAGTCATCTCCTAAAACTGTCTATTTATTAACAACTCTTTATCCTACCTATCTCTGCTGTTGTTGGATATCGACCACAGGCAAAGTACTATTTGGGAGAGACAAAATCACGATGAATCAGTCATCGCACCTTTTGCCACACAGATCCTGGCCTTCACACTAACTTTCAAGTTTCCCTGAAACTTCCGTACATCATTAATATACAGGATTGGCTTAGATGAAGCTGACGGGTCACAGCACGTTGGCTTATTGCTTGCTGCAGTAGTGTGACAATTTAACAACCTTCTAGGTACAGTTGTGGTATCCATTCGTCCATTATTTTCTAAGTTAAGCAGGCCTAAAAGGTCAAGATATTTTACAGTTCACTTTTAACAGGACACTGCAAACCAAAATCCAACAATGGACGCGTATCCCCAGTTTAAAGTTTCAAGTTCAAGCTTTAAAACGAGACTATACTTAATCACAATTTTTTGCAATAGCGATTGTTGTTTTTGGAAGTGTCGGAGTTACACTCAAGTTAACAACACGAATTTAGTGAGTTAACTTGACTGCAACTTTAATGTCGATACTTAATAACTAGACCTTAGTAAGAACGAACAATTATAATATATATATATAATGTATGATTTATGATTTATTAGTATAGGCAACAGAACTCAACTCAACATAAGAAATCTTATATCGCATTCTCACACAAGGAATAACAACCTAACTCGACATAAGAAATTCTAATCGTTGTTTCTATAAATATAACATAGCAGCATAACTTGACATAAGGTTTAATTTTTTTTATATCTATATATGCCATAACAACCCAACTCGATATAAGCTCTTTATTTTTTGAATGTTCAATAAGCCATAACAGCTAAAGTGTTATTTTCTTAAATTACTCCTTAATTATCAGATGTACATTTATTTACTTTTAGTATGTTTAAAAGCCGAACTCTTTCTTCATTCTTACATTCCAAAAAAAAATTAAAAATAAGCAATTCTTGATACCTAGGGAGGATTTGAAATTTAAAACTGCTCTCCTGAAAAATATTTAATATCGACTTAAGCGGTTATGACTTGTGGCCACTGAGATATTGGGTAAAGCAAAAAACGAAATGGAATGGTGGGGAGGGGATTCTATTACTGTCTGATATGTCTTCAAAAAAGTGGTGAAAAATAAGTAAATCAAAAATCACAAGGTATGTACATGTATCCCGACATTATTATTTTAATACTTATACAGGGTGTCCAGTAAATAATGGATAACCTTGGAATGCCTCATAGTAGACTTTATGACCGTCCTGAAAACTTATAAAAAAAATAATCTATCCCAACCACAAGAAAAGATATATGCATTTTTTTGTTCAGTGCATTATTTTTTGCGTTACTTTACGTTTTTGAATACCACGACTACAAGTGAATGAATTCCACGGTTTTTTTTTCGTAGCAATATTTAACACTGTTTGTGCCAAAACATAAGAAGACAAAAATTATAATAACTGTTGGAATTCTTAGAGAAAACAATTATTGAACTTTGATTTTCGATGCAAAATGTGAAAGAAACTAATTTTTGAAAAAGTTATATCATCTCTGGTATGAATAAATGCATGAATACCTAAGTGGCCAACTATTTTTAAAATATGCATGTTGAAGGCGGATTTCAAAATGGTATAATTTATTATTGTATCTAGAACCAAAAGCAAGTTATTTGTAAAAATCTGCAATACTAGCAAAAACAAAAGTTTTCTGATAAGAGGTGCATTAAATAAATCGAATACAGCAAGCCGATCAGCTTCTAAGAGCAGGTATGGAATCTTGTGCAAGCCGCTGCATTACAAATATGACAGATATACAGGCAGATGGATATGAGGTCTGGGACCAATTTTATGGCCACCCCGTTCACCAGACCTAAATCAAGTTGATTTTTTGATCGGGGCTGCATTCAGAAAATCGTGTACAGCAAGCCCATCAGGTCCTTAGAGAAGCTAAGAAATCTTGTGGAGGCAGCTGCATTACAAGATTCTGATCAAAACTTAACAAGATTATTATAAGATTTTCATTTATTCGGAGTCGCAGAACATGTATTAGAATGGGTGAAAAAAAGTTTGAGCATTTGCTTTTAATTAAAAAAAAATATCTATTTTTGTTTTTGTTTTCTAACTAACTGATTGAAAGTTGGCTCAAAATTCAAAAGACTATTTGTTAAAAAAAAATAACAAACAAACTAAAAGCAACTGCGAAATATGGTTTTGTAAGGGCCCAATATATCAGGTATACTTTAAAACAAGCTTGAAAATCTAGCTGTTTTTTGCACTTTGTTGCCATTTTTGGTAATGTTGCAATCGGGCCTAGAAGTTAAAAGCTTGGATTTATCATAAGGATAATATCATTCAAACAGGCAATCAATCAAATATCTTCCATGTTGAACGCATGATATTATTTGCACGTTTAATTTGCTAATTTTTAAAACATTTGTTTTTGCCTAATCGACTCTCGTGTTGCTTATTTTTACTAATAACTTCCTATTGGTTCAAGATTCAATAATAAATTATACCATTTTGAAATCCGCATTTAACGCGCATATTTTTAAAATAGTTGGCCACTTAGGTATTTATGCATTTTTTCAACAGATAGTCCAGGAAAATTAGACTCTTACTTCGGAAAAAATCGGAGAAAGCTGAATTTTGGTATACATGTTCTGTGAACCTTCCTTAAAAGCCCTTAAAAGACAAACAAAATCGTTTTTTTTTACCAAAAAGTCAGTATATCTCCATTTCTAAAGGTTTTTCAACGAAAAACTTAGGTTCAAATTTAAAGAGCATAAAATTTGCAATAAAAACGTTCGTACAACTTTACTTATAGCTATAACCGTTTCTGAGCTATTCTATTCTTCGATAGTGTGAACTGCCAAAAGCAGTTTTTTTCATATATCTTTAAAACTGTAAGTTTTATCGAAAAATTATGTTTCCAAAATGTGTACATTATGAAACTTTATATAAGCATGCATTAACAGTTTTTTTCTAAAAGCCATAATTTTTAGGATATCATATCACCGATATCACCAAAAGCCGAAAATACTGGTTTCTCTTTCTCTTTTCTCCTAAATGACGAATTTTTCGGAAAATATTTTATACTTATCTTGTAGATTTTAATATTCCCTAGAGAAAATATTATGACCCTGTTTTGCGTATAACACATCAGTTGGAAGATATTGCGACTTCAAAAATGGTAAAATTTCGAACATTTTTGAATAAAAAAAAAATACAAAAAATGATATTGTTTAAAATGACGTCATAAATATTATAGAATTAAAAATACATACATTCACCTTACCTTTGTCATATTTATGTTTGTATGATATATATATATATTATATATATATATATATATATTTTTAGTCATATAATATTTATAACGTCATTTTAAACAATATAATTTTTTTTAATATTTTTTGTATTCAAAAATGTTCGAAATTTGACCATTTATGAAGTCGCAATATCTTGTAAATACTTATAAATACTGTTAAAACAGGAAAATTGCACTTCCTCTTCCCAAAACCATGCTATTGAAGATTTTTGAACGTAATTATCTTTATTTTGTATGGCGCAATACTGTCGCAAAAGTCCATTGATAAATCACATTCGCGTCAACAGTTTTTCAAGGTTGAATGTCAAAAATATCAGTTTTCACATATAACTCCGAGACCGTAAGTACTATCGAAAAGTAAGTAAGTAAGTAAGTTTACGCCTAGCCGATTCATATTTTTGAAGACATCTAAATACAAAGCTTGTTCACATTGTAACCCCTAATTCAATGTCGAAAGTGAATAAGTTTCATTCCATATTGCATAACAAATACATACAGAATATAACCGGATTTTATGTTCTTGGTTTTTAAGTAGAACATACAACTACATACTTAGAACAGGAATAATCTCATACCCATAGTAAAAAGTGTGATACGAAAAAGAAGAGTAGGCTAGACACATATTGAGCCGCGTCTGAAGCGTGTGACTTGACCTGACGAGCGTCGATTATAGAAACGTGTTATGCCATTCTCCTCATATTGATTCGCGTGTCTCGTGTCAAAATAGAAATTAATTGAAGCAAAAATCGTCTGATATATTGATAATTGAAATAAACTTAAAAAAAAAACAAGTAATTTCTAAAAAAAGCAAACGATTTTTTATTTTCAGAACCAACGACAGTTTATGTTTTAATTTTTTGACTGAAAAAATAAAAACAAAAACACGCCGGTCTTGCAAGGAAAACTGTATTTCGATCACTGTGTCACGCGATTTTCGGAAAACGCGCGTCAGGTCACGTCGTGTCGTTCTATAAATATGCGTTGTTCGATTGATTTATATTATTTACAAAAACTCGTGCTGTGCTGTGTAGCGTCACTCGTGTCGAACTCGTCTCAATATGCGCCTAGCCTAATTAAAGATAGAAAAAAGTGTCTTACGATGCTGAAATTGCATGGTGCTTATAAAATTTGTGTTTTGGGTGTTTAAGAGACATTCCTGATTCTAAGAGCACAGAGAAAACTCACGCTTGTGGAACTGGGCTCTTTGACTAGAGATCTTGTATGTAATTGCTTAGTCCAAAAATGATTTGTATGTTTAATTGACTTCGGCCTTGGAAATATAAGCCCCCAGATCCTCTATGCCCTGGCTGGCCGTAAGAAACCATTCTTGTTGTGTTACATAATTACACTAAAATTGAAATCTTGTTTCTAATCGGGTTTTAGTCCCAACTTAATTTTTTTGTTAAACAAGATAAGTTTTTGGCTAAGTTGTTGTTGCATTTGACATCTTAATTGATCAGCCCCGACCCCATTTTATCAATAATCTCTTCAAGCTTTAGCCCCAACTTTTCGTTCTGCAATTTAGAAACATCAATATGGCTGAGGTTGATGAAACTCTTAAGAAGAAGCGTGCGTTCAAAAAATTCACCTATCGAGGTACTGATTCGGACCAAATTTTGGATATGCCCAACAACCAACTTGCCAAATTGATGTACAGCCGTGCTCGCAGGAGGTTCTCCCGTGGTCTTAAGCGCAAGCCATTGGTCCTTATAAAGAAAATGAGAAACCTGACCTCGTCAAGACTCACTTGAAAAACAAGGTCATTGTTCCTGAGATGACTAGATCCATATTGGTGTTTGCAATGACAAATATTTCAGTCAGCCTGAAATCAAGCCAGAAATTAGCCCCTATAGCCACCCCATGGATCCGCCACTGATTCGTGGGTAGAAAACAATCGTCCTACAGATCCAATTTTGATATCATTTATTGGGGATTGAATTAAAGTCTTGCTTTGGAGTATTATTAGTACTAATGATATAAACTTCGTTTTGGTCATTATTTTTATAAGAAATACCAGCCTTTGTAATTGCGGTTAAATAAATTTGAAATCTTGTCTCAGTCTTAAGATATGCAGTTTCTAGGCTGTTCCACTTTTTCCTGCCCATGCTAGTTTTTTGACTTTTAGGTCAATTTTCTCCGAAATATGCGTAACAAACATAATCAACCCTATTGTGAGTTCCGCGTGAAAGAAATTCCGCTCGGAAAAATTACATTGCACTCTTCCCTTATTGTGAGTTTCGGAAGAAAATGTTCCCTGATCGCAAAAATTCCCTTATTAGCACTATTGACAGCATTTTTTTCTTATGAAATTATGTCATGTCATTTGTAGGTAGATTTCCACTTAATTTTTGGTTGCGAACGAGTGCACAGTTGTTGTAAAATGAAGGGTGAAACTCGCAATAGCTTTTAAAAATCCGGGCGAACAAAACATTTTCGGGTGAAATGTTTTCCGGGTGAAACTCACAATAGGGCTGACTAGTTCAAGAGCCGACAGCATATTTTGGGATCGGATGTATAACCAAAATATAATATACCTAGAGGTATACCCATCGTGTTATGAAGGGTCAAAGTCTGGAAGTAATTTTGTTCAACCTTTGGCGTGTATGACGGTTTAAAAATCGCGTTGTTTCCGATTTTTGTGTCGGGTATATAACCATTTAAATTCATATAGTCAATATAGGTAATGACGTCCTGATCTCAAATAATTAGGTCCCAGACGTTTTACTTTCAGCTTCACCCCCGCCAGACGCCCCTTAAATTAGTCGGAAAACCAATTTTGTATGTTAGGGGTATAACCTAATAATAATAATAATTAGGTCCCAGCCATTTTACTCTCAACTTTCCCCCTGCCAGACGCCAGAACTGGTGGAGAACCCCATTTTTTTAAAATCACATGTTTAACCAAATTTGTGAAATATCGAAAAATCACGGAAAATCCCCTTACAACGAATATAAATTTTTTTAGATTAGATTAGATTGGTTTTTATTAATTACCATTGATTAATTACATAGTTTACAAAAAAAAACATACCATTGATTAATTACATAGTTTACAAAAAAAAAAAAAAAAAAAATGCATGGCATTTTTGCCGTATGCATAGTTAACAAAACATAAAAATTAATACATTAAAGTGAAATTAAATTTTTCTTAAAAACTATCAATAATTACTACTGTTTATATTTGTTTTAACAAATTATAAGAAACAAAAATACTTTCATTTATAATTTGGTTTCTATAAAGAAGAGCCAGCCTACAGAATTGGAATAATCTTTTAATTTCCATATTGTTAAGCAACAGTATAACTTGGCTATGTGTCAAAAACATCTCTTCTTATTTCTTTTAGAATTGGACATCTTCCCATAAAGTGGAGAATATCTTCCCTTTCTCCTAAGTTGCATAGAGAGCATATTATCGGTAAGTCATTTCTATGTGGTATAAAGTTCAGCAGCATAATTTTTCCCCGTAGTTTAACCATCATTGATATCTCTGCAGTACTGATATCACCTTTAAAGTAGTTCTCCTCTTCTACGTTATGATTTAACTGACTGTATAGTTGCCTGTATATAGATCCTGTTGCATCATTTAAGTATTTCTCTAGCTGCGTTAAGTCTACTTCAGAAATGAGGTGGTAGAGCGAATTTCTAATTCTTCATTACTAGGATTGTTCAGGTTTAAATTAATCCAACAATCTTTCGTTAGATCCAGCCAACCACACCAGCTTGTTTTAGTTCTTATGACTTGATGAGCTACTATCTTTTGTAGTCGGTTATCATTATGTAATCCGCTTGCATTTTTAAGGTTCGTATGAAAAGAGGCGATAATCCTGTTTCTAACATGATGACGTAGTTAGGTGTACTATGTGCAGTTGGAAGATTCGTTTGCAAAAGTACCGCAGAAGTTTCTGAACTGTGTCATACTGCTTCGTTCCCCAAGTCTGTGCGGCGTAAAAAAGGGTTGATGCTGATACCGCTTCAAATATTTTGAACTTGCTGCTATGAGCTATACTTTTGTTATAAAAGCAACTATTCCATGTTGCGCTAATTGCGCCTTTCGCCTCCAGCAGTTTCTCTTTCAGGTGACTTTCCATACTCAAATGTCGTGTGAAATTAACTCCCAGGTATTTCAATTCCGTAACAACTTCGATGTTCTCACCATTATAATGCCGTTTTTCGTAAGCAAAGTTGCGCACCCTTCCACGTTTGAAAATCAAAATCTTGGATTTATCTAGGTTAACGATCAAGCTCCAAAGCTGACATTATTGAAATAGGCGATTTATCATCAGCTGCAATGATTCAGGTGAGGCTGCCAAAAGTACTATGTCATCCGCGAACATCAATATTTTGATTAGCTTTCCAACATATTCAACGCCACAAGGCAAGATGTCAACAAGATCATCAATAAACAATGCAAACATGCTTGGGCTCAATGTGCAACCTTGCCTCACTCCCGATTGCGTTTTAAACACTTCCGACAGCGCATCACCATTCCATATCTTAGCCATTGTGACCCCGTAAAGATTCTGTATAACCCTTCCAAATTTCCATGACATGCCGTTACTATAGAGCTTGTAAATTAGAGCTTTCCTATCAATCATATCGAATGCAGATCTAAAATCTATGAAAAAAGTATACAACTTCTTTTCTTTATGAAGGAATGTTTCTGCAATACTTCTGAGGGTAAAAATGTGATCAATCGTTGAATATCCACTTCTAAAACCTGCCTGGAACTCCTTCAAAGGTTTGTTTGTTGTTATCGATCCATTCATTGAAGCGTTTTTGCAATATCAGCGTAAATATTTTGTATGAGGCATTTAAAAAAGAAATACCTTCGTAATTGGACGGCGCGGCGGCTCGTTCAAATTTCCTTTCTTGTGATTCGGAAAAATAATCGATTCCTTGAATTCTTGTGCTGTGACCCCGGTTTCTAAGACATTGTTATATATGAATGTCAACTTGTTGATTAGTTGCGTTATGCCATACTTATAAAATTCGGCTGTTATGCCATTAGATCCTGCTGCTTTTCCATGGCCTCTCTGGAATTAATCCCAAAGGTGATTGCGATTAATCCCAAAGGCAATTAGATGTTTTGCCATGAGCAATTATTCCTTACAATTTTTCAAAACCGTTGTTCCATTGATTGCAGTTGATATACGCCGCGCCGGCAGGATTCGAAAACATTTTTCATGCGTATTACAACCTGTTGTGCCTTTCCGCGCAACTCCGCGTTGCAAGGAGTCTGCGCGGAGGCCAATATTAGCAATACGCATGCACAGTAGTCCTTAAAGGTTGTGCTTGCCGGTTCCACCAGCATTCTTAATCTGTCACTTGGCCCATTCGGCAAATTTTTCATTTTGCTCTTAAAGTTAAATTAAAAACTAAATCTCTATTGTACATATATTAAAACTTAAAACTAAAATTCTAAAACTACTTATGTAAATCTAAAAACTAAAGATAATTAAATAGTTATATAAAAATTAAAAATGAATTTTCATTCATCGCAGAAAGGAATATTTTATTGCCGTGTACTGTTGCGGCAGTACCTTCTCGTTGCTTTTTTTTTGCTGTTGCCTTTGGAATTGGCAAAGCAAGTCTTTTTTTGGGCACAACCTCATTTGGCCCCATTTGTGCCAAAACAATGGAGCTTAACATACGTAATGCCTTCATATACTTCAAACTTACAAAACATATTTTTTAACACATTCTTGAAACCAAAGAAACATCCACCACTAGCTCTTCCCCTTGACTGTGATCTTATAGCTGGTACTAATTTAAATTCAAAATCTTTAAATTTGCTCTCAAAAGCCAAAAAATTATTTTCCATTACAAATGTCTCATATAAAAAAACAAAATCAAATTGATTAATAAATTTATAAAAATCTACAAATATAGCCTTATTAATTAAACCTGCAACATTATAAGACAGAATTGTATAATTTAAAAATTCAAATGCATTTGTAAATTTACTTATATTTACTATACTATTTGTATTATGACAGGCGGCATTACAATCAAACATATCTCGTGTAAACACCATCCCTTGTTTGAGAAGCTCTGGTGTTCTCTTCTTCTGACGTTCCACTGTTCGATCTTCCACAGCTGTACGATCATAAGTGTCACCAGCCAGCTGTCTATGATCCCTTTCACACAAAGAAACTGAGTTGCCGGCAACTGGGAGTTTGTAGGCGATAAGGGCGTAAGGGAAAGAAAAAAAATCTCCCCTCTCACCCTTCTCGCCGACAAACTAGCCAGAAACTAGGCAACTCAGTTTCCTTGTGTTAAAGCTGTCTAAGCATCAACAAACCATCTTCTGCATTCGAGATTAAATTTCCATTTGTATCGAAATAAAACTTTTTTTTCACCAATTACACTACTTTACAAAGTTTCTTACCCATGAACGAAACCAACGGGAATCGGTAGAATTATAACCCCTTAATTGGATACCGAAGTGGAAACAAATTAGGACGTCAAGTTTTTTCCTAATCCATAATATACTATTTTAAAAAATTTACATAGATCACAAACAAATTAAATATGAATAAAAAACTCTTTTACTATCCTGATTACTGTCAGTTTCAGTTGATCCCAAAAATCTTCTTACCTCTCTTCATAAGACTTAAAATCTTGACGAAAACGTTCAGCATTTTCATCGCTTACGCTTTCCAGGCTTTCAAAAAAATCTTAGTGCGAATTTAAAAAATGATTTTTTAATGATATGTTTAAGTTTACTCCCATTTTTGTTGTTGCCCTAGAAATGTTTCACTTGTCCTTTGATTTCTTTGGATTTTTGACAAATTTCTATGAAACATTGATTTGATCGCTCCATCCAAAGAAGGTGGACTCCAAATTTCAAGTAGGTATATGTATTGGATTTACTGTAGCCCAGTTCGTTTATATGTTCTTCTCCAATTTTCACACACTTCTTCAGGAACCCATTTTTTTCATCAATGTGTGTCACAGAATTTTTGAAGTATAGAAATTTGCCCGTTTTAATGCTTAACATAATGAAGACTTAATGAAGAGGCCACCTCTTCGTTTTTGTTAAAATAATCTTACCACAAACATTGGAAAAGCTGTCTGGGCTTAATTTACACTGTCTTGGAGACATTTTAAAACAGTAAAAGTTGAACAATTTAGTTTAAGAAATCAATAATAACTGACTTACTAAAACCCAATATTGATATTGCATGAAAACTTCTAAACGGTATATTAAAAAAAACTTGACGTCATAAAAATTTGTGTCATATATTTTAGTATTAAGGGGAAAAAGAGGGAACAAATCTAGTACAAAAAACTGTTGAGTAAAAGAAAGAAAAATATTTTGTAAAGTAGTGTTATTAGAGTTTCTCCTCTTATTTGGCATTTGCTGTTTTTATTTGTAGAAGTGATGTGAAATCTTAAATTGTTCAATTTTCTTCTTCTTTTTTCTCGCTGCTGCTGGATAGTCCTTATGAATTGTGGTACCCGTGTTTCGCAATTTACTATTCGATCGAAGAATCTGAAAAACATCTTCTCTATTCATCATTTCAACTATGACATTTGCCGTAGATTTTCCATAGCTTATTTGTCTTGCCGCTGTTATTTTATTTGCGTTTGTTGTTTCCAAAAGATCCAGACAAATTTCTTTTGTCTTCCCTACTGCATTTTGGCTATTAGAAGGATGCAGATGCACGACCAGGTTCCTTTCGTTTGTCTTCCTTTCAAGCAATTGTACTTGTTTCTAAAGCAAAACACATCTGCACTCCATTTTGTTCAGTTGAGTCGTCAGTTTAGCGTTGCTCTGTTTCAGGGAGAAATCTCTGCGCTTATGCCTCCAATATCGGATTGAGTCGCCACATCTTTAAGCTTTATGTCTAACAATTTTCCCAAAGAATTTTGTAGAATTTTGTCTAAATCATCGACTGCCAGATTGCAAATTGGGGTTTTGTTTATACCGGAATTAGTCGGTTTTGGCGGTGACAATTCTGTATACAGTCGTTTCGATGGGTTTTGTTCTTTCAAAGTCGGTGAATGAGATAGAGGCATCTTTTTTTTTTTTTGTTTTTAATGAAACTCACCAAAAGATTTTCTCAATTTTTTTTATTAAAAATAGACTTTTTAGCACAAAATCACAGTTTTTGATATTAAAATAGAATCAATTTTTACGGAGCTCAAATTTTCACAAACGTTCTTTTATACAACGAATATATAAGTCCCAGACATTTAAAAAGGGGGTTCTCCACCACTTTGGGGCCGTCTGGCAGGGGGAAAGCTAATGTTGATACGTCAAAGATTCGAAAAAAGTGATGACTAAGGAGGAGAGATTGATGGGAAATATTGAGACGTAATGGAAAATAGACAGAGTCGAAACGAAAACTATCAACTTTCGTAAGTTCGCTATCGGAACAAATGTATATACATACATATAGACACCGATTACATGATTCGCTTTTCGGTTGTTTCCACTTCGTCCTTTTGACAGGTTGGGTGAGGGGTGTAGAAATGTAGAAATGTAGAAGCAAGGAAGTTATGAAAGCAGGAATGATAATTTCCAGACTTTATCTGGTTGAACTTTGACGTTTGTGATATGGCAACCACAATGGTCCTCTATGTTACCAAAAAACGATTTAAACAAAAACAATTGAATTGAAAAATTGTTTTTCGTAATTGAATATTCGAGTATATTTGAGGAAGAAGTGATTAAAAACATTTTTAATTATTACTACTGATTATTTTCTCACAAAACAACCCCAAATTTCATGAACGTCAAAACAACGAAAGAAAGTACATATGTACGTACGTATTTTCGCAAACCGTATAATTATGAACGTACACGTGCCTGTCAAAAAGACGAAAGAAAAAACGGACCATATAATCAGGCTCATACTCGTATAATATACCCGACTATGACGGTAATTTGTGTCACAGGCTATTTACACATTACTTGTTAAATTTTTATTTTGTCGCGAAATTTTATAGATGTTAACACATATTAATAAGAAAAAAGATCAAAAAATGAAGATTGATACACATCATAATATGACAGAAACATATTTTTTGATTTGTTATGTTAAAACTTAAATTGAGGTTAAACACACCTACGCATCAAAGTTAAATTTTATTGGCTTAATTTATGTAGTTTAGTTTCATTATGTACTATAACGATTATCTATTTTTTTGTTAAATCAAATAAAATTATTTTGTGTGTTTGTAAGTTGATCCTAATTTATAATTTTGTTTTTATCAAAATTTAATTTATATTTTTGTTTTTATCAAAATTTAATTTATAATTTTGTTTTTATCAAAATTTTATTTGTTTGCTTAGTTGAGTCTTCTTGTTTATTGTTTAGAGAAATTAGTATCAGAGTCATAAGTTCCTACACTTTCACATTAAGAAGAGGTTTCTATTGAAAATTCATACAAAGATGTACGCATTCAAGTTTGCTTTCATTGTTCTATTGGCAATTATTACTATTTCTGCAAGAGCTGTCAGTCCCCAAGATGTTACTGATGCTAATAATTTAAAGTCCTTGCTCGTCTCAATGCACCCGTGTCCCAAATTCCTGAAGATCTTAGAATTACACTATAATTTTGTATTGTTTTTTTTTTTTTTTTTTGATTTCATTTGTTTTCGAATAAAATTGCTATAACTAAATTAAAACTTTCCAAATTTTTTAAAAACTTTATTTTTGTTTGTTAATTCATATTTTGGGGAGAGTACGATAACTTGAGCGCCGAAAATTAATTACGGATTTTTGTAGAAGGGTCAAATACATTTATATTGTTTGTTTGTTTTTTGTATGTCTATTTATTGTAATGGTGGGTGAATTAAGGGGTTGACTACAGCAACATTCGGGGACTGAGGCAGAATTTTTGTGCTGCATATGTCCATACTGTGAAAAACAGGCCAGCTGTTTTGGCACTAAGTGAAACCTAGGTAGGGGAAAATACCGATCACTAGGAATTCAGCCTACATGGTTATAGCTTAGTGCCTCTATTTTTTCCACATCATGGTCTCGCCGTGTATGTTCGAAATGATGTTGCTTATCAGCTTCAACCACAATATGGTTCATGTTTGAATACGAACTTTAATTTCATGTGGTTTAAATTCACCATCCATAAGCGCATCATCCATACTTGTTTTATTTATCGTAGTCCTAGTTTGGATAGTAATTCAACTTCCAACGAATTCGATGCACTATCCGACTCCATCCAGAGAATTATTTCCCATTTTCCGCACAGTGAAATCGTTGTTACGGGCGATTTCAATGTACATAATTCTTCGTGGCTACGCTATTCGGGTCAGACAACACCCGAAGGAAGGTATGTCGAGATTTTTGCTGAGATAAACAACCTAACTCAGCTGGTCGACGAGCCTACTCGGATTCCTGACGTTGCAGGTCAATCCGCCAACACTCTAGATTTGTTTCTTACCTCTGACCCTGATAAATACACTATAAGTGTATTATCGCCTCTAGGCACATCAGACCATTGTGTCGTATCTGCGAATTTCTTGTGCCACCAAAACACAGTTAAAGAAAAAACTCCCAAGAGAACCGTTTGGCAGTACGAGAAAGCCAACTGGGATGGTCTCAATGTTCTCTTCAGGAACTTTAACTGGTCACTATGCTTCCTCGATAGTGACGTAGATTCCAGTGCAGATATGATTACAAACTTAATTCTTTGTGGAATGAGAAAATTTATCCCGAATAGGGTGAAATCTATCAAACCCAAAGAAAACTCATGGTTTGATTCGAGCTGTAAGGAGGTTATTAGGGTTAGAGGAGTAAGCTTCCGAAGTTATAAAGCCAACCCTACTGAGGAAAACCGGAAAAAGTTTCAACAAGATAGAAAGACCTGTAACGTTCATATTCGACGAACCAAATTTTTACATGATCAAAAATTACGGCAAAAAATTCTACAATGTCCCAAAGGTAGTAAACATTTTTGGTCATTTGTAAAAAACATACGAAATACCACCTCGTCCTCGGTTCCAACACTCGTCTTCAACGATACTCCTTTTGTCAGCTCAATCGATAAAGCCAATTTGCTTGCAGCATAGTTTGCTGTTAATTCGTCGCTGCCTGAAAGTGTTATGACTCCTCCTGTACTTGAGAGCGCAAATGATTCTATGGGACAAATCTTCTTCCGCACTCGTGCAGTTGCCAGAGTTCTGAAAGATCTCGATATACACAAATCCGCTGGCCCGGATAGTATCCCTCCCATTGTTCTGAAGAGGTGTTCTTCAACGCTGGCAAAACCACTCTTTCCGAGTGGATGGAAAACAGCATTTGTCCAGCCTGTCCCTAAAAAAGGCGTGTCTTCTTCCCCCTCCATCTATCGGCCAATTGCGCTTACGTCCCTTCTTTCCAAGGTCATGGAAACGCTGATTAATTTTCAGCTAAAGAAATATCTCGAAGAACGAAAGCTTCTTAATGACCGGCAGTACGGCTTTCGTAGCAATAGGTCCACTGGTGATCTGATAGTATATCTCACCGAACAGTGACACAAATCTTTACATCGTTTTGGAGAAAGTAAGATTATTGCGCTTGATATTTCTAAAGCATTTGATAGAGTTTGGCATCAAGCTCTCTTATCGAAAATGCGTGCATTTGGTATCGATGAATCTCTTCTTCGTTGGATTAGAAATTACCTTTCTGACCGTTCAATACAAGTTGTATTGGATGGTTTCAAGTCTGAAATTCACAAAATAAATGCTGGTGTGCCCCAGGGCTCCGTTCTGTCTCCGACTCTCTTCCTTATATTCATAAACGATCTTTTATCTGAAACTTCTAATCCATTAAATTGTTTCGCTGACGACAGTACCCTCAGCTTTTCATATTCGTTCTTAGATTCACATCCATGTCCTTCGGATGTGGAACTTGAACGGCAACGTATGATAAGCTCATTAAATTCTGATCTCGACAGCATTGTCCAATGGGGAATAAAAAATCGTGTAGAATTTAATGCTTCAAAAACTCAATGCTGTCTACTGTCGTTAAAACAAAACCCACCCCCCATGCCACTATTCATGAGTGGCACTTGCATTGAGGAAACCGAAAAGCTTTCAGTCCTCG
Source organism: Melangyna quadrimaculata (assembly GCA_949320155.1). Classification (NCBI taxonomy): domain Eukaryota; kingdom Metazoa; phylum Arthropoda; class Insecta; order Diptera; family Syrphidae; genus Melangyna; species Melangyna quadrimaculata. The sequence continues at coordinate 94,321,580 of OX439483.1, forward strand.
GTATGTGTGTCAAAGACCACCTTTTATGGAACGACCACATATTCGACATCGCCAAAAATGCTGCTAAGTGTTTAGATTTTCTCCGTCGATGCAAGAAATTTTTCTCCCCTTCTGATCTGGCTGTGATCTACAAAGCCTTTATTCGTCCAAAACTTGAGTATAACTCTCACATTTGGGCAGGTGCTCCAATAACCCACTTGAGTTTATTGGATAGAATTGAAAAGAGAGCTCTTAAAATGATAGGTGAAAGAACTATAACGAAAACATTCTGATCTCTTGAGCACCGTCGAAATGTTTCATGTCTTTCGTTATTTTACCGTTATTTCCATAAACAATGCTCTAGTGAAATAGCCAGTTGCATTCCTCCCCTTAAACAATTCAACCGTAATACTCGCGCTTCTAGGAATGCCCATCAGTTTACCCTTGAGCCCAATTTCGGACGTACTGTTAAGTACAGAGATTCTTTCTTTAGTCGCACTACTCGAATGTGGAATGCTCTACCCAGCTCAATTTTCCCCTCCCATTGTGATCTACAGACGTTCGAAACCAATGTGCATCGGTATCTCCTTTTAAATCCCCTCCAATCTACCTAATCGCTTGTGCTGTGTATATCATCTTAAGGGTAGTCACAACCCGTTTTGCACGCGCTTAATATATAAAAAAAAAAAAAAAAAAAAAAAGGATTTTTTACTACGGGAGGGGGGGTCCATCTCGCCCCGTTTAGGAGGTAGGGGAGATTGACGATAAAAACGACTTAAATGGAAAAACAAATATTGCAACGACAATACTTAAAATTGAAAACAATAAAGGTTTTAAAAGCCAGAAGTCTGATCTTTAATCCTACATTTAAATTAAATTATTTGTGTCAATAGTTTTCAAAAAATTTGCATTCAAACTCAAAATTTTGATCAATTTTGCTCAAAATTGTGAAATGGTAAACTTAATTTTCTTTTTGTGGTCAATACTCATAACAATTCTGAATCGAACACAAAAAACCGAAAGCTTTTATTTTTAATTGAAAATTACTAGAAGTACTTTTTTATTATTTTCATACATTTACATTTATCATATGTAGCTGTTGACATTGGAAACAGTGAATACATTCAAAGTTCCTTAAATGCAAACGAAATTTGGCATACACCGAACCTTGTACATACCCCACCAAACATACCTCACTGCTTATACGCCGTAAGGCTGGGTTTTGGGAAAGTATGATTATTAGGAGTCAATATGTGTAAGAATTAATCCATATTCTATTTTTACTATCAAAATAAGACCACGTAAAATACTCAAGCAAAAAAAAAAATTAATTGAATTAAAATAGTAGTTTTGGTAATTTTTAATTTTCTCGAAAACTAGAAGACATAAAATCATTTTGTTTTCGGTTTCTGATTGAGTATTAATATGAGCAACGATTTCTAAAAAATGTAATATTAGATCTTAAAGTTTTGAAAAAATTACATTTTAAACATTTTTGTATGTTTTTTTTTTCCAAATTTTGAGTTTGAAAGTAGTTTTTTTCAAAAACTATGGATAGATTTCACTTGATTTAAAAACTGGCTAATAAAAGAGAGTATTGGCTTTCAAAAAAGATATAATACTTAATTGTAGGTATAACCGTTATTTTTTAATGATTTTTTTTCTCCATTTTTAGTATTTTTTTCATTAAATTGCCCCTCCCGCCCAAACGGGAGGAAATAGACCCCCCCATAGTAAAAAATTGTTGTATTTCGTCCCCTCTTCAAAATTCCGTTATCAATTGTCGGTGCCCAAGTTATCGTACTCGTGCCCATATTTTGAATGTTTTCTGATACAATAACAGTGTCGTTTTCCAGTGTGCATAGGTACTCAATTTCTTACATCAAATTTAAGGAAAAATAAAATAAAACTGGAAAGAACATATAAATGTCCAAGATGTTATATTCGATGAAGAAAAAATTCTCGCACCAAAGTTTTCTCTATACATTTTTGCCAGTACTTTTGCCAGTACTTTTTTCTACTCACAATCAGCGATCTTACCCACAAAATCATAGCCATGACGTAAGTTTTATTCTTCAGAGGAACAAGAATTTAAGAACATTATCGCGAATACAATTTATATGGATATGTTCCCCCCCCTCTCCTTTGAAAAGTAGGATCGTGGAGGTTCCTTGAAATCTTCTCTTGAAATTTATTGGTATCGTGGATAAATTTTTCACGTGATTTTGACTTTGATTTTTTAGGATTTTTGTGGAAGAGAATTTTTTTTTCTGGAAGACATTAACGACAGCAAACACATTTTCGGGGGGACAAAATATTCTTAGGGGAAACAAAATCCCAATTGGAGATTCCCGATAAGTACTCAATTTAACATACTTAATATTGTGCTATGGGGTAAGGTTTATGTTTGTGTACCCTTGCGAAAGCAACGCTGATGTCAGGTTGCAATAAGGGGGTGTAGCCGTGACATAAGGCCAAGTGTCATAAGGCCAAATTTCGGAGTTTGGCCTTATGACTCTTTACGAAAGCGACATAAGGCCAAATTTTAAGAGTTGGCCTTATGTCGCTTTGTAAAGTGTCATAAGTACAATTCGGTCTTATGACATTTTGCCAAGTACATGTCTTCCGATTTTAAAAGCGAAAGTACCAAAAACTGTCTTAAGAGGGCGTTAGCTTCCTTACTTTTGTGCAGAGAAGTTACAAATTAGGAATTTTCGAGGCTCTTTTTCTTAGAGCTTGACAAAAATAAACCAACCATTGGAGATGCCCGATAATTGCTCCTTTTAGCATACTTAATATTGGGCTACGGGGGAAGGTTTATGTTTGTGTAAACCCTTGCGAAAGCAACGCAGATGTCAGGTTGCAATAATGGTATCTAATGTGTGTTTTTTTTTTTAATCTTTAGTACCTCCCAAGGTACCAGGTCAGTTAGCAACTTTAAATACTGTTAGCTTTCGAGGTTCTAGACTATTCAGCTCTCACGAAACAAACTCCATGCTCTACACAGGCCAGTCGGCAGAGGTTTTTGCAAAAGTAGGTAGGCCGCCATTTTGGAAAACATCTTTTAACTTATATCTCGAGAACGATTCATCGTAAAACAAAATGTTTACAGGTAAACTGATAGGAAACAAAATTATATTCTTATTTCTTCACATAATTTTGTCTGTAGGATTTAGACTTTCAGAGGTAAAGCGCCGAAATGGTAAGCTCTGTTTTAGTTTATAAATATCTATATAAACAAAAATAATCGTTCTCGAGATGTAAGTTAAAACGCGTTCTTCAAAATGAGTAGCTAGAGATTTTAATTAAACTTGGCACACCTTTATAGAAAAATTTGTCAGACTGCTCATGATTTACTACATCCTAAGCGACTGAGTTCATTTTTTGTTAAACCGATTCTTGAGCATTTTCAGGATTAGACCAAGAGTCCACAGCAGATTTGGGGTGCGAAAGTGAACAAAAAAAAAATTATAAGAGTCGAAAGGTGTATTAAGGCTGATAAAAGAAATGCAAGTCTTGCAGTCCCTGGTGGCGGCTGTTAGGTGGGAGGGGCAATTTTCCCGCCCAAACGGGAGGAAATAGACCCCCCCATAGTAAAAAATTGTTGTATTTCGTCCCCTCTTCAAAATTCCGTTATCAATTGTCGGTGCCCAAGTTATCGTACTCGTGCCCATATTTTGAATGTTTTCTGATACAATAACAGTGTCGTTTTCCAGTGTGCATAGGTACTCAATTTCTTACATCAAATTTAAGGAAAAATAAAATAAAACTGGAAAGAACATATAAATGTCCAAGATGTTATATTCGATGAAGAAAAAATTCTCGCACCAAAGTTTTCTCTATACATTTTTGCCAGTACTTTTGCCAGTACTTTTTTCTACTCACAATCAGCGATCTTACCCACAAAATCATAGCCATGACGTAAGTTTTATTCTTCAGAGGAACAAGAATTTAAGAACATTATCGCGAATACAATTTATATGGATATGTTCCCCCCCCTCTCCTTTGAAAAGTAGGATCGTGGAGGTTCCTTGAAATCTTCTCTTGAAATTTATTGGTATCGTGGATAAATTTTTCACGTGATTTTGACTTTGATTTTTTAGGATTTTTGTGGAAGAGAATTTTTTTTTCTGGAAGACATTAACGACAGCAAACACATTTTCGGGGGGACAAAATATTCTTAGGGGAAACAAAATCCCAATTGGAGATTCCCGATAAGTACTCAATTTAACATACTTAATATTGTGCTATGGGGTAAGGTTTATGTTTGTGTACCCTTGCGAAAGCAACGCTGATGTCAGGTTGCAATAAGGGGGTGTAGCCGTGACATAAGGCCAAGTGTCATAAGGCCAAATTTCGGAGTTTGGCCTTATGACTCTTTACGAAAGCGACATAAGGCCAAATTTTAAGAGTTGGCCTTATGTCGCTTTGTAAAGTGTCATAAGTACAATTCGGTCTTATGACATTTTGCCAAGTACATGTCTTCCGATTTTAAAAGCGAAAGTACCAAAAACTGTCTTAAGAGGGCGTTAGCTTCCTTACTTTTGTGCAGAGAAGTTACAAATTAGGAATTTTCGAGGCTCTTTTTCTTAGAGCTTGACAAAAATAAACCAACCATTGGAGATGCCCGATAATTGCTCCTTTTAGCATACTTAATATTGGGCTACGGGGGAAGGTTTATGTTTGTGTAAACCCTTGCGAAAGCAACGCAGATGTCAGGTTGCAATAATGGTATCTAATGTGTGTTTTTTTTTTTAATCTTTAGTACCTCCCAAGGTACCAGGTCAGTTAGCAACTTTAAATACTGTTAGCTTTCGAGGTTCTAGACTATTCAGCTCTCACGAAACAAACTCCATGCTCTACACAGGCCAGTCGGCAGAGGTTTTTGCAAAAGTAGGTAGGCCGCCATTTTGGAAAACATCTTTTAACTTATATCTCGAGAACGATTCATCGTAAAACAAAATGTTTACAGGTAAACTGATAGGAAACAAAATTATATTCTTATTTCTTCACATAATTTTGTCTGTAGGATTTAGACTTTCAGAGGTAAAGCGCCGAAATGGTAAGCTCTGTTTTAGTTTATAAATATCTATATAAACAAAAATAATCGTTCTCGAGATGTAAGTTAAAACGCGTTCTTCAAAATGAGTAGCTAGAGATTTTAATTAAACTTGGCACACCTTTATAGAAAAATTTGTCAGACTGCTCATGATTTACTACATCCTAAGCGACTGAGTTCATTTTTTGTTAAACCGATTCTTGAGCATTTTCAGGATTAGACCAAGAGTCCACAGCAGATTTGGGGTGCGAAAGTGAACAAAAAAAAAATTATAAGAGTCGAAAGGTGTATTAAGGCTGATAAAAGAAATGCAAGTCTTGCAGTCCCTGGTGGCGGCTGTTAGGTGGGAGGGGCAATTTTCCCGCCCAAACGGGAGGAAATAGACCCCCCCATAGTAAAAAATTGTTGTATTTCGTCCCCTCTTCAAAATTCCGTTATCAATTGTCGGTGCCCAAGTTATCGTACTCGTGCCCATATTTTGAATGTTTTCTGATACAATAACAGTGTCGTTTTCCAGTGTGCATAGGTACTCAATTTCTTACATCAAATTTAAGGAAAAATAAAATAAAACTGGAAAGAACATATAAATGTCCAAGATGTTATATTCGATGAAGAAAAAATTCTCGCACCAAAGTTTTCTCTATACATTTTTGCCAGTACTTTTGCCAGTACTTTTTTCTACTCACAATCAGCGATCTTACCCACAAAATCATAGCCATGACGTAAGTTTTATTCTTCAGAGGAACAAGAATTTAAGAACATTATCGCGAATACAATTTATATGGATATGTTCCCCCCCCTCTCCTTTGAAAAGTAGGATCGTGGAGGTTCCTTGAAATCTTCTCTTGAAATTTATTGGTATCGTGGATAAATTTTTCACGTGATTTTGACTTTGATTTTTTAGGATTTTTGTGGAAGAGAATTTTTTTTTCTGGAAGACATTAACGACAGCAAACACATTTTCGGGGGGACAAAATATTCTTAGGGGAAACAAAATCCCAATTGGAGATTCCCGATAAGTACTCAATTTAACATACTTAATATTGTGCTATGGGGTAAGGTTTATGTTTGTGTACCCTTGCGAAAGCAACGCTGATGTCAGGTTGCAATAAGGGGGTGTAGCCGTGACATAAGGCCAAGTGTCATAAGGCCAAATTTCGGAGTTTGGCCTTATGACTCTTTACGAAAGCGACATAAGGCCAAATTTTAAGAGTTGGCCTTATGTCGCTTTGTAAAGTGTCATAAGTACAATTCGGTCTTATGACATTTTGCCAAGTACATGTCTTCCGATTTTAAAAGCGAAAGTACCAAAAACTGTCTTAAGAGGGCGTTAGCTTCCTTACTTTTGTGCAGAGAAGTTACAAATTAGGAATTTTCGAGGCTCTTTTTCTTAGAGCTTGACAAAAATAAACCAACCATTGGAGATGCCCGATAATTGCTCCTTTTAGCATACTTAATATTGGGCTACGGGGGAAGGTTTATGTTTGTGTAAACCCTTGCGAAAGCAACGCAGATGTCAGGTTGCAATAATGGTATCTAATGTGTGTTTTTTTTTTAATCTTTAGTACCTCCCAAGGTACCAGGTCAGTTAGCAACTTTAAATACTGTTAGCTTTCGAGGTTCTAGACTATTCAGCTCTCACGAAACAAACTCCATGCTCTACACAGGCCAGTCGGCAGAGGTTTTTGCAAAAGTAGGTAGGCCGCCATTTTGGAAAACATCTTTTAACTTATATCTCGAGAACGATTCATCGTAAAACAAAATGTTTACAGGTAAACTGATAGGAAACAAAATTATATTCTTATTTCTTCACATAATTTTGTCTGTAGGATTTAGACTTTCAGAGGTAAAGCGCCGAAATGGTAAGCTCTGTTTTAGTTTATAAATATCTATATAAACAAAAATAATCGTTCTCGAGATGTAAGTTAAAACGCGTTCTTCAAAATGAGTAGCTAGAGATTTTAATTAAACTTGGCACACCTTTATAGAAAAATTTGTCAGACTGCTCATGATTTACTACATCCTAAGCGACTGAGTTCATTTTTTGTTAAACCGATTCTTGAGCATTTTCAGGATTAGACCAAGAGTCCACAGCAGATTTGGGGTGCGAAAGTGAACAAAAAAAAAATTATAAGAGTCGAAAGGTGTATTAAGGCTGATAAAAGAAATGCAAGTCTTGCAGTCCCTGGTGGCGGCTGTTAGGTGGGAGGGGCAATTTTCTAAAAAATTGACTTAAAACAGAAAAAAAATTATTAAAAAACAACGGTAACATGTACAATGCCCTGTTATATTTTCATGAAAGGCCAGAAGTCCCTTCTTTCATTTCCTTTTTAAATAAAGTTCTTTCAATCAATAGTTTTTGAAATGTTAATGTTTGATCTCAAAATTAAAAAAAAAAAAAAAAATAAAAAATGGTAAAAAATATTTTTAAAATCATGTATCATATGTCCAAATTGTATCAATATAATTTTGTAATTTCGATAAGTCATACCTCCCCATTTCCCCCTCCAAAAAACACCCGTGGGATACAGATATTTTTATGGACTCTTTTTATTCCTTATTCTTATGGTTAATCCGATATTCCCACCAAGTTTCAAAAATGTAAGAATTTTTTTCCGCATGTTTTTCCTATTTTAACTGGTTGCTGAAATCATAATTTAGCTGGATTTGTCTTATTTTAATGAGAAAACTGGTTCATTTACTTTTTAATATCTTTAAAAGTAAAAGTCCTAGAACCTTTCGGTTTTCAGTTTTTGACTATAAATTCATAAGGGCATTGAATTTTGGAAACAAAAATAGTACTTAATTACGTGAAATTTAGGGAAAAAAATATTTTTTACCATTTCTTAAATTTTTTTTTTCAAAATTTTGAGTTCAAACATTAATATTTCAAAAACTATTCATTGAAAGAACTTTATTTAAAAGGAAATGAAAGAACAGACTTCTGGCCTTTCATGAAAATACAACAGGGCATTGAACATGTTACCGTTGTTTTTTAATGATGTTGTTTCTGTTTTAAGTCAATTTTTTAGAAAATTGCCCCTCCCACCTAACAGCCGCCACCAGGGACTGCAAGACTTGCATTTATTTTATTCATATAAGATTCATATAATTTTTTTTTGGTTCACTTTCGCACCCCAAGATATACTGTGGGCTCTTAGACTAGATAGGGTTTTGATTTGTTGTATTAGGACCAACAAAAACAGTATACCTGCCGTACAACATTAAAAAATCATTAATAAAAAGCTAATTGTAAATAATTGTACTGCGTCGTTGATTAGAACTCCGCTTTTTGGATACATAAAATCTCTTATAAACTCTGGAGCAGTGGCGGATAAAGGAGGGGGGTCATGAGGTCATGACCCCACCCCCCAGAAATCAAGAGGCACAAACAATTTTTAGTTATGTATATTAAGGGTATTCATCCAACGTCGCAATTTACAAATTGTGTAAAATGATAAGTTTTACAGAAACGATTGCATGAAGGACCTATTTATTTATTTGGTTAAATGGTGTGTAATTGAATCTGCTGTTCGTTAAACGTCAAAAATTATACGTATTTAGATTTCGAAGTTATTTTTAATTAGAGAACCTCTCCCGAACCAACGCAAATGCGTAAGTAAAAGAAGCTAAGATATTTTCTATAATATTCGATGAAACAAACGACATTTCACATACCGAGCAGTTGAGTATCTCCTTTCGTTACTTTCATAACGGAATTATCAGAGAGGATTTTTTAACATTCTGCAACGCATATGAGAAGATTCACTGTGAAGACGATATTATTGAACGTCGATTGACAAGTGATGCATTATCACGTATAGTGGAAGATCTTTGCTACGAGTTTGACATCGTCTTAGCATAGTGTGTAGGTAAAGGTATTGGTACTGGTAGCTGCTCTGTGATGGCCTCTGACACAAAAGTTGCTGTGCACGAACTATCTAAAAAAGCAACTCACGCTAAACGTTGTCCATGCAACAACCATGCCCTGAACAACTCCTTGGCAAAGTCTTGCAAAAGGTAGTAGGTTTTGCCAATGCTTCAGCAAAACACCAGAAAGTTTTCAAGGAAGAGCATAAAGGAACGGCTTTGCAGGGAATATGTGCAATTCGGTGGGTAGAGAGGCATGATGGGCACTTGCAATTTCAGAGCAATAACTTGGATAATGTTTGCAATGCCCTTGAAAGAATTTCCTCTTGGGAAGACAGCAAGACCCCAAGTGATGCTCAGTGCCTTTCAACAGGCCTGAAGAAGTTCAGAGTTTATCATTGCATCTGTTTGTTATGTGACGTCTTAGGTAAATTATTTTGATTAATCGCAAATATTTTTAGACCATAACATATCACTTATTTTAATTTTTCTTGTCAGGCTTTACTGTTTCACTTACCCGTTTCCTTCAGAAACCCTCTTTAGACCTCAAGAGAGCAACGGACGCAATAAGTGATGTTGTAAGCGTATTGGAGGAGAAACGACGAGGTGTAAATTCTGTTTTCGAAAATCTTTATACAGGAGCAGTAGAGATCGCCGGGCAATAAGATATCGTTTTAAGACGACCTACAATAGTTTCCAAGCAAATACACAGAACAAATAATCAGCGAGGCCAATCTGTAGAGGAGTATTTCCGAAGATCCGTTTATATTCCTCTGCTCGATTCTGTATTGGCAGACTTAAAAGATCGTCTTTCTCCAGATGTGCTGGCATTATTTCCGCTGGGAGTGTTTTTGCTAAAAACTATATGCACAGAATCTGACTTGGAATCTGTACGTGCATTGACAAAAAGGTACAGCCAGCTTTTAAATCATCCCCCTATTTCAATGGTTGTCCAAGAATTCCAGCTATGGATTAAAAGATGGGAGATAGAAATTGGAGAAGGTCGGACACTTCCAGAGACTCTACCGAAAACATTAGATGTTTGTGATGCAGCATTTTATCCAAACATCATACTGACTTCACTTCCTGTAAGTGTCGCAATAGCTGAGCGGTCATTCTCAACTCTTAGGCGCGTTAAAACTTGGCTACCTGCAAATATGGGAGAAGAGCACCTCACCGGCCTTGCTTTAATGAATGTTCATCGAGATATAGATATCGGTGTCGATGAAATAATAACCAGATTTGCCCAGACAAAACAAAGACGGCTTGATTTTGTTATATAAGTTCAAAACAAAATAAAGATATGTTTAAAAAAAAAAAACATATGTACAATGTAATTATATATGCACGTAATGTATAAAACAAATCGTTATTTAACTGTTTCTTAAAATTTGCATTTTTGTATTGTGTTTATTATTAGTAGGGCTCGGATTTCCATGCAAATGTATGTTTTTTCTAACAACAATTAGACCAAATTATCTTTACGAATCATGCGATTTCCTTTAAAATGACATTCAATCGTTGGGGCATATTTTGCATATTTTATGCAAAATGCATATTTCTATTATAAATGCATATTTTCATAATAAACGCATATTTTGAGTGCATATTTTCATATTTTTCATTCATTACTTTCAATAAAGTGTCGAGTTTATATTTGTGACGAAAAACCTAGGTCGAGGAGTTGGTTTAATCGATGGGGAACGTGGATAGAAGCAATTACATAATATGCAAAACATTTTAAAGAGATCCAATTCGATGGTGGTGAAATTGTATTTATTTGCTGAAACTATAATTTTCTATTTGGCACGATCACAAATCTTGAGGAGGAGCATAATGAAAAATCAAATCGATTTAGTTGATGGAAATTTTTGCAAAAATTATTTCTTTTGAAAAAACCCCTATTGGTGCAATTATTAAAAAAATGAAGACTATTTTTTGAGAAAATCCAAAGCTATTGTAAATTGTAAACTAAAAGCAAATAATAAAAGCAAGTAATGGTAAGTGCGTTGGACTGTCACACTGGAGGTCTGGATTCACTTCCGAGCCTAGCCCACCTTAAAACTAAAAAGTTTTTTCAGGACTACTGCCTCTTGCAAGGAATTGACAAATCCTCTTAGAGTATCACTTGTCATGAATAAGTGCTTCTCGTCTAGCCGTTCGGATTCGGCGTCAAATTGTTGTTCTCTTCCATTCCTCTCGACACGCCCACACAGAAATGTTTGCGAGTTGTAAGTCACTAGGCCCTGGTTCTTCACGAGCTATCGCGCCACACAATTTATTAATTTATTTTGTTCATGTCTGAGTTACAATAACGAAAGCTGTTTTAATAATCTTACAAAAGATGAAATTTGTGGACCAAAAACCGCTCTCTTTACGTCCGATTGAATTCAAGTTCTTATAAAAACTAAATAAAAATATTTTTTTTATTTTTTCTGAGAAAAATAAGGCAATATAATGTTTTTTAAGTGCATATTTTCCGTTTTTTACTGCATATTTTCCATTTTTAAGGGCATATTTTAAGCGCATATTTCCGATTTTTAAGTGCATGAGAATCCTAGCCCTAATTATTAGTATGTAAGTACAGCATGTTTATTTTTAGGTACCTACAGGTATGTATAGTACATTTTTCTCTAAGCATCATGCGACCCCTCCCCCAAAAACTGAATTCCTGGATCCGCGTCTGCTCTGGAGAATCAATTGTTTTAGTGTTCATTGATTTTAGGAGCTGTTTTGAGCATGCGAACAAAATAGCTCACGATGCTTCCGCGACATTATTAAATACAAAAACAAAAACGGATATTAAAACGTTTTCGAACATTTTTCTCAATATGATTTTACGCAAAAAGTGTGAAGGCCAATTCGGTGTAGAATTTCATAAGCTAACATTTTCCTTTTTTTTGACTTTTTTTATAATATTGATGGTCTTCGAGAAATTTGCAATAAAAACTGAATTTCTTTCCCTTTCAACACTATAAAAACATTGCAATTGAATTAAAAGCTCAAATGACCTCAACTCCATGCGTTCCATGGTACTATAAAGATTGGCTCATCAGTAAGATGCTATCATACAATTCTAAAGTCTAATACGCTGCTGATGTGAAACGAAAAATCCCATACAAAAATGACACGACGAAATCTGAAACGAAAAATGTCGTTGTGTTTTTCGTTCTGTGGTACGCTGTTACACCAGTGAAACAAACGATTATACCAGATTGTTTTGTGAAGTCTCCACTCTTTTTTCGCCTAGAATTAATTGCAGGGACCATTAATTGTGTGCGGAAAAATGACATTTTTATTTGTTCGTGTTTTTATTTGTTGTTGTTTAGAGCATGGTTTTCGTTTTATTTGTTTCCTTAGAATTTGTTTTATGTATTTAGAATTTGTGAAACTCTCCATAAATGTTTTTCCGCTGTGTTTTCGTAAGCATTTCGTCGTCTTGTTGAAGATCACAGGAACATTTCGTTTCGCATCAGTATCGTACTAGGCTTAAGGCTCTCCCAAACCAATGCGGAACATTCATTGGCGGCGAAGAAACATTCGCATGTCAAAATTAATTTACATGGTGTTATATGAGAGTGCCCAAACCAACGCGGCGGAGAAACATATAAATTAATTTTGACTGACGAATGTTTCTTCGCCGCAACGAATGTTTCGCATTGGTTTAGGAGAGCCTTTTAGACGTAAATTGTGGTCGATGTTTACCGACTCTTATAAAATTTGTACATCAAAATAAATCTCTCCACTAAAATGTTTGGCCTTTCTCTAACTAATTTTACTGGAAAAAATAGCGGGCCTTAATCGATTTTTGTTTATCAAGGGTCAACAGTCTTTCTATAGAGTTACAAAAAATAAGCTCAGTATTTTAGCAGCTGCGGTATTTCTTTCTGCCTTTAATTTACAAATCAAATATTCAATTTTTCATATAAGACCAAGACAAGAAAAATAAAAAAAAGGGATTTTATAAAATTAGTAACAACTCTTGAAGCACAATTTTTGTTTTTGTTTTTTTTTTTTATTTTTAATTAATTTCCAGAATTGAAGGGTTGACTTGAGTTTAACTTTGAATCTTGGCTGATGCGAAACGAAATTTTCCTGTGGTCTCCAAAAATGCAACGAAACGCTTACGAAAACACAGCGGAAAAATAATTCATGGAGAGTTTCATTGCAAATAAATAAAATAAAATTTAACGAAAAAATCAAAGAAATCCCACACTGTAATGAAAAAAAAAAAACACAAATAAAAATACGAAGAAACACAAATGGCATTTCTACGCACACAATTAATGGTCTGGGCAATTAATTCTGTGCGAAAAGAGAGTGGAGACTTATCAAAATAATCTGGTATAATAATAATCAATTTCGCTGGTCGAACAGCGTACCACAGAACGAAAAGGACAACGAAATTTTTCGTTTATGATTTCGTCATGTCATTTTTGTATGGGATTTTTCGTTTCACATCAGCAGCGTACTAGGCTTGATATTGCACTGAAAAACTGATCCTAAAATAATTAAGTTAGTCTTGCTATTTTTCAATTTCAACCTTATATTGGTGTAGGGGGGGGAGTGGAAGATTTATATTAGGGGGGAGGGGGGGTATGGATGTGTAAAAATAGCTCTACGATCCATATATAACGAGTTTAAAGAATATTTATTATATTTCTAATCTAAAAAAAAGAAATTCTCACCACTAGTATTCCAATTAGCCCGATCAGCCTTGATCTCTCCTCTCAAGCATTTCTCCACATAAGTCAAAGGATCATAATCAGTTTGTAGGACTTCTCTCAACAAAGAAATATACGCAATAGCAAGTCGTAAAGTGTCAATTTTGCTCAAACGTTTTTCATAAGGAAAGGTCGGTACATGAACTCGTAATTCATCAAAAGCTGAGTTAATACTACTGTAAAGTTTGAATAGAATTATAAAAAAAAAAATACATTAGAATTCCTTTATATTGCTTGAGTTTAAAATCATATTCTCGTATATTCGAATTGAAAAGAAAAAAACGTTCAAATAAAAATTTCAAAATACCCAGTTGGAGCAGACCTCTGGATGCGTTTCCTTTCGCGAATGCTTGCTTGTTGTCTCTGGATTTTATATGGTGCTGAATTATAATTTGATATATTTGCTGGTAGACTTATATTTGATGGGGTTGGTGAGTCGAGGCATTCTATAGAAATGTAAAGAAAATGGAATATTATTTAAAGAAACAGAACGAAAAATATTTAAATTTAATAATTACTCATTTTTATTGTAAACAAAATTTACCTGTATGATGTAAATATTGATGTTGAATTTGTCGAATATTCGAATTTATACGTAGATTACTACTACTATTGCTTGAATGGTGCTGACTTGCATAAACACACGAAGGTAATTCATTGATTAAATCATCATCAAAGTTATGGAAGGAGAGTTGGCTGGAAATGTAATGAAAGTGTAGAGTTTTAAAAATGTTACCTTTTAGTTGTTGTATTTAGTAAAATAAACTTTATATTAGGTTTAGAAATAATTTTAGTCGATCGTATGCATTACAAAAAATATTTAAAAAAATACACCAGTAGATCGCACCAACTTTCTCTTCTAGTTAACAACAATACAAATATTTAGAAAGCGGACCGAAATTCTGATTTTGAAATTCAGCTCTGCAAAATGTTGCCTATCCTTGAACAAATTCGCATGAGTCATATTTAACTACAGTGCATTCTCGATTATCGCAACTAATTAAAACAAGGGTAGTTGCAATGACCGAGTAAATATTTTTGTAGGATCATTTCGAGATGGAATTTACAATTTAATGCAACAAATTTGTATTCAATAACACATAAATAATAAAATCTTTTCCATCTTAGGGCATTCGCCACCTTTCAATGTTATCCTCTTTCCGGGTCCACATTCAGCATTAAAGGCCTTTCACACTAGCCAACTGTGTATTAACACATGTTAAAAAAGTTGGTAATAAATCACCTAGAATAGTGTGGAAACAAAATATGAAAGCCCAGCCTACACAACCCGACATTCTATTCCACACGTTTTGACATGTGTTAATACATGAATAATTTAGGAATGGTTCTTATTCTATCCCACATTCTATCACACTTTTTTTTAGGTTAAGGTAATGTATTAATACAAGCAAGTGTGGAAGAAAAATATGAAAAGTCATTTCTTTCCCAAAAATTTGGCAGTCGCGTGGAATTCTTTCCCACTTTCAATTTGACATGTATTAATACATGGAAGGGCTTTTAGAAACAAATTTTCTTATTGCACCCCCTTTTCGTTTTATTCTGCTGACTGTAGTTGTAGACTTATGCACATTATACTCACGGCATAACGAATAACTTCAAGCTACTTTATTAACTTTGTCTAAAATTTCAATGTCACTCAAAAGTAGCGGTAAAATTACTGCTGAGGCAACAGACAAAAATAAACATAACTAAGAACCTGAGTGAATAAAGATACATATGCAAAGTTGCACTAACTTATCGAGTCAATTTTTTTGATGAGTTGCGATTACTGCGTCAACAATGATATAAATTCAGCTGTTGCGAAAATCGAGGAGTTGCGTGAATCGAGAGTTGCGTTAACCGAGAACGTACTGTACTTATTTTTATACGTCAAAAACCTAAATTAAAACAAAAAGTCATCAACCCATTCTTAAAATATCTAAGCTTCGACCGAAAACCTCAAAATATAAACAAAATATGGGGCATATTCATAGTCGAGTCATAGTTAGACATACTCGTAGGTTTAACTTAACTACACTTTAAGACAATTTTGTCTCAATGAATACAGACCGATTTTAATTACGGTTTTATATTTTTATAAGATAATTAACTTGGTAAACTACACAAATACCTTCAAATGTTTTGAAATGATGAACTTACAAAAATAGAATCAACGTCCGAAAATTCAACTAAACCTATGTTTAACTTAGACCCAGCTATAAAAATGACTATGAATACGTCCCAGTATGGTTATTTTAAAACAGGAATATTTCCGCCAAATTGTATCAAAATATCTTTTTCGATCCATCATATTTAAGACTTGAGCATCTTCTCCTTTTCATTTCAATACGCCGCTCATCTATCTTTGTATAAAAAGGTAATTAGTTAAACAAGAAAAAAAAAAAACACTTTTTGCGACTATAGTTTTTATTAATTTTCCCTGCTTTAGTATTTTTATAAATCTTTGTAAACCATCCATATTAATAGAAAATCTTATTTCAAACAAAAAGTCATGAGTAAAATTCTCAAATTCGGCTTAGTTTTGGAGTTATACCAAAAATATTGAAAAGCTACCAGTGTGACCATACTTTCAGAAATGCATCCAAATCCAAACAAACATTTATTCAATAATAGAAAACCCGTGAACACAATCGTTCCTTTATTCCTTTCATATTGCGGTATATTTAACTGCATATTCAGGCTTCTTTCATTTTTAAAATACTGTTTTTCGAAATTCTGCGAATAATAAAAAATAAGTTTCAAAAATGGCAAAAAGCGCGCTTCGGTGCTTTTTTACATTTTTGAAACTTTTTTTTATTATACGCAGTTAAAAAAAAAAAAAAGAATTTTGAAAGCAGAACTAAAAAAAAAAGTATTTTCACCCCGACGGAATTTCAAACCCAACCATAATATTTATATATCGTTAACGACAAAATATTAGAAACGACTTAAAATAATAATTTTGAATTTTTAAATTTAATTCAAGAAAAAAATAAGAAAATGTTGACAAAAGTCTAAGCGACGTGACGAACGTCTTGTTGAAAATCACTTTTTTGAACATCGTAAATGTTAGATTTTGATCTTTTTGGTACATAACTCTTAAGTACTGAAAGCACTTTTTTCGTAAGTCATTTTATTCAAAATATTTAGGACCTATTTTTTTGTAAAAAATTGCATAAAAAGTCGTAACCGCAGAATAGAATTAGTAAACAACTTTTGGCAAAGAACACTAAAAAAGGCGAGGGGTTGGTTCTTTCAAGCTCAAAATTCTTTATTCAAAATTCTGCTTTTAAAATTCTGCTTTTCAAAATTCTGGGTCCTCATCACGTAAAACAAAAACGATTGGACGATATCGTTTTCAGTATTTGTATCGTTATCAATTCTAGAGAAAAATAAAGACAGCTATCTCCGATATCTTTCGATCGTTTTTACTTTAGGCCCCTCTGTTTTTCAAAATGTTGCGTAAAATAAAAAAAAATTCCGGGAGTAGTACCTAGCTCCCGATAAAATTAGTTATGAGAGTTAAGAAAACTTATGAATAATTCGCCTTTATTGATAAAAGTTGGCACGGACCCTAATTTTGAGCAATTTTTAAAAAGACCCCACTGATCCGAGTTTCGGAAAAATTGTTATTCAATGTCAAATGTAAAAAATTTCAGTTTTTTCCATATAACTCTTCAACAGTATATTTAGTTCGAAAAGTAATTCAAATAATCAGCCCCATCAGGAGTTTCGCCCGAATGTCATTCCACCCGAAAAATATTCCCTTTTTCATTTCCTTAATTTTGAGTTTCAGTCAAAAAAAATTAATTTTCGAATTCATTCCCCCTTATCATGAGCATTCAATTCGGGTGAAATGTCACACATTTTTCAGCTAAAATTTGTATTTAAATTTTGGAGCTTGAAGGCGAAGAGGACGGTAACAACGTTTAAATGTTAGTTTTTCGACGAAATTGTTTATTAATACCATAAATTTATTAGTTTTTGTTTTATTTTTAATAAACTCGAAACAAAGATATGATATACTCTTGCTGAAAATGCAGGGAAACCCAGACATTGCGAGGGGTTTCGTGAAAGAAAACGATTTTAGGAAATCGATAGGAGAAGAATAAAAAAGCGTATCATGGCACTCATTGACCACAATTTTAACAGGAAATTGCAAAACCTCATTCATTTTATACTTTTTTTTTTATATTCAAGAGAAAACGTAGGTTCAGATTTCATTCTCTGATTCCATAACAGAGATGGGAACATTTATTGAGGGCTGTTTTCTGAACATGCCTATTTTTCGAACTGTTTTAAAGTTTTAAATTCGAAGTGAAATCTTATTCGGGCGAAACTCCTGATAGCTTTTTAAAATCCGGGGGATCAAAAATATTTCGGGGGAAATGTTTTTCGGCTGAAACTCCTGATAGGGCTGAATGTTTATAGATTTTGAATGATCTACAAAAAGGTCTTCCTACTTATTTCTCTCAGAATTATAATTTTGAAGATACCGCGATTTAAAAATAGACAAAATGTCAATACCTCTCTAACATTAAAAAGGTTATCGAAATCTAATTCAGGAAAAGCTTGTAGATTTTAAAATTCTTTATAATAAATTCTTAATATTTTTTTTCCTCAAAGCTATAAGAGCGAGAGCCAACGACATAATTAGTCAAGTCATTTTCGTATTTTTGTAATTCATAACAATACATAGCCTTTGAAGGGTTAAGCCAGGATTACCTTGTCTGCCTACCTGAACACGTGACGAAGAGGTGTTAAATTGGACTTGAAAGTGTGACAAAAATGACGGAAGTCAAGTCATTTTGTCATTTTCGTAATGTTGGTGCTTTAAACCCAAATAGGTCTTAGTCCACTAATAAACTAAATCAGAGAGGCAGCCTCTTTGGAAGTTACCAATGTGGTGGCAGGGTTTGAAGCAGAAACCTTGCATCAAAAAGTGAACTTGAACAACAAATTTCGAATTTTCAACATTTAAAGTAGTCTGCTGGGGTGTTTCTCAAGGAATTTCAGTTTTCCTTTTTGAAATCAATTCCGGTTAGGGTTTGAAACAAAAATGTTGCACCAAGAACTGAACTTGACTCAAACATTCCGAATTGTAAACTTTAAAAGTTGTCTGCCGGGGTGTTCGTCAAGGAATTTCAGTCTGCCTTTTGCACTGAGACTTGTAGGAGAACGATGAAACAAATGGCATTCAAAAAAATATTAAAGGTACAAACAACTTCCTGTTAAGGTTTGAAATTCTATCGTTTAGAAGATATCACACTTTCAAAACTCAGAAAACGTCAAAATTCAATTTTTTTCCATACAAATTTTGCTTTTACGTTCATTGGAGAGTTTTCGTTCACGGGTAATTCACAATCAAAATGTAGGAGAACTCTTGGTGAAGTTTTGACATTTGGTAAAAAAAAATCTACAATGGATTCCTTCTTCCTGAATAATTTTTTTCTTTAATGAATTTACTATGCACACCAAAAATATATGTTGTATTTGTATTAGGCATGTGATGCATCGAGGATTCAAATGTGAATCGTTTACAACGCGTTCACCAGGAGTGTACCTGTGAGAAATGTCAAAAATTCACTTGCTCCACAGGCGAATGTTTACTTCACGAGGAAGGTTAAAACCTCAAATGTAATATTTATAGCAAATGCTATCGAGTAACTTAAGTAATATTTGTAGCTTCTTAAGATTTTCCACAAAAAAGGTGTTAATAGCCTTATCGGGAATAAAATCTCCCCCGGATTTTTTCCCCCGTATGAGACTCTCCAATCAAAACAATGTCCGAAAAATGGGAAAAAAACTCCAATGAAAAAGTAGATATCGTAAATCTATCTTCCGGGGGAAAATTAATGATGTTTCCCTGGAAAAAACTCACCTTAATTTAATTGGTGAATTTTAAAAATAGAAGCATATTACTAACTATTTTTGAAGGTTTTATAATTTTTTAATTGATCTAAAGGACAATTTTCCAAACATTATGTTTACTGAGAAGTCCATCGGTATTAGTATTTCTGGCTATACGTTAAGTCTACAATAAGCTAGAGTTAAGTTTACCCGTAAACGGGTTGGAGGAGAAATTGGTTTTGTTTTAGCCGATCTACATTTCGTTTTTGCCGCTATACTCTTTTAACACATTTTGGAACAAATAACACTTAACACTTTTAACACTTAACACTTTCGGGTAATTCGCACTCAAAGTAACACAGTTTTCACAGAGAGAATAAATACGTTACAACAACAAAATAGACAATAAATGCTTTTTTTAAAACTTTGAACTATTTTTACGCGTTTCCATTACACGATTTTGAATTTATGATACAAAATAAGTCTTTATGACCACAAATAGTTCAAATACATATTTAGTTTTATTTCAGAAAAAAAATTTACAAACTTTGACAGATAAATAATTTCAGAATATAAATTCTCTCAGAGTATTTCGAAACTGATTCGAAGTAATTTCCAGGGGAGATTCAATCCGGGGGAGATTGACGATAGGAGAATTCGACTCCTGGGAAAAATGAAAATCCGGGGAGAACAATCTCCCCCGGAATTGACGACAAGGCTGATTAAGTTTCAAAAGCGGCCCAGATGATGAAAATAATTCATACGCATTCCAGAAAAGTAAAAATTTGAACTAAACTTTAATTGTATGGCTTTGTTAAATTTTTTTGACTAAATTTACTATACCCCAATGTTTTCGACCGTTTTTCTCCAAATCTATCAATTGTACGAAAAAAAGTGTTGTAACCTTTTTTGTGTAGAATCACATGGGCTACAATGTGAGCCTACAACTTTTTCAAAAGAACCTAAAGTGTAACGACAAACTGAAGTTCTCCACCAAAATTCAGCTTTATCGGAATTTTCTCGAAGTGAATATCTTATTTTCCTGGACTAATAGGATATTCTGTGGTTATATAGAAGAAAGCTTCAAGATTGAGAAAAATCGTCTATGTCGAAAATTTGCAGATGACTCCTGAACTAACTCATGCAAGGAATCACTTAACCTGCTACTAGACACCCATTTTCCAGGTAGCTCAGAAATGGAGAATACTACGGTTCTGCATAGGATTACTTTCCACAAGGTTTGATAGCAAGGGTAAAATTACAATGGACACTCAACAGCTTCAAACCATACAAGTCTCCAGGACCAGACGGGAGACCAGCTGAACTCCAAAAAAATGCAGATGTCCCGCCGATTCTGGAAGTCATATTTAATGGCTACCTAAATCTGGTCCATATTCCACTGTTATGAAGAGAAGTTAAAGTTGTGTTCATACCGAAAGCTGGTAAATGCTCTCACATAAACCCAAAAGATTTCAGACCTATAAGCCTATCATCATTCCTTGTAAAAACCTTTGAACGACTGATTGATATCAACTTAAGATCAAGCATTGATACGAGACTCTTATCTAAGGCTCAATATGCTTATTGCAAGGGGAGGTCGGTGGAAACAGCGTTAGTACGTAGGTACCATCGAATATTCCCTTCAACTAAAAAATACACATTGGTTGCTTTCTTTGATCAAGAAGGTGCTTTTAACAAAGTCAACACATCTGCAATCACATCTGCGCTGTCATATCTGAAGGTAGACGGTTCGCTTGGTGAGCTGATAAATCAAATGCTAACTAGCAGGATTATCAACTCATAAATTGGCGGATTTTCTGCAAGAAGAGCGGTTAGTAGTGGTACCCCGCAAGGTGGTGTCTTGTCCCCCCTGCTTTGGAATTTGGTAGTAAACGAGCTGCTAACTTCCTGGGAATCGGAGAGTGATTGCCTATGGGACGATATTGCTTTTGCCGTATCAGGAAAGCATCCTATTGTCTTGAAGGAACTCTTACAGAATGCTTGGGTGTTAACCCTCATAAAACTGAACTTGTC
Source organism: Melangyna quadrimaculata (assembly GCA_949320155.1). Taxonomy (NCBI): domain Eukaryota; kingdom Metazoa; phylum Arthropoda; class Insecta; order Diptera; family Syrphidae; genus Melangyna; species Melangyna quadrimaculata. The sequence continues at coordinate 94,343,096 of OX439483.1, forward strand.
CCCTTTTCCAGGAAATATAAAATTCCCAATATAGATCCTCCCACTAAGGTATAAGGTATTCCCATTAACATTCTCAAACGAAGCAAAATATCTGGGTCTTATTTTAGATAAAAAGTTAAGCTGGAAACCTAATATATAAGAAAGAGTCAAAAAGGCCAATATGGCTCTTTTCTCCTGCAAAAAAAGCCATTGGTAATAAATGGGGTCTCCAACTGGCTATACATATCGGTGATAATTAGACCAATTCTCACCTAGGGGGTGGCAGTATGGTGCACTGCTTTGGATAAAACAAAAGTAAAGTCCAAAGATCAGCTGCATATATGGAGCACTTCGCTCTACTCCCTCCGCTCCACTGGACTCTCTTTTCTATCTGACACCCTCGATATATTTAATAAACAATACGGCAATATGTCTTAAAAGTTCATCACAGTGGATCAATAATATATATAATGAAATAGGCCACTCAGCTATTCTGAACTCATACGGTTCACTTCCAAGTATAATTGACTACACCATCCCACAATTCCGTTTCTACATGGGAGGTTGTGAAATTCTTGAAAGACGAATCGATTCATTTCTATACGGACGGTTCAAAAACCGATAATGGAGTTGGTGGACGCGTGTACTCATGATAGATTAAATTTAATTCTCTCATTTCGTCTTCCTGATCATTCTAGCCTGTTCCAGACGGAACTTTTGGCGATAAAGAAAGTTTTATCTTGGCTCCTCAAGGAAAACGTGATATCGTCCTCGGATATCCGTATCTTCTCACATAGCCAAGCTGCTTTGAAATCTCTGGACTCTGTCTTTACAAATTCTAAAACGGCCATAAATTGTCGCTTATCTCTTACAGAGATGGCACAGCATTTCAATATTCACCAGGGGCATTCTAGGAAACTGTAAAGCTGACGAACTCGCCAAAAGTGGAACAACACTACCTTTTCTACCAGACAGGGTAGATATCGGTACACCTATCGCTACTTGCAAAATTATGCTGAAGCAAGATGCTATAAGGAGAATAAACCCTAGGCGGAACAACATCGGCACTTGCCTGGCGACTTAAATGATCTGGCCAACGCTGGACATGAAGCACTCCAAGTGTTTGTTATATTTAAAAAGATTGCATATCAGCTCCATAATTGGTGTCATTACCGGGCACTGTCTTATAGGCAATCACGCAACGCGGCTTGGAGTATTCTCAAATGATTTTTGCAGAAGCTGTATAAAGAGGAGGAAGAATCTATTCCTCATCTTTTCTGTACGTGTCCCGCCTTATCTCAAAGACGTAAACTCCATCTTAGAGATTTCTTCTTCAATGATCCAATTGATCTAGCTAGCTCGGACATTAACGCACTCTCGCGCGCTTTGTAAAGAGCTCCAATTGATTTAAGCAAGTGAGGAGAAAACTTTAGATGCATGTAGTATCACAATAGACCAAAAGGTGGTCTAAGTGTGTCGGCTTTTCTGCCGACAGCCACTATAACATAGGATTTTGGCAATTTTGTTGTTGCAAATTAGACTTATTGTTGGATTATTCTCGTATATCTGGAGTATGGTTTGACCAATTTTCTTAGTATTTTGCAAACAAAGAGGTAATCACATTCTTAGTTAAGTTGAGATGATAAATACTGGGTTTACAAATTGTAAAAATTTTTTTTTTTGTGAAGTAAAAATCAAAGAAAAATTCAATTTTTTAGTTCTTTTGGGTTTTTGTCACACTTTTTCTTTATCACCATAGTTATACAGGATGATTCACATACAGTGTGACAGGGGCGTGTAGGTTGGGTCGAGACTTGGAAAATATCGTATGAGGGGGGCGGAGGTGAGGTCTTTTCCCCCCGTTTAAGCGAGAGGGCCAATTTTATAAAAAAAAAATTACTTAAAACAAAAAAAAAAAAAACACTTGCAACAACATGTTATACCTTTTTCTAAACCCAGAAAACCCTTTTTTTTATTTTCTTTTTAAATAAAATAGTTTTAGTTAATAGTTTTTGAAAAATTAATTTTCAAACTTAAAATTTTGAAAAAAAATGACATAGTTTTGAACCACAAAAGCAAGTTAGCGCCTTTTATTTTATTGTATTTTATTTAATTTTATTTGGTTTTGTTATTTTTCTTGGTTGAAAAAAATGCTTTAATTAAGTCTTATTTTAGAGCTTTTCAATTTATCAGCTTTTAAGAAACAAAGATTAAGCATCAATTGAATATTTATGTATATCTTAATAAATTACACTGTATCTTATTTTTTTTTGTTTTTCAGGTTCCTTGGTTTTAAACACAAAACATACGTAAACACAACCAATATGTAAGTCTTTTGTTTATATTTTTTATTTTTAGAAAATTATAAAATCAACGTTTTAGGATTAAGAACTTGATATAGTAGTACTTTTTTTTTATTAACTAACCTAATTGGTGGCGATGACGAGGAATCTGGCAATTGATTTCGTGACATTTTAAAATTTTTGCACACACAAAATCACTTGTCAATAACTTTTTTTTTTTTAATTCACAAAAAGTGAATTAGGAAATAAAAGAACTATTTTTAACCGTCGCGCCGTATTCAAGAAAATTTAACTGACCGCACTTAACCGATATAAAATCCAATTTGAATTCATCTAAAAGGATGCTACTGAGTTTTATATAGAGAGGCATCTATACTCGAGGAGAAAAATCTAATAGGAAAAAAGAAAACTCCGCCTCCAATTGGAAGATTGTATCCTGATGAATTTCACCAGATTTTCATCCCTTTTAAGGAATCTATTTGCCATCTTTGTTAGAAGGAATATAAATGAAGTTAATTTTCACTGTTTGGATTTAAGGGGTGAAATGAATTTCTATATCTTTGATTCATTTTTGATGAATTTTATGTTGCTAGGGGTGGAGTTTCAGGATAATTTCAATAACATGGCATTTGCTTCCCCATAGCAACACCGGGCGCCATTTTAGGTTTGTTTTTGTTATGATTTCGATTTTTTTTTTATTTTAATTTAAGACTTTAAGATAAAAGAATTTAAATAAATGTACAATTGTATATGTTAACCAGCTATTTGGTGGCCTGAGAATTAATAAACAAAAAAACCTGGTATTGAATTCTATTTTTGATTTTTCTGTCTTCCTGTACAAATTCAGAACTTACATTATGTTATATAATGATTCAATCTTCAATATTCAACTGCATTTTGACATTGAATTTTAAGAGTAACTCCTTCCGACTCACTTTTAAAGGGGAATGGGCAAAAATATGGGACCTGGCCCAGAAACGAGACCTATGAAAATGATGGGGTACTATGGAGTGTACGTACGAGTATTTTTTGTTTGTCATAAACAGTGGGAGTTGGCTATAACAAGCGACCAAAAAAAAAAGTAAAACACCTTGCAAATTCGAATTAACATAGACGAATTGTTTTATATTTTGTAATAATATAATGCCTACACCCCATGGTTTACAGTTCTGTGTCCATATACAAAAATGATGCTCTTGAACTAAGCTTTCCAATGTTGTATACCTCAATTGTGGGCATTAGACGGACAATTATTCCCATTCATTAATTTCGCTAAATCGAATAAAAAAAAGTAGATTTTTCATACTGTTAAGTGAATTGTTTGCCAACCATGACATTGTTCGCTATTATTAGCCATTGGTACAAAAGTTCCTTTATTTTGAGGTCTATTTAGTTCATCGAAAGTGACCTATACTGTCATTTCAATGGAACACTATTGCAATTAATTTTTGCTCTTATTGCAGTCTTTGTTGCCATAACTGCCTAAACCCCATGGTTTACAACTTTGTGTCCATACACAAAAATGATGTACTAAGACTAAGCTTTACAACGATATAAATCTCATTCGTGGGCAATAGGTAGACCAAAATGCCCATTCTCATTTACAAATAGGTTACAATTTAGGGAAGTTGACAATACCTACTATGTTTTTTTATAACAACTGCCTTGAAAATGAAACACATTATGTATGTATATTGTATCACACCAAAAACATGTTAAAAAAGTAGCCAAGGTCTACCGTAAAAAGTAGTGAGATCTAAAAGTACGCCAAGTTCTAAGTTTATTAATGTTTAATATGAAATGTTTTAAGTAGAGTAATATGAAAGAACCTCAAAATTATCAGAGAAATCTATTATTTAATGATTACTTACTTAAATTGAGTTGGTGTACCTGGCAGGCTTTCTTTTATTACCTAACTAGCGGTGCCCTTGTTCTGCCCTTTCCAGTAGGTAGATAGTACATAAATATCTCGAACATTCCCAACATAAACTCGTCGGCTATACATTTCTTATTATAGTCTTTCAAAACAAAAATAATTTTAAAAATCGGGGTTGTGGTTTCTGAACAAACAAATGCAGTAACTTTTTAAAAACCCGCGTGCACAATGGTCCCAAATATCTTTTTTTTTTCTCTTGAGATTTTGAACGTATGTAAGGGTACTGCGTTTTAAGAAACAGAATTTTTTAGTGCGATGTCTAATATTACTTAAAAGCAAGTGATTTGAAACAAATCAGTCACTCTTAGACCTCAGAAATATTAATAATTAGCCCTGCTAAAGGGCTAAAGATTAAATTTCTTAAACTTAAAGTTCAAAGCAATTTTAACAAAACTTTTTATTTTTTTTGAATTTCATTAACTATAGTTGACGTGTTTTTAGTTATTCTCTCATAACTGGCTTAGCAGAATTTGTTAAAATTTTGTGAAAAAGTATTTCTTAAAAGTACAAACAATATTGCGTTCCAAAATTCGCACACAAAATTTATTAAACAAAACAAAAAATCAGATGAAAAATATTTTGTTAGACTTTTGACTTTTATACACTTTCCCATAATTATTCAATTCTATTAATAAAGTAAGCCGCTTAACCACCTTATAGCCTAACCCAAAAGACCAAGTTAATGCAATCCAGTAGTGCATTTCATTTTTATGAATATTTTATGACGTTATTTTCAAATTTTCTCGAAAACGATCGAACGGATTTTGGTGTTTGTAATAAATCCGCGTGTTTGTTTTTTGGCTTAAAGTTTACATAGCCAATTTGTGTTCTTACAAAAATGGTCGTATTTAATTTTATGACGAAAAAATCAAAAATTAGAAATTCAATTTTGTTTAGATATTTTTAATTTTTTACAATTATGTTATTGATCGTTAATCAAAGAAAATCAAATAAAAGCATGAACTTTTTTCTACTATTGCACTTTCCACCAAAATGTTGTTAAACTTATGTTATCTAAATTAATAGACCACACTCTTTTAGACTTGTTCTTTACAACACATTTTGAGGTTTTAATCAAAACTAACATTACGATGATGGAGAAGTCCAAAAAAGCGATCTTCGTCAAGACGTCCGTCGGTCTGTTTGTCTCGGCGTCCTAATAGCACAGGAAAGATAGACTTTTTTGTGGAATGAAATATAGGACGGCTGAATTTTTTATACCTGAAAGAGGGCTATAAGAAAAGCTTATGTTGAGTTTTTCGGGACGCCACCCCCTGGGGAAATCCGCCATTTTGGAAAACGCGAATTGATCTATATCTCCGAGAGTATTGGTTTAGATGAAAAGTTGTCATGAGCAAATTTGTTGGTAACAAAATAATGTTTTATTTGACATCCAAACTTTTTTCTTTGTGAACAACATTTTTGAGGTTATGTCGTTTTATTTATTTTTTTTTTACTTTTTCGCATTTTTCTCATTTCTTTAGTAACTAATGTGAATTGTTCTTATGATTAAGTAGTAGAGCCCAAAGTTTAACAAATATTGATATATTTTTGAAGATGATACGATATCGCAGTCCAAAGTTATTGCTTTTGGAAAATTGGATGCAAAATTATTTCAACCGATGTATTTTTGGAAAGCTTAAGGTGCCTAGGTTATTTTGACTTAAATATGTATGAACTACTAAATCCAGTCAAAGAATTAAAAAAAGGAGGAGTAGATATTTTCCTATATTTTTGAATTAATTTTTTTTTCTGGAATGTAACCAAGCATACTATCTTACACAAAAATTAAGTTTTATATCGCAAATTAAAACATTATTCATTTTCTTTTCCTCTTAGGAACGGTTACTGAACATGTTTCAGGTGTAGAAACATTTTATTCAAGGTAGTCGATATGTTTCCTAATTGGGCTATTATCCTCTTGTTCGTCGGTTTCAACTTGAATTTTAATGGCGTTGGAACACGGAACACTTGAGGCCAGCTTTTCGGCAACAAACACGCCTTACCACAACCTTTTGCGCATTGACACGATATTCTGGTCCGGGGATCATTAAGCATCGTGATCGGAATGAGACCTTCATTCGTCATCCTCCATCCTCGTTCAGTAGCGACAGAATCATTGTCCAGCCATTGCTGAACCTGGTGACACGTCCGGTAAATGTGATGCTTTGCTGCTTCGCTAGAAAATTTTAATAATAATTATTTCGTTTGATATGAACATTTTATTAAACATGCAGTCAAAAAGGATGACTGCTTTTCGCGAATAAAGTTTCTTTTGCTAAAGTATAGTAGTAGTAAAGTTGGATTGAGTAATATGGGTTGAAATAATTTTGCATCCAATTTTCCAAAAGCTATATTTTTGGACAGCGATATCGTATCATCTTCAAAAATATATCAAAATTTGTTAAACTTTGTGTTCTACTACTAAATCATAAGAACAATTCACATTAGTTACTAAAGAAATGAGAAAAATGCGTAAAAGTAAAAAAAAATAAAACGACATAACCACAAAAATTTTGTTCACACAGATAAACGTTTTGATGTCAAATAAAACATTATTGTATTACCAAGAATTTAGCTTATGACAACTTTTCATCTAAAATCAATACTCTCGGCGATATAGACCAATTCGCGTTTTCCAAAATGGCGGATTTCCCCAGGGGCGTGGTGTCCCGAAAAAAATAAGCTTTTCTGATAGCCCTCTTTCAGGTATAAACAATTCAGCCGTTCTATATTTCGTTCCACAAAACGATTGATTTTGTGCTAATTTTCCTGTACTATAATGTACATCGAGCTAGAGCCTAAACTGTTGAACGGATTTGCTTTAAATTTTGTGTCATCTAGAACGGATAGCTGCGATTTCTCTTTTATCAAGTTTTTTTTTGAAAATGGCTGTAAATATTTTGATTAAAATTTGTATACCACGTTTTTACCAAAAAAAAAATACGAATAACGGATACACTAATATTTTTTTTTTTTGAAATGGTCAATGGACTCTTTTATACTTATTGAGGTATATTCCCTCATATCTCGTAATTGGCTTGGTTGATTTTTTCATTATTTTGCAATTCAGGAATTCTAAAATATTCTACAAATATTGCATTTAAAATTTGTATAAATAAAAAATTCAACCGAAGAAAACAATATTTTTAACCTTTTTTCCAAATATGTTTGTATTAAATCAAAAAAAAAATTGCTATTCTAACATGTTTTTACTATTTTTTCGTTAACGGTATAAGAATATTAGTAAGCCATCACTGTATCTACACAATAAATGCAAATACAACTTGTAACTTGAGTTGTTGATATCCTGCGAATTTCGTCCCACTTTAGCTATTCTTGACGTACTCTTATGTTGTGAAATATTGTAAAATGTAGCTACAGCCCACTTGTATTAAATCCAGACTTACTCGCGGGGTCACAATCATTCTATGTAGTTGTTTAGATGTCCTGTGTACTTTTTTTTTTTAGCTTTTTTTCGCAATAAATTAACTTTTAATTATCTAGTACTGCAAATGCAACTGCAACTCGTACTGCAATTACTTATTGAGATGATAATGTTGGTACGCTTTCTTAAAAATACATTAGAATATTTTTTTTTAAAACAATTTAATGTCTTCCAACTTAAACTGCATCTATAACTGCAACTGCAGTTTCAACTACCGCCCGATTTGTGTTAAGCCTATGAACATAAGTTACCACTATTAATTAGAAATGTCAGTATTAATAATTGTTAAGTGCGCAAACTACAACCGCTACTGCTTGTTGCGAAAAAACTATTTTACCCTAGGCCTGTTTTCGAAGAACCTACCATATAACCGCTAAAACACATTTTTCTATTTAATTTGATTCGATTTTGCTCAAGTTACCCCTTCCGGAATGCATTTTTGCTCCTGGTTGACAAATTGACAGACCGATTTCAACCGAACTTCATAGGAACACGCTCGGACATACATCAAAGATATTCTAAAAATTTCAATTTCAAAGTTCAATTGGTTGGGTATTTTCGGAGTCTATAACAGATTTACAAACATCCACTTTTATTTATAAGATTACTCAATTTTGAAATGAAAACTTGCCAAGTAAACCAACTTTATTTAAGTCAGTAATCATTAAATAACACAGCGTTCCTTCTTTTAGTTTCCAGGGACTTACTGACCCACCGTACATATTTACATTTTTTGTTTGCGCCACAAGCAACCAATTTCGTTAAATTTGACCCACCTTTATGCAACGATTTTTGTCCATTGACTTTTTCCTTTAGATTTGAAAATCACATGTCAAAATTTGTGTTGACTGGAAAAAGAATATTGTACACAAATATTATGTGTGCGGCATCCTTTTATTTAAAATTGATTGACCCACACCCGCATATACCAACTCGTATGTAAGTTATCCTTCACCTGCTTAAGACAATAACAATTATTTTTGAACTAAATAAAAGGGTGATCTGAATGGTTCTTTTGAGAAGTGAGAGTCACCACTGCACCAGCGCCACCATCACCGTTGTTTATATCTGTTTGTATTTGACAACTGCCTTGTTTCGCAATAATAAATCAATAACGGAAAGAATTAATATGCATATAAGTGGGGCGCATGTTCTTGTTGAACACTTGGCAAATTTGATGCAGGTCATTTTTTATACGGGGTGATTCGCATAATTTTTCGAAAGACAATATATTATTTATACAAGGTGACGCCCATATAATGCGACGAAAAACCAGATCGCGTATATTGGACTGAAACAAAAAAAACGGAGGAGGGGTAGGCAGGAGGCAAATTTCTAAGAAAATTACTTAAAATAAAAGAAAATAAAAAAAAAACAACGGCAACACTTAAAGTGATATGGTTTATTTCTTTTGTTTGACATTTTGAAAAGTAAAAGGGCTAATTAATTCAAGCATCTTATATTAAAATCTAAAATAGTTGAATGTTAAAAAAATCAGTTTAAAAAAGTTAGGAGTTTGAAAACTATTTTTGTATTCAAAACAAAAATGCTATATCATAATCGATTTTTGCCACTTACGATCTAGCTAAACCAACAAGGAAGGTTAGCGAGGGGTTAACTAAGAAAAGTTTATATACGTTTTAATTCACGAGTTATCTCTTAATCTATGTCCACACGAGAGCTCGAAAGTAACAGATGAGTTAAGAGCTGTTTTTATGGTATGGCTCATGCAACGAGATAATTTTACGCTCTGCAGAAAAATAAAACTTTTCGCAAGATTTTTACATGAACTCCCCCTTAAAAATACTTGCGTAAACGTGTGAAATAATCAAATTAAATTTTACAAATTACTTATCCCAGTGTATCAGGTTTTTTTTCTACGATTTCGGCATCAAATTCATGAGATAAAATTATCTGTTTGCAGAATATTTTTTCCATACAAATTTTGACAGTTCATTTCTACCGAGATGAAATTATATGGTTTACCAGGTTTATCTGGGTTTTACGCGTTGTCATAAATACCCCTATAATAATTGTTGCCGTTGTTTTTTAAATAATTTTGTTTTAATTTTAATTGATTTTTTTAGAGAATTCAAGCCTCGTAAAGCTAAAAACTAAAAAGTTTTTTTCAGGGCTACTGCCTCTTGCGAGAAATTGTATCACTTGTCATGAAAAAGTGGTTCTCGTCTAGCCGTTCGGATTCGGCATACAAATTGTAGGTCCCGTCCATTTTTGTCGACACTTACTACTTACTTAGATCCTTGACCCCTCCAAAGGGCACAAGGCGTCAACTACCGCTACACGCCATCTCGTTCGGTTTCTGGAAATGTATTTTAGCTCTCCCCAACTTTTACCGAGCTTTTGTGATTCCTTGTCGACTGTTCTGCGCCAAGATTTTCTCTGGCCTCCAGGTCTTCTGCCATCTTGGATGAGTGGATCCCACTCTTGCAATAGAGTCTGCACCACGACGTAGGGTGTGACCAATCCACTGCCACTTTCTTTTCCTAATAACGATGTCAATAGGATTTTGGCCCGTTCTCCGAAGGAGTTCTTGGTTGGAGATGGTGTTCGGCCAAAAAATCCTTAGGATGTTTCGGAGACATCTATTTTCGAAAGTTTGTAGCTTCCTTGTGACAGAGGCGGTCACTTTCCATGTACTACACCCATATAGTAGTACTGACACGTTCGAGCGGAACAGTACTGTAGACGTTGCTCCTCCAAACTTTAGACAGCATGCCAAAAGCAGCTTTAGCTTTGCCGATTCGTCAGTTAACATCTTCATTCGTACCACCGCCGTCTTTTGAGACAACACTACCGAGGTACAGGAAGTTGTCCACCGCTTCAACCTGCTGTCCCGCAACGACAACTTGAGAAGAAGATTCAGAAATGTTGAGGATTTTTGTTTTCCCGGCGTCGACCCTCGAACCGACTTTGTTTGCCTCGCATTCCAGATTACTCACCATATGATAAAGATCCATAATGTTGTGTGAGAGCAAACAAATATCGTCAGCGTAATCAAGATGTTGCAGGAACAAAAACATCGTCCATCGAATTCCACGCGCTTGATCGGCTAGAGCTGCGTGAAGGACATCCCCTATAATCACCAGGAAAAGCAGTGGAGATAGCACACATCCTTGACGAACTCGGCTATGGATATCGAAGTCCTCTGATACCTTTCCGTTGTGTAAGACTTGACACTTAAAATGGCGATAATCTTCTCGGGTACTCCTCTCCTGCGTAAAGCTGACCAAATGAAATCTCGATTCAAACTATCGAAAGCCTTTTCGAAGTCGATGAAAAGCAAATGAAGAGGGGAGCGGAACTCCACGCATTGTTCTATTATGGTCCTCAAGGTGATGATGTGATCAATGCAGGATGAGCCTGCAGGAAATCCCGCTTGCTCTTTGTCGAGAGTAGAATCGAGATGTTCTTTGATTCGTTCCAAAATTATTTTTGCCATTATCTTTGCCACCGCAGCGCGGGGAGGACACAGATTCCTCTCCAGTTTCCGCAATCCGTAAGATTTCCCTTTTTTGTTAGTTTGACGATCATCCCTTTTTTCCATTTAATGGGGAAACCTTCATTCTCCCATGCTTGTGCTATTAAGGGATGTAGCAACTTCGCTGATGTTTGTGGATCTGCTTAGTAGAGCTCAGCGGGAATGCCGTCCAAAGCTATCGCTTTGTTGTTCTTGAGGGATTTGATTGCTGATGTTATCTCGGCTAAATTGGGAGGGCAGGAGCGAATGCGGGAACTAGTTTCTTTGAATAGCTCGTTTGGGTTAGGGACTGGAACACCTCCGCTATCGCCTATGTGGTTGAGCACGCTAGCAAAATGTTCCTTCCATCTCCTGAGCTGATCCTCATCCGTAACTAGTAGGGTGTCGTCTACATCCTTGACGAGGTGTTGTTTTCGGGAGTTGTTGTTTCCGACCAATTCCTTGGTTATCTTGTAGACGGTACCACTGTCGCACCTAGATGCTGCTTCCTCTGCCTGTTCTGCGAGGACATTTATGCACCTCCTTTTGTCACGTCTGACACTACGCTGCACTTCTTTCCTTTTCCTACGGTACTGAGACTCGATGTTAAAGCTCTCACCTACTGGGGCAGCCGCAAGCTGGGATCTTATCGCGTTCCTTTCTTCAATCGTAGTCCATGTATCTGCAGAAAGCCATGTGCTTTGGCTTCTCTACCTTATACCCACAGACTCAGTCGTGGCAGTTGCAAAGGCCTTTTTCACATTGCTCCAGTGTTGGTCTGCATTTTCTGGCGTGGCAATGCTGATTACTTCTGCTTCTGCGGCGAGGCGGCCCTTCTATCTTTGGCGTACTGTAGGATCCCGTAATCTGTCGGTATTGTACCTGGGTGTATGCAGGAAGTTTTGCCGATTTCTATGTACTGAAGCAATTCGAAGTCGAACGTAGGTAAGCATAAGATTGTGATCGCGAGCTAACCCTACATCAGCACCGCGTCTGTTTCGGACGTCGAGAAGACAATTTTTAAAGCGCTTGCTAATAGCAAAGTGATCGATTAACTTCGCTGTACATTGGCGATCTGTGGATAACCAACTTATCTTGTGCGAGATCCTATGCTCGAACAGAGTACCTCCAATGACTAGCTAATTTGCGTTACAGAAGTCAAATAACCATTTCCCGATACCGTGGTTACCCAGAACGTGCTTCAGCCCTGTGTTGTCGTGACCGACCTTAGCATTAAAATCTGCCATTATGATAGTGATGTCTCCATTCAGCGAGCTTCTGAAAACCGCACTAAGTTGGCTGTAAAATTCGTCCTTCTCGGCGTCCGACGCTTCCTCAGTTGGGGCATAACACTGGATGATGGTGATTTTTCTTAATTTACTCTGGAACCTGGCTGTTAATATCCTGTCGTTGATGGGTTTCCAGGTTATAAGACTTTGCCGCGCCTTTGGAGTCAACATTAAACCTACGCCGAAACATCGGGAGCTTCCAACTGGTTTTCCAGAATAAATAAAGAAAGTGCTTTTCGAAGGTGAATGCACCTAGCCTGCGCTCAACCATCTCACTTCACTCAGACACAAGATGTCTAGGTTGTACCGTGGGATTTCTTTCTCAAGTTGGAGGAATCTGGCGTTGCAAGGGCCTTCTTATCGAGAAGAGTTTTAACATTCCAGAATCCAATCTTTGTCCTTGTTCGATAGCCAAAAGTCGTCATCGTTAGATCATTCCTTATCCGAGGCTGTAGTTGCCGATTCGAAGCGGTTGATTTCTTTACATGTGGTAGGTTGCCAACCCGTCACACGACCCCCAGACCCGGAGGGCCGGATCCTGTAGACTTAGGACAGCATCCAACTAACAATTTGTCCTCCATAATTTTCATTTTTTGAATTTCTATAAGTTATTATTTCTACAAGGCTTGTATTTAGCTTGGACATCGAAGTTGCAAATTTTCGAAGCTATATTTTTGAAAAAAGCTGCCTACAAACCTAAGCAGAATCTTTAATTTTCTGCAAGCCTGAATATTTAAAATTTGGTAATAGTTTTCGTAAGGCTTCCCAGAAATTAGTTTTGAGAGGCATGCGAAATAAAAGCAAAGAAAAAGCTTTCATTAGGAAGCACTGCCAAGAGCTCTTGAAGGGCCTGCTTACAAATGCTTGAAACAAGCTATTAAGTGTACGAAAGTCTAACGGAAGCATAATTGTCAGTGAAATTATGTCAGTTTATTTTGTTTCTCTAAGCCCCCCCCCCCCCCCCTGAGGAAAAGCCGATACAAGCATTGTCTTGTGTACTGTTCGGCCCATGTATGTTTCTACTGCTGAGAGAGAGTAACCACAGGTCAAATTATTTATGAAAATAAAAATAGGTAAATTTGTATCATTTCAAAAATTTAAATGAAACCGATTCATTGATTATAGGTAAAGCTTTTAAATTTTACAAAACAAAAACGGAACAAACATTTATTTTCTGCATTGAGATAAATATGGAAAAAGAAAACAATTTAAATTCACTTGAAAAAAAAAGAAAAAAAAAATATATTTATTTTTTTTACATGGAACTATAACTATGTAATTTATATTCAGAACTGCAGTACAAATACAAATTATTTAATAATTTTTTATTATAAATGATTTAACAAAAACAGATAAACTTTATTCATATTCGTTGTTTGTCTTTTATTTTTATTTCTATAAAACAAAATAATACCCCGAATCCCACCAATAAAAGTGATTACCTCAGAATTAAATGTGATCGGAGTGGAAACTCTGATTAGGCATGACATCCAATTTTGGTTCTATAACCCTTCAAACATAAGCCCGATACAAGCATAATAATTGTGTGAACTCTGTCAGGCGCATGCGCGAGAAGCATTTATTTCGATGAATTTATTTCGATGAATTTGCCTCAGCGAAATGATGTCAGCCCGATTTGTTTCTATAAGACCTGTGAAGAGGTGGTTATGCAAACATAATTTTAATCATCCTCTCAGGCGAATGCGCGAAAAGTAATGATTTCGATTATTTTGTCCTAGCGAAGTGTTGCACACTCAACATGAAAGCATTAAAAGATGGTACTTTGCATGGAAAGTAGTATTGATGTGAAGATAAGTTACTGCTGGCTGAATTATTCACAAACAAGGTGCCCATAGAATAGTTTCTGTTTCATCGTTAAAAAATATTGTCACGTTAAGAATTGTTTTTTATATTGGCAAAATAGTGTTTTTAAAAAAGATACAAATTAAAATTGTCGGTAAATGGTTTGTGTACAGAAGGAAAAGTACATATTTTATGGAAGATTCAAGAGTTTTTATATTTTTTCTCAAATCAAAGCCTGTCGTTCTTAAAAACAATCGATTCCAATGAAAAAGGAACTTACATATATTTTAGTTGTTGTCTCACAAAATGTTTGTTTGTGTGACCACTTCCATATGTGCTCTGAAGAGTAATCAGGGAAACATTAAAAATTAAAAAAATAACGCTAAGTAAAAAAACTCCCTTGCAAGCAACAGACGAATGGTCACCTGTATTTTTTAAATTAGTTCAATTCATCAGGAAGTCCCAAGCACAAGGAAGTTTTTAGGAAACTAATTTCGGTTTCAAGTGGTTCCAATTTGGCACTCATTTTTCATATGCCAGGCTAGCTCAATACCTAAGGTGCCCGACTCTCAACCCAAAACCAACCTCGGTTCAAATCCCGCAAAATCCATCAAGTAAGTTATGTTTTTTTTCAGATATAGATAATTATTGTGCATTAAGTTCATCATTATTCATACTAAGATAATTATTACTTGCATGAAAATAAAGAAGAAAATGTAGAAATAAAAATAAAGAATTTATGTGCCTATAGATGTGCAGAACAACTCTTGAACAAAACTACACCACTACATTTGCAATGTTTGAGTGTAGTTTTGTTCCATAAGGCCTTAACGAAATAAATTGAGTACTTAAAAAACCTGTAAATGATTGCTTAAAAGCCTTTCGAGCTTCTCAATGTGGGACAAATGTGTTTCTCTAAGGCCTTATAGAGTTAAATTTGCTGATTAGGAAATAACTTCGATAGACCCTTACAGAAGTTTAATTGTTAGTTGGGCAGGCCGGATAATCCGATACCAGTAGCCCACTACGGGGATATGAGTGCTGCAGTTGACCCTTGAAGGGTTCATCCGCCACCATCTCTTTTTCAGCACCCTGGCTAGTACTGAAAATCCTTACTGACCTCAGCGCTAAATATTCCAGAGAAGCTCACGTAAGGTCTCTGCCATCCATACTGTTGGTGACACCGTTAATTCTGATGAATTCATCTGCCGCACACCATCTGTTTGATGGGCTCGTCTAAGACTTCAGCCGAATTATACAGCCAGTCATTTCCGGCAGAGTATTTATAGTGTTGCTATTTCTGTCTCTTGTTCAACACTCGCGCTTATTTGTTTGGCAAGTCAAGTCCGGATGGACGAGACCAGTACCCGATGGTTACCACTTTGAGGTAAAATAAGCACAATTGATGTGTAGTATTCGTTACATCACTGGATATCGCCACTCAGTGACTACCCGCGTCCTACAACATCCAATCATCATGCGCACGCATGAATGGTTGAGAGTTGTAAGTCACTAGGCCCTGGTTCATCACGAGCTATTGGACCATCATATTGTTATAAAAAGTTTTCCATTAAGGGCGGGTCGATTTTGAAATTGAATACAACAAGTTGCATATAAGATATCAATAAGGTTTTATCTTTATTTGAGAGCGCTATCAATGACATTATTTGTGTGAAATATAACATCGTTCAAGTGGCCGCCGCGGCTTCGCTAGGTGGCGCAGAATCGAAAGGTTTTGGATGACTTTGGAGCATAAATCAGGCTGAATTCGACCGATGGCATCGATTATGTTGTCTGTATAAGGCCGCGGTGGTCCGCGGCTTATTCGCATAGACCTACGACTTAAGAAAGCCCCACAAAAACCCTTAAGTAGGGCCCAGTCGTCATAATTCGATCTTCCAAAAAAAAACCAGGTACAAGTATAAACATTTTGCGGTCTTTTTCAATATGACTGCGTCCGCAGTGGTATAGGAGAATTGGAAAACTTTGATTTTTCAACACTGTTCCAACCCAAATCAGCAACAACTTATCCAAAATTCTAATCTACCATCGCATTTGTGTACCCCTTTATGACACTTTGACAAGACTTATATTTAAAAAAACGACAATTTAAGGCAGAAACAAACTATAAAAATCCGTTTTATCAGCTTTAATAGAATTGAGTTCATAGCATGTGTGTACCTTAATTAACATATCTTTAAAAAAATTCTTCAAAATTTAAATTTAAAATCTGTTAAATGCCAAAATTATGCATGTTCTCCAGCGTATTTGACTGTAAGAACTTTGATTTAGGAATCTACTCGTACTATTCATATTCAATACAACTGTTTTCATGTGACTCCTGACTGTCCTGTCCATCGGTATCATATCTGCGATCCATATCGATCAAAAGTTTGATACCCTCTGCGAAGACTAAAACCTCAGCAGTATTTTCGCCACTACCACTACCGTCGGTCCACCTGTGATATCTGTAGCAATATGGGTAATAGTTTTGACAGTTTTTTTGAGTTCTTCGTCAAAACCCTAATCGCGGATAACATTACCACTACCGTCGCCACCACTACTGCTGGTACTGCTAGTGATTCTGGTAAGTGAACATCTCCGTTTCATGACATCGTTACGGCTACTTTTAAAACCATCTGAAGCCAGAACACAGGCAGCAAAAACTGCCAATAGTCCACACAATATCTCTAACAAGTTCGTTATCAATAATAACACTCTTCTAAATCCGAAGCCTGGAGGAATACTTACGAGAAATTAATGCATCTTCTTCAGCAACGACAGACAACAAGAAACTATATAATTCTATTTTAACAACAAACTGAACATAGTTTAAACTGTTGCACACGCAACAAGTTTTGAGTAAGTTTGAATGTATCTCTTACATATTTCATTGGAAATTATTGATACTTTGCGGAATAATTTATTAATCGCTTATGCACAAATCGATAACATAAAATTCAATTTAAATATTTTTTTAAGTATACATTTTGAGATTAAATACAAAACAGTTTCAAATTAAGTCACTCTATTGCAAAAATATTTCCGTATTTCTGGAACTTTTTACGAGTTCAGCCTGTTTAAGACGCAAGATGCCACAACTCCTGAGACTCAATCTAAAAACTGTCAGTAACATCTTATAAATATTTTGTAAAAAACAGACTTATATCAAAAAATAGTCAGCTTAGCACAAAAAATTTAATGTAAATGTTATTAAATATTATATTTTATTACGAAAAGTCGAATTCTTGACTTGAATGACAATAATCACCCCTATTACGGTTGTCGTGTCACTAAAACGACGTGTTTTGCTTCTCAATTGCCTTCTTCGCCCAAAGAAGCAGCGATTGGCAAAGAGTTATCCTTCGTTTAATCTCAGCACTGGTATCGTTAACTGAGTTGATAGCGGTGTCCAAGTAGACAAAGTCTTTAACTACCTTTAAGTTATATCAGTCTGGTTGCTCAAGGATCCAAACTGGGACCATACCTCTACAACATATACACATCGGACCAACCTCAATCCAACAGTGCAATGAATTTGCCTTATGCGGATGACTCACTAACCTATGCCAAATCCATGTACCCAGTCATTGCAGCCCGAAGAGTAGAAGAGCACGTTCGACGCCTGTGGGAATTCTACACAAGATGGGGTATCAAAGTCAACTCAGCTAAATCGGAGCTGGGTTTCTTCAGAAGACCCGCGGGACATCGCAATACCCCTTTAGCCACAAGCTGCCACAACATTATACTTAATCTGCCGGACGGGTCGCAACTGATGAACTAACTATCAGTGAAATACCTGGTTGTACACTTTGAGGAGAGATTACGTTTCAACCCGCATGTAACAGCTACTCTGAAAAAAGCTAGTTACGCTTTCCATCAAATCCACCCTCTAATGCGGAAAAGGAATGGACTTAACCAGAGCACAAAGTTTCTTCTCTATAAGCAACTTCTCAGAACGATCATTACATACGGCTTTCCTACATGGTTTACTATAAGGAAGCTTGGAATATTTGAGAGAAAAATCCTGCGGATCTGCACGGGACTATACTTCGACCAACGACGAGGAAAGTATTACAGCAACAATAGTCTCTACGAAGCTTCCGGAATAACACCCCTGGACAAAAACATGATCGTGGTTGCCAAAAGCTTGACGAGCAATCTTTGCAATCATCCGAACCCAATAGAAAGAACCATAACAAGCGAAGATAGATACCTCGACCCAAGATACCTGGGTGTAACAGCAATGTCCAGTTCTACGAGGACGCAGCGTCAATTTATCACCGTGGCTAGTCGACAACTTTACCCCGCATCCCACCACAAAGACCATCGGATATGAACAGCCCGAAATGAACCATCCATAATAATGTAAATAGTATAAGAAAATCAAAGACAATTTCTTAAATAATTTTTATAAAAATAAGAAACAATGTATAAAATTAGGCCCCTCATGTGCCAAAACAAATTAAAACATCAATGTAATATAATGAAAATTAGACTTAAGAGCCAATTTAGTCTAAGAAAGATAGGATCACACCAGGTGCAGATTAATTCATGAAATTTTATTTCTGGTATCGACGCAGAATTTTATCCTCAACAACATATCCAAAGTCCCCCAAAATCCCCGCGTTGGCTTTTTGTATAGGCGCATTTTAAGAGGTGGAGAGAGGAGGGAGGCGGGAGTTTGTCAAACTGAAAAATTTGTTGTAATACAATCTAATCATATGACACATGTTTCGAGGGTGCTTTTTAACGCTGATTCTAAAGAGACCAAAACTGAAAAAATGCATCTATCCTGTGGAAAGTTAATGTAAGTTTTATGGAATGATCACTTTTTTCAAAGAACAACAAGTAATAAATTACACAAACCATTTTAAAGTAATGGGATTTTAATGAAATTTTGTATAAATGTTTCATTTGGCATGTTTATTAAAAATCAAAAAAGTCCCCAAAAATATCTGTGGTGAAAGGGTGTTTTCTTGAGAGCGAGATGTTAGTGCGTCATTATTACCATAACATCTATGAATAAGTTTTGGCACTGATGAAATTTGCTTAAAATATTAAACATTTCATGGTTTCCAAGTATCAAAAGAGTCCATTAAAATAGCTTGATCCAAAGAGTTTTTTTAGGTTAGGTCTTACGAAAATTTGTATTTTCGTGTAATAGAGATAGTACATATGACATAAATGATATATGATTTAAAGGTATTTTTTAACGCCGAATCTAATAAAAGAAAAACCAATATGATACAAGCACCCCAAAAAAAGTTAGATTAATTTTGAAACAGAAATTACTGTTTTTTCCGTTAAGCAGGTCAAACATTACACCCCCAAAAAACACATTTGGACCTTAGATATTTGTACGGACTCTTTTGATCCTTGGGTGCTAATATAAACTTAATATTTTTAGCAAAGTTCATAAGTGTCGGAATTTGTTCATGGCTGTTGTGGTAATAATCACTCACTTGCATCTCTCCGTCAAAAAAACACCCTTTAACCACGGATATTTTTGGGGACTCTTTTGAATCTTGGTAAGCATGCTAAATGAAACATTTATACTAAATTTCAGTAATATCCCATTATTTTAAAATGGTTTTGGGTAATATATTACTTGTTGTACTTTAACAAAGTGATCATTCCATAAAAATGAAATTTATTTTCAACAGGATACATGTATCATTTCAGTTTTGGTCTCTTTAGAATCAGCGTTGAAAAGCACCCTAAAAACATGTGTCATATGATTAGATTGTATTACAACAAATTTTTCAGTTTGACAAACTCCCGTCTCCCTCCCCTCTCCACCTCTTAAAATGCGTCTACACAAAAAGTCAATACAGGGATTTTGGAGGACTTTGGATATGTTGTTGAGGATAAAATTCTGCGTCGATACCAGCAATAAAATTTCATGAATTAATTTGTCCCCGGTTGCCCATATTAAATTTCCTATCTTTCCTAGACTAATTGTATATATTTACTTCAGTTCAATAAAATATATTATTATTATATGCATCAGTCTGGTGGCATTATGTCAATAAGTCGTCGATGTTGAGCGTCCTTTTTTGATGGCAGCATGTAGCTACTCGGGTTTGCCCTCATTCACTGCTGAACCCATCTTCGTCGCTTCATTCTTAATGCTTGCAAAAGCTCTAGTGACATTACGCTTTGTTCTTCCAAATATGTGAATCTGGATAGACTTTTGAAAGATTGTGCCTATAGAGGTGATGTGAGATTTTCGCACTATTCCTTCAAGTATGATGTTAAGTCGCATAACAGCACGTGTCGCCTTGCTTAAATCCTTTTTTGACATCTAAGGTGTCGCTGAGGTCTTTGCCGACTTTGATGGAGCAAGCGTTCTCTATCGTCATCCTACACTTTTGGACGAGTTTGCCAGCCATACCAGAACTAGACATTGCTCTATATAGCTCGTCTCTATAAATGCTGTCAAACGCGACCTTGAAATCGATGAAAGGTGGTGATTGTCGATTTGAAGTTCATGGACCTGCCGTATTGTGAAAATTTGGTGGCCTGAAGCCACACTGATATTGACCCATAAGGTTGTTGACAAACGGCTTCAGACGCTGGCAGAGAAGATCTTGTAGGCGATGTTAAGGAGACTGATTCCTCTGTGGCAACTTAGAAGATCTCCTTTGTTCTTTCTTGAGGATCGGGCAAATAATGTTGAGGTTCGAATCATCGGGCATGCTTTCCTCCGACCATATTTCACCAATGAGCTCCAGCAGCTTTGTTGGACTTAGATATTGCTATTTTCACTTCGTCGAGATCGGGTAGACGGAATTGTTGACCTGCATTGTCTATGTTCAATAGTGAAATCTGCCTTACAGCGGAATTTGATTCGTCATCGCCTGGGTTCCACTATTGCGTCGCAAAATGACATGAGTTGAGAGATAAAATGAAGAATTACTCTTGCCAACCCCTGTGTCTTCGGTCTAAGAAGGCACTTAAGTAGTAAGGCCCACAAGACCCTAACATCCCCGCCCTGCTCTATGGGGCAGAAGCATGAACATTGAAAAAAGCTGATAAAAGTCTCCTAGGGTGCATTGAGAGTATCGTGTGATTTTTGGTCCGGTGAGTATCGAAGAAGTGTGGAGGAGAATATTCAAGGACGAGCTAGATGCGGCTAGCTAGGGACCAGTGGCGATTCCTCTGAGTTAGCAGGTTTATCGGCGCTAAACCAAGAATTTAAATGAATCAATTATATGATGCACTTTTTATTTTCAAAAAGTAACAAATGGCAATGTTGAAATAATGATAATGATTTCTTGCAATAATCAATACCATAAATACTAAAAACTACCCAACTACCTACCTATTTTCAAAGCATATTTTCCTTCACACAACACAAAACTCTCATCTTCCTATCTGCCTCAGCGTTACAATATGCGATACCAAAACCAAATTCTCTGCATAGAGCATTGATATAATAATAATAAAAAAAAGATACCTACTTAACCTACCCACATTGTTCTCTTAAAATTATGTTTTCCTTCCTGCAGACACACAACACAAAACTCTCATACACAAGTCTCCCTTGAAACATTTTAGCTTGCAACATCTGCGCTGCACAATTTCACACAATTTTTAATAATATCTATACAAATTACAAATACAAACACAAATACAATACAATCTAGAATACCAGAGCGTTTTACTACACATGTCCTAAGCAAAGCCCAGCTAAATAAATGAGAGCGTAAGCGTAAGTAAGGAGGATGAATGCGTGTGCTTATTGTTTTGTTATTAGTGTTCTTTGATTGATATGAGTAAACATTGAGATTGAGTTCTTTTAGCAGTCAATAATTACAAAAAAAAAGTGCCTAATTCGCAAAGCGCGATGTAGTTCTGTATTTTTGATATGTTGTTATTGTTCGAAAAACCTGTGCTCGCTGCAGGAAAAATGCAACAGTGAAAAAAAACGCTAAAATCACCTAATTTTTTCCGACAATTTCCTTTATAACTTTGGAAATATGCAACTTCGGTAAAAACCGTCCACTACAAACTTGTTTGTTATAAAATTTTCTACAAAACAACATCAATTTTAAACGCATGTTATATTTGTGTTTCTATCTATCCATGAATTAAAAAAAAATTTGAAAAAATAAGTAAGTTTGAAGCACTCAAAAAATAGGTCAAAAATTGTCCAATTCTGCTAAAAATTTGGAATTAAATGTTCTTGAGTATTACAAGACTAAATTTGAAAATTTGATCCAAATCGGTCAAATAGTTTTGGCAAAGAATACTAATGTTAACTAAGTGCAACACGCAATGTTTACATCATTGCTGTGGTCAAAGTAAGACACTTAAGTTGGCACAGATTTTTGTACACGTACTTAGAACCCTTAACTATCATAAAATATAGTTATAATATTTACATCTTCTTTTAATCCAAGTGAACAATTTTCAGAACTTTTAAATTCAGTACCAAAGTTGCCTTAAAAAAAGATATAAATATTATAACTATATCTTATGATAATAATTATTCCTTCTTCGTGACTTAGCGGCATAGGTATATGTTCAACTAATTGAAAGGCAATAAACTAAAACTAAGAATTTATATTCAACTTGTTTTGTAAGTTAGAATTATTTAAAATATTTTGAATTACTATTCAAAATATAATAAATTGATTTAATAAATTGATTTAAAAAAACGTCTTCTTCAAGACATTTCTTAATATTGAAAAGAATAATAATTGCATTCAAAAACCAAAATACAACCAAAAGCGGATTAAACCTTGATATTATTTTTATAAGAAAAACATTTGTAAGTACATCTAAATATTTAAAAGACAAATGTCGTCCGTGTGTGTGCGCATAACTCGAGAACGGGTCGTTCGATTTTCACGATTTTAGGTTTGATGAATTCGTATTGATCCAAGGAAGGACATAGGACACTGTAGAAAAATCCCGAAAAATCAGGGATCATCCTCTTTTTGTATGTATATCTCGAGAACGGTGTCTTCAATTTTCACGATAAAGGTCTTGATGGATTCTTATTGGCTCACGAAGGACAACAAAGCATACTGGGGGAAAATCCCGGAAAATTTCCAGGAAAATTGGACAACAGGAAACATCCAGTTTTAAATGCATAACTCGAGAACGGTTACTTCGATTTTTACGATTTAGGGCTTGATAAATTCGTATAAGTTCAAGGAAGGGCATAGTAAATTGGAAGAAAATCCCCTAAAATTTCCAAAAAATTGAACATCCGGGAATATCCAGTTTATAGTGCATAACTGAGAACAGTTACTTTAATTTTGACGATTTAGGGCTTGATAAATTCGTATTGGCCCCAGGAAGGGCCTGAGAGTATCGGCTTTATTGCATGCAATACGTGGAGAAATTGCAATTTAAATCAAACATACGATTCGCTTTACGAAATTACCAGTTCGCTACAGATTTCTCCAGTCAATTTATTGGCGATGGGCAATGGCGTGACACCAGTGAACTTAGTCATCGGATTTATTGAATTTCCACCGAATTTTCTCTACTTTACAACAACGCCGGAAGAGCTCATCGCGAATGTTTTTCCGAATTTCACTCAAAATTATGTTAACCATGATTGGCTTCACGCGCGATTTTGGTTGCGAAAAGCAAGAATGTCGATCATTTGAATTTTGTCATTCAAAATCAAATCGTTGGTGAGTTAATTTATTCAAATCCGTGGACTCCGCGATGGATGAAAACGAAGCCACCAACTATCCCACGGAATTTTTGAATCCTTTGGATGTTCCAAGCTTTTCACCACACAATTTAAAATTGAAAGTTGGCTCAGTTATAATTTTGCTGCGCAACCTCAATGCCCCAAAAATTTGTAACGGAACACGTTTGATTTTGAAGTGCATCAAATCAAATCTTATATTCAAGCCGCGATTTTGATGACATTGTTAATTTAGTTTTTGTATTGTATTTAATAAACCTTTATAATAAAGAATTTCAATTGACGGAATTACATAAAACATCATTGTATATCATGCTCGGAATTATTATTTTCTTTACATAAATGAATTAAGGCGAAACGAAGCCGGGTCAGCTAGTATTCTATAATTTTTTAAAATTGAAGCTATAAAATATTAATAACTATGTTTTAGAGACCTGAAGAAAAACGTAACCACGTTTGAAACGTCGCCGTCGTATGATTTAGATACTTAGATACAAATATAGACCTTAAGCCCATTTAGAATTTTAACATATATTTTATGATAGCTAAGGGTTCAAAGTACTTGTACAAAAATCAGTGCCAACTTAAGTGTCCTACTTTGACCACAACAATGTCGGCGAAAATTTTCTTTCCGTCGAACGAAGAAGCGAATTTATGTATCGATAAATTTTTAAACTTTTAATTTATACCTATTATTTATTAACGTTTTTTATTAATTGTCGTTATCAATAAAATTAAAAAAAATATATATGATTTTGTTCTAACCTTCCCCAGACCACGTAGCTAAACCAATACTTAGGACCAGGAATCGCCACTGCTAGGGACAGAGCTGGTTTGAAGGGCTTGTTGGTTGAGGCCGTATTCCGTCCAGGGCTGTCAGCGCCATCTAATATAAAGTCAGTAAGTAAGTAGTTAGGTTCATGCCATTTAATTTTTAAATATAATTTCCTTCAAGTGTTTCCCACTAAAAAATTTTAAATTCTCCATTCTGTGGTTCCAATTTCCAACCACTTTTTCAAGCAAATCGGCTGTTAATCTATAAATAACATGAGTTACGTTGGCTTCCAAAGATTAATTCTTTTCGGGTTTATCGACGTTAGCGGGGAGTGCGTTTCGGAGGGCCCCATTTAGTGCAAGAAAATAAGATATTCAGTTGGACAATGCTGAATTTTGATGAAGGGCTTAATTTTTTTGTCCTTAAAATTTCATCATCATAAAACTTTTTCATGTACAATTAATTGATAGATTTGGAGAAAAACTGTCGAAAACATCAAACATCAATAAAATGTAATATTGGAGGACATTAAGTAAATTTTTGGATGGGTAATTTTTTTTGTTGGTTATGTTTGGAAACATATTTTCTATTAAAGAACCAAGTTTTAAGAGTGGTACCGGAAGGGAAATGCTGCCATATTGAAAATATTATTTCTTTTATTTAGCTTAATAGCTCTCGAGAAGTTTATTTTTTCACAAAATGGTCTAAAAACAAATTGTGGACAGTAAAATTGTCTACAAACAGACATACGACTTCTATTCGTCTTTTAGTTCGTACATTATATCTTTACCCCCGCCCCTAACTAATTTTAGCGCCACCCCAAATTTAGTGTACTTTTCAGGAACTTTTTAGGACAAAATAATGAAGCTCTTCACCAAAATTCAGTTTTTTCGGAAATTTTTTCGAAGTAAGGACATTTTTTTATATAATTTTTCTGGACTAACTTTTTATAAAAATTCGTTACTTCCCAACAAAAAAAAAACAACTAAACACATAAACCCCTTGATTTTTGTATAAAACAAATTAATGACCCATCAAATTAATGCCATAAAAAACATTAATTTTTTTTTAATTCTAAATGATTCAATCAATTTGTAAAGGCGGGTTTCCCCAATTCAATTTCCTTTTGAAGACTTCCAAATTATGTGCTGGTGGGTGGTCATTGTTTAGCATTAGTATAGTAGTGGTGTCTAGTATTGATGAGAGAACATACAAAAGCAAACTGGATTTTTTTGCATAAAAAACACTTGCCCGTTTTGTGTGCAATTTTTAAAACCACATCTAGTTCGTTGTCGTTTTGTTGAACAAGATGAATAAATTGCTCATAAATATTACTTCGGATTGCGTTTTGAGAAAAGTTCTTATTATTGAACACAATATTTTTGTAGATATTATGTGGACTATTGGTAATTTCTGCTGGTGTTCTAGCTTTACGAACTAGTACAGGTCGGACATACACATGGTGCCTGGCTGGACTCCTACACTTTTTCATGCATTTCTATATCAAATATTTGATGCACTCAACCTCCTTTTTTTGTCTAGTCTGGTATATATATTATTAATATTTTTCTTCTTTCAGTTATTTTGGATTATGTTAAGCTATCTTTGCTGGCTAATCAAAACCTTAGAATGCAAAAAACTCGTGTTTTCGACTTATTTACACATTTTCAGCCTTATGCATAAACGAATTATAGCGAGTGCATAGTGCTATGCACTCTTTATAATGCCTCTGAACGCAAAAACCTTATTCATAAACTTATGCAACGTTGAATAGAGGCAACATAAGCTAAACGCGTTTGGAGGTTGTATAGAGCCAACATAAGGGTTGTTTAGTATCGGAATGTCACTTTGAATCACACACAACAATAATGTCGATAGATATTAGGGGGGCCCTTTTTTTAGGTGTTGAAATCTGACTATCAAAATATTTTATAAAATTAAATACAACAATAAATAATGTTGGTTTTGTTAATTTATTGTACATTTTTGTTGTGATATTGTTTAAATAAAATTAATAATATTTTTTTGTACACTTTATTTTATACAAATGTGCAAAATTTAAAGATTTTCCATCAAATCTTATACCTTTTGCAAATGCTCGACCGCATGCGTGATTTAAATAAAATTATACAAAGATTCACCTTCATCACTTTCATGGGAAAATACAAATGAATTTTAAGCATTACAAAATAAGCACCACCCTTTTATTTTTCTCCTCAACAAAAACATCACGATGGAATAAATCAAATCATGGAATAAATCAAAAACGTCGTATTTTTTGTTTCAAATATTTTTAATTTTATTTGCAAACACAAAAAAACAACAAAGTAACTGGATAATTATAATAATATTAAAAGAACTTAATAAGAAACCAAAAATAATCCAATCGCCAGCAGAATTACTTCTATTGATTTTTCACACAGCTGGGTCTCCTTTGTCAGTTTTGAAAGTAAAACGTACTAGATTCCTCCTTTATGGTACTAATTTTGACACAAGCTCATTGTAACTATAATGGGTTGAAAAATATTTTATGCATAACAATTTATGCAACGTTGTATAGTGGCTACATAAGTCCTTATGTAGTGCATAACTATTCATCTGGTCAGCGGATTCTAATGAATACGGCTGTATATTTTTAAACAAAGGTATCTTAGTGGTTTATTGAAATAAATATATGAGATTATATCAGGTAATTTATTTTAATTATCAGTAATGCAACTAAAACAAATATTTGATTTTTGAGAGTTGTTGACTTACTGGATTTTTGCATATGGAAATAAAATAAAACGAGTCTTTCGCCCCAGCATATAGCCTTCTTGTAAGCAAACTCTACAATCTCTCTTTCCTTTCAATGTATCAGCGCAGCTGGTATGGAAGCGGGTCACAACATTTGCTGGGGATATTGATTCGATTCCCAAAAAAACAATTCAACAGCAGTTCGGAAGCTGAACTGCGAGATGATTCGGGAATTGTTCATTCGATTCTCAATGTTTTTGACAGCATGGATAGAAAACTTCTTCTAGGATCTTTTCTAACATTGAAAATGTTTATAGGCTCGTTTTGCACAAATTATGGTTGGTGTTACCAAAATTAATAAAGTACAAATGAATACAAATGAAAATGAACTTTAGCGTAGTAGGGGCATTTTGCGAAAAATTTGGTTGGTGTTACAACAGCAAGCTACCAACAAAATTAAAATGAACATATCTTTGTATGCGATGAACAGCGTAGCGTATCGAATTGGTGGTTGAAAGAAGAAAGAAGAGAATGAAATAATGAAAGAATGAAAAATAAACGATGACAGAAATAATGATCTATATAGGTCTTTTATTGGCAGATGCAGACTGGCAGAGCACAACTACAGCAGAGCAGCGTTAACACTTTCGGAAAAAAAGTCGAAGTAGATTTGAAGAAAAAAGTGAAGTAGATGAGAAAAATCATAGTAGATTTCAAAAAGAAGTTTCATTTTACATAAATCCATATACAAATGATGTACAAAAAGAAAACTTGACATATGCTTTGTTAAATTACTCTTGCGTTACTATTGTGGTTCATTCATTTTTTAAAATGTAAATTCTAGGATCCTATACTTACTAGACTGAAATAAGAGAAAAAAGAAGTAGATTTGGCCTATTTTGGTAGGATTGAAGTGGGATGAAGCATTGATTTTAAAAAAAGAAGTATATTTCAATATATTGGCGACGGTGCAAAGTAGGAAGTAGTTTTAAAAATAATTTGAAAAAAAGAAGTAGATCTACTTCAATTGAAGTAAAGTGGTACCACTGCAGCAGAGTATCGAATTTTCGGTTGGTAGGTATGTTGTGTACAGTCACAGTGCGTGTTGTGAGGAGTGTTGTGGGAGGAAAGGAACAGATGATACCACAAACCACAGTAGAATTTACAAATGTTTGGAACCTATTTATTATTACGTATACATATAATAATAAATTTAAAATAACTTTTTCACAAAAACAAGTAACTTTTCTACAAAAAAAAATAACTTTTTTATAAAAAAAATTAATAACTTATTTACAAAAAAAAATCATCTTTTTTACAAGAAAAAAATAACTTAAAAAAAAAAATTAACTGTTTTATAAAAATAAATTAACTTTTTTACAAAAAAATAACCTTTTTTACAAAAAAAAATTATTACAAAAATATTAATTACTTTTTTTTAAAATTGATTGAAACCGAAAGCTTTGTTTTAAGTTTGTCAACTAAATTTTATACATATTTGCGCTCAGCCCTGACTAACATAATATGTTCGATGGGCGTCTTTGTGGTCCTGCAACCAACTAGTCTCCAATATTAAGATTTTAACATACTTCATTAAGCCAGGCATAAAAGATTAATTGAAACAAAAAAACAATCTATAATAACATGAAAACTTCGAAAAAAAAATGAAAATCAATTTGAGTTAATGTTTTTGTACCTCCCTAATTGACTTAATTATTCAAAACTTTATACGGAAAAATTGATGTGGTACAAAAGTAGTACTTTAAGATACTTGGTAGCATTTTGTGACATCGTATCGGACAGGTACAAACGTTCCTAACTTTATTTTTTCTTGGATTTCAATGAAATAATCTATTTTGTAGCTCGTACCACTGGAAAAATAGAAGTACTATACAGTAGAGGCCGCTTATAGTCACAAGAAGATGAGAGCCAACAAACGCGGCTGTGCTTGTACCCAATTCTGAAGATGGTTTGTCCCAAACAAAAATGATCAGATCTTTATGATTGAGGTGAAAATTAAAGCAGGGATGACTTCAATTTGTATGCAAACTTAATCGGAAAATGTTGTACAAATTCATTCTAAAAATGTGATTGAGTTAATAGTCGTGTCGATATTTGGCGCATAAAATTGAAAAGTTAATACAAAATTTTACAAATTTGTAAAATAAAACCCACGCACTTATTGACTTCTTGACTTAAACCTACTCCGATAAGGTATAAGATAATGTTAAAAAAAAAATTGTTGAATAATTTAACAAGAGCAAACGAATTAAAAAAACGGATTCTCCAGATTAAGGTTAAAAAATACTGCCCTTGAGATCTACATAAAAAAAAATATCTACACATTCTTGAAAATTTCGAAAAATTAAAAACAATTTGAATTAATGTTTTTTTTCGCCTACCTAATTTACTTAATTATTCAGAAATTATTAATTTAAGTTCGTTGGTTGGTTTGGCATGTTCTTTACATAAACTAGAGATTACAAAGTTGGAAATCTAATACAAAATTTAAATTTAATGCTTTTTGAATTATGGTTATTAAAGACAAGCTGTTGTGACACTCAATTGGACAGATAAAATCGTTCCTTACTTTATATTTTACTGAAGGATTTCAATCTTCTATTTCTCTTGTCAGCAATTAAGCGTTTATGTTATGCAAACATAGCTGATGCACTTATTGAAAGCTCCAGACGTTCTGAAACAAACAACAAAAACTATTCTTATTGGAAGAATTAACTGGCTGAACACCAATAGCAGTAGGTTCAATTGAAGTTGAAAATAGCTAGTTCAATTGACGAAGTCGAAAGGATGAACACAGTATACAGTCGAGCCCGTTCATAGCCATTTATGAAGATGAAATTAAAAAATGTGCTTTTATCCGACACAGGAAAAAAGAATAAATGACGATGACAAACAAAAAAAAGTTCTAGTGTTACTTTGCAGATGTTAATTATCAAACTGCAATTCGGTGCAGTATAAAATTGAGAAAACTTCAACTTTTTGCTGCAGTAAAATTAAGTCAGAAAATGTCATTAGTCAGTAAAAGTAGAATAACAGATTCAGGCAAGATGATATTTGCCAACAAATTAGTAATGGACTTAATTCGCTTGGATCTTCGACCATCCAATCAAATTGGGAAATGGTTGAGCCTAATGGTGTAGGTAGCTGTGGATGGAGCTTGTATGTACATCACTGTCAAAGGAGAAAGATACGAAAATTGTGAAGAGCGCTACAATATAACGTTTTAGTTTTTGCAAGAAATGTATGGTATGACACAAAGTTGAGCACTCTTGGTTGAAGTTACAGTCTTGTTTTCAGCCATCAGTTACCTACAACTTTTTTTGTAGCTTTCACAAATGATAAGCTTACCAAATTAAAATAATTATAATGTACCTTATTGCATCACGATAGGTTGTCAACATTACATCCTTACAAGAATTTCAAAGTTCAAAAAGATATGGAATTATTTACTTTTATTGTTTATTTATGTTAAAATAAGGAGTTCTTCTATTCAGTTATCATTATCGTTATCTTATATAACATATTTAAATTCAACTTAATTTTAATTAATTTAATTTTGTTTAAACGCAAACAATGTCATGTTTTAGTTTTTATCTAGTTTTATCATTTTCAATGCCCCCATTCTTGCTCTATGAGTGAAATCTGTAAATTTTCTCAGTCCATTGACTTCTTTGCAAATGCAAAAAGCGACCAAGGCCATAACATCTAACATGTGGCAGAAAAAAGCGTAAGTCCATCGTCTAGTTGGCCGTTTTGATGTGAAATGGGTAACCATTTGATCCATGCAATCGATGCTGGCTTTATTTGCGTTATAAAACAGGATTGCTTCTGCTTTCATTGCTTTGCCTCCACAATGTTTCGAGTAGTGTATGGTGGAAAGTAAATTTATTTTTTTTACGTAGCTGAAGTGAAACTAGGTTCTCATGAAAACCAAAAAGAGATAACAGCAAAGGACGGGAAGTATTCTTCTTAATTTCTTCGGGTAAAAATCTTATTGGATCGGACGGTGCTTACGAATGCGAAACCAATATAAGCAAGTCGCTAAACTCCTTTCAACGTTGTGAAAAAATTATGAGCCACAAGCAAACCATTTTCTCCTTGACTAACTTCCCACTCCTTCCTCCTTCCAATAGATACTTCGTTCTTTGAATCACATGCCCACTTAATTTGTATGCCATTTTTCGCTGCTCATCAACAGTGATAGCTTCTGCGGCTCATAGTTTTTCGCCAAGTTCTTATACAAAAAATTTCATATGTCACGAATGAGAGCAGCTTTATCCGATCCTTGACGAAATTCACGTGACATAGCTGCTCGGAATATCATACCGCCACAAGACTGATGAATCTTGTATGTTATTGTGTAAAACACCGCCAGCCAAAAGTATTCCAATAAAAGCATCAAATTGAATGCTGGAAAATTCATTACAAACTCTGGGTTTTGAGTCGGAATTTTCCTCATTCCATTTTGCAGTCGCAGTTCTTGCATATCGATTCGTTTGGGTGATGATGATAATTGATATATTTGGGGTAAAACATTTTCTAAGAACTCCAATTGGAACGGAGTTTTGTTTTTTTCGGTCCAGCTCCAAAATGCATGATATTTTGTTGACATAAACGAACTTCAGCAGCTGGTTCATCTTTATCCCATTTCGTGCCGTCCTTACCGTAGAAACAACTATCAGTAGCACTTTGTTGTTGAGCTTGAGCATGCATTTCTTCTTCTTTATCACTATCTAATATTTGACTTCGTTCAATTTGTTTTTTTTTCTTGTTCGACTTTTTTGGGGCGGAAAACAGGTTCGTGATCTTCAAGCGCACGGGCGCTGAACTATCCTTTGTAAGAAAACTTTATAGATGAACCTTTTTTTATTGGGTTTTTTTTTTTTTGCAGATTTGAAAATATCAAATTCTTCAAGAATTCAACTCATACAAGCTACGCAGGTCCCATTGATAACAATTCAATGAAATAATAATTCAATGAAAGGTAAAAAATACATCTTAAAATTATCAAAGTGTATCATGTTTCATATGTTTTCATATACAAAATGCATAGGGGTCCAGTCAGACACCATGTGTAGGTCCGAAGGTGTACTTTCTAAAAGTCCTTATAACAAACTTTTAAGGACTTTTTCCAAATATTTGACTGATAGCCAATAAAATTTTATGAGGCCACCTGAAAGCACAAGTCGCTAGCTAAGAAAATAGTATGATTTATTAAAGATTAAAAACTGAAAAGGTCGGACTTAAAAGCAAACATAATTTCTGCATCAGAAAGATTTCACATTTAAATCTTAAAGAATTTTTTAAAAGATGTTTACACTCAGGGTTTTTTGTATTCATGCTATGCGAAGCTGTTGCTGCACGTCTAGTCTTACTTCAAATGTTATACCGAACTGTTATAAATCATCAAGTCTCCAGCTTACAAATTTTTAAAACCTATTAACCCAATAAAGAAGTTGCAGCTTCGAAAACTCTTTTAAAATTCCCACACTATATAATCCATCAAATCTGGAAAATAAAACTTAAACCAATTAGTTATATCACACATAAACTACAAGCAAAATCCTTTCCACTTCATTAAACCTCCAAAGACACCACGATGTGTTACGCATCGCTTAGACTCATTTCACCACTAAAGTGACACACAATTATTGTGAAATGGTAACTCATCGATCTGGAACACCAGGAAAAACAACCCATTTTTATTATAGGTTAATTTTTTTATTACCACAAATTTGAAATCATCACAAACAGATCAAACTTTTGTCATTGGTCACATTCACATCCCCAGGTTGCCTTTGTCATATTCGCCTTATGCAATCACTTCCATTTAACCATATAGATAACAAAATTACAAGGGTGTCAAGTCGGCACAAAACTATAAATGAATTATTTTCCTTGAAAGCAAAACATCGAAATTAGCTACGTCAATAATTATTGTTGTGTTACTTACCATGGCGAGCGGCACAGTCGATATATCCTTGCACTCGTTCTATTCTTCTTGCCCGAGGACACGCGACCGATCGTTGGTCGTTCACATGGAACATCGCTTTCTCCTTCCCTGATGGTCCTTCGAATTTGGCTCGAGGCGAGAAAATCCACGTTCATTCAATATGTTTTCTCGCCGCTAACATCATCTAACCAAATATATAGTATTTGCATTGCGAACGTCCTTCGTCCTTGGTATGGTGATGACAATAATCAACCCTGACAAGGAGCAGAGATAGTATCAAAAGGGCAGGGGTATAGTTATAGTTTCTGCGTGGCCGTCGTCGTCGCTCCGTTGTTCGGCGGAACTTTGATTTGACATCCTTAAGTGCAATCTTGTTACAAAGCAATGTAAACAGGATTGTTAATTCGCATGACCTAAGCTGAGCATATTCTAAAGTCCACCGTGCGTCGTTCGATGGGATAAAATGTATAGGCACTTACAGGAGGGTTGAAAGGAAATTTACGGGTATATGTTTGTGTTTGTTCCAAATTAAAAAAGGGAAACAACATATTTCCGGGATTGCTGGATAAGTACCAGGAGTGAGTTTATTTAAGGTTAAATTGAATATGTGAGAAAAAATAATATTTTCATTTTCAATTGACTTAATACCAAACAGATTAAGGATAACACAACACACACAGTTATCGAATTAAATGTGGTAGGTAGGTATTTGTATATGTCTTAATAAAAAGCTGTGGTTTTGAATTCTAAAAATAATCTTTAGTATGAATATTTGATTAGAGAGAAAGGATTCTGCATCACTGTCTCGTGGGAAAGGCGATTTTTTTTTTTTTTCTTTTTAAGAATTTGTATTTTTATTGAAATTTCAAGAACAATCTCTCCTACGAGAAATAGTTAATATCGTAAAATATTTTTCCAACCAACACCTTACTTACTTACTTTAGTTTAGATGGCGCTCACAACACAGCCCAGGATGGACTACGGCCTCAATTAACAAGCCCTTTCAGCCAGCTCTGTCCCTAGCTAGCCGCTTCCAGTTGCGCACACCAAGTTGGTTGAGGTCGTGCTCCACTTGTGCGCACCTGTTATGGGTTCTTCCTCTGCTGCGTACACCATAGGGGTTGGATTCGAAGACTCGTCAGGCAGGTGCGTGGTTGTCCATACGCTCCACGTGTCCCAACTATCTCAGCCACTGTATTTTCAGCTTTTTGACAGGTCAACGTCGGTGTACAGTATATCCTGTAAAGCTCATTGTTTGAGGTAGGGAATTCCACAGCCGGACCGCGTGAACGAAAAATTGATGAC
Source organism: Melangyna quadrimaculata (assembly GCA_949320155.1). NCBI lineage: Eukaryota > Metazoa > Arthropoda > Insecta > Diptera > Syrphidae > Melangyna > Melangyna quadrimaculata. The sequence goes on from OX439483.1 coordinate 94,377,798, forward strand.
TCCATACAAGATACCGTACTGGAACCAGATCGACACTTCGAGAGGAGCGCGGGAAAAGGATTATGTTGTAAAGGAACTTTGGTTATTGCGTTTGTATAACATTGTGAAGCAATATTAAGGTCCTAAATGAAAAAAGGTTGTCAAGAGAGATACCATGTATCAGTCTCGCATGTGAAGAAATATGATCATATCTCCGCAGACCAAAAATATATCTTGTCACACTGTTATAAACAATATTAAGTTTTCTTCTGGACTTAAAATCGCATTTACTAAAGAGTTCACATCCAAATAATAATAGCCGTATAAGTAGCGAATTAGCGAGTAACATTTTTGTTTTGATTGGAGTAATTCTTTGGGTGGCCCATAGCATACGTAAACCTCAGTAGACTCTTCCTATGATTACTTGTATATGATTTGTCCAAGTTAGTGTCGTATTGAATATTACTCCCAGATTTTTGGTAAATTCAACAAACTGAATAGGGTTATCATTGAGTAGAATCTTAGAGCGACTTTTCGTCGTTAGACATTCATGAATGAAAACCGCAGAATGGTTTTTGCCATTGAGTCCAAGATCTCGAAGAATTAGTGGTTTTTTCGTTGTCATGCGGTAATTAGCAATCGATCGCAATACGGTGGTCTTGTCAAACGGAGAACAGAATTTGACAATAATCGGTGCGTGTGAGTTATTATTTTTGTGTTTATGGCGGAAATGTGGTACAAAATTCAAAATTTGGTCACACAAATGATCAAACATAGATTTGAGATTTTCATTATGAAGGAATGGAACACCTTGTATAAGTGCATTACAGCTTATTTCTTTTTGTTGGTATTTATCCTCAGGTAGTTCAATACGTTTCAATATGCCATTTATGGCTTTATTGTGTTGTTTCAGCTGTTCTTTGAGGTGTTCGTTTTCGTGTTAAACAGTGTACAAATCGTTTATTTGTGTTTCAATTAAATGTGTTCGTTTATTAATCTCTTCAATAGATGATTTGAGAGTGGCTATGTCAACATCTATTTTTTTTGCTAATCGCTCTTCAGATTCAGCAATTCTTAAAGTAAGAGAAGATATGATAGACTCACTTTGTTTAAGAAGTGCCTTCTCCAGTTTGGTCCATAATACCCCTGAGCTGTCAGTAGGCTTAAGCCTAAAGGCTCTCCCAAACCAATGCGGAACATTCATTTGCATGTCAAAATTTATTTACATGGTTATATATGAGAGTGCCCACACCAACGCGGCGGAGAAACATATGAAATAATTTTGACTGACGAATGTTTCTTCGCCGCAACGAATGTTTCGCATTGGTTTGGGAGAGCCTTTAGAGATGGCGATGCTAACGGCTTATCATCTGATGGTGTACCCTCGGTTGTGTTTGTTGTCACTGGTCTACCTTTGCGATTTCCAGACATGTTAGTGTTTAAAGTTTGTGTGAGTAAGTAATAAAAGTATGTTTCAATTTTCACTCAAGCTATAAGCAAGTTTGTGAGCACTGACAAAAAAGAATTTATGAACTTTGATTTTAAAGAAATAGCCACTTAAAAATTCAACAAAATTACATCAAAATTTAAAACACACACGTCTTTTTAGTACCACACATTTGAAATTAGCCACAATGAGAGAAGGCCTTACTACGTAAATGCCTTCTTAGACCGAAGAAACAGCGGTTGGCAAGAGTAATTCTTCCTTTGATATCTGCACTGATGTCATTTTGCGAGGTAATAGTGGAGCCCAGGTAGACAAAGTCCCTGACAATTTCGAAATTATATCTGTCCATCGTGATATTTTGCCCGAGTCGAAGATGTTGAGATTCCTCTCTCGATGACAGCATATACTTCGTCTTGTCCTCGTTAACCGCCAATCCCATTTTAGCCTCCTACGATTCAATGCTCGTAAATGCGCCTACCATAGCTCGCTTCATTTTGCCGACAATGTCTATGTCATCTGCATACGCAAGCAAATGAACGGACTTTTGATAGATTGTACCGCTGGTGTTGACATGTGCGTTGCGTACAATTGCTACAAGAACGATGTTGAATAGGTTGCATGATAACGCGTCGCCTTGCCTCAGGCCTTTCTCAGCATCAAAGGACTCGGTGGTGTTCTTACTTCTTACCGATTTTGACGGAGCAGCGAGATTTCTCCATCGTCATCCTGCACAAGCGGACGAGTTTGACAGGGATGCGGAGACATGGCATGGCTCTGTATAACTCGTCCCTTTTCACGCTATCATACACGATTTTAAAATCGATAAAGAGGTGGTGTGTATCGATCTGGAATTCTTTGTTTTTTCATAAAATTTGTCGGAGTGTGAACATTTGATCGACGATTGACTTATCTGGCCTAAAACCACACTGATAGGGGCCGATCAGATCGTTGAAAAAGGTTTTAAGCGGTCACAGAGGATAGCCGACAAGATTTCATAAGCGACGACGTTTAGGAGACTAATTCCTGTGTATAATTGGTGCATTTTAGAGCATCTTCTTTTTTATAGATGAGGCACACTATACCGAGGCTCCATTTATCGGGCATACTTTCCTCTGGCCAAATTTTGACGATGAGTTGGTGTATGCTCCTAACCAATTCATCTCCCGCTGATATGAATAGTTACGCTGGTAGGCCATCCGCACTAGCAGCCTTGAACGACTTACATAAGTTTGGATATCGCCAGCCGCACTTCATCTAAGTCGAATCTAGTCCTAATTCACTGAAAGGACCAACATTGTGGCTAGGAGTGCTAAATGTGAGTGAAGTATTCACTACCATTTTTCATTTAACAAAAAAAAAAAAATGTGCTGTATTGTGCTCAACTTGTTTCAAATCAAGTTTTGATGTTTTGAGCACTGCTGGTGTTAATATGCCTAAGAAAGAAACAAAATTTTCATATTTGCAAATTTACGACAATTTTTTTTTTTAATTTTCAAAAGGGGGGAGAGGAAGAGGGAATTTTATCCACGATAACAACGTAAAATTCTTGTTACTTAAGCTATGCCGATGGTTTTGTGGATGAAATCGCTGATTGTGAGTAAAAAATTGACACAAGGATAAAGTGGTTGCCAAAAATGCGTGCATAGAAAAATTTGGTGCAAACATTTCTTGTCCTGCAATTTTATATGATCTTTCGAGTTTAATTTTAGTTTTCCTTATATTTAATGAAAGAAATTGAGTACCTCTGCACTGGAAAATCGTCAAAACGTCGCTATTGTGTCAAAAATCATTAAAAGTATCAATCAACGAACAAGAGGAAAGTTTTTAAAAATTTAGAAATCTTCAATTTGGTTATAACAATTTTATTAAAAAACAAATTAAAAAAAAAAATATTACAAAATTTTAGTTCAATAATTTTATAAGTTTAACCCAGCGAACCATTTTAGAAACTGTACCACCAGCGCCTTGTGCTATTTCACTAGCTTTATCTGCTATTCCAAGAACACCATCACCTTGGGCACTGACAGCTGTTGCACAAATAGCAATAATTGCCATTAGAACAATGAAAGCAAACTTGAGTGCGTACATTTGTATGAATTTTCAGTAGAAACGTCTTGTTAACCTGTTAGAGTTTAGGAACTTATATAACTCTCATACTAATTTCTCATGGCTTTTTTTACTTTGCAAATTGCCAAATTATCATCTAACAATAAACAAGAAGACTCAACTAAACAAACAAATAAAAAAAAAAATAAAACTTATGAAAACATATCAAATACACTAAGTGAAGATTATTTTAATTGCCTTTAAAAAAATAGATAAACGTTTTAGTAGCCAATGTACCTAATCATCAAAAAATAAAACAATAAACTTTAACTTTTATGTGTAGAAACAATTTTCCAGGAGTGTTTAACCTCAATTTATGGATGTATTAAAATAGTAAATCAAAAAAATTATGTTTTTGTCATATGTTTTTAGTATCTCCATATTTTTATCTGATTAATATGTGCAAGCATCTATAAAATATCGCGATAAAATAAACATCTAACATCTAACGTGTAAGTAGTCAGTGACAAAAATTACCTCCATAGTCTAGTCAGAGCATTGTACATATAAAAGGGTAGACCGGCCATATAGTAGTTTCTTTTTAAATCATAGGTTATTTTGACACTGACAGCTGTTTCCCGCTCAAAATCTTGACTGAAAGTCGGTTGCATACCTCCGCGTAACGAAATGAGTCGCTTTACGCTTGAACAAGCAACCTTGGGAAATATTGAAAAGTTATTTTCAAAGTGAGTGCTGTGTAGCCCAAACAGCGCGTTTTTTTTTTTTGGAAAGAAGATTTTGTCTAAATGAAGCACCCACCGCGCGCCTGCAATGTTAACAAAATTGGTGCATCTGGGGATCAGAAAACCCGCACTTGATTGATTAGAAGTCAATGCATCCACTGAGTCGTGCGGATTGTAGATTGGTTGCATCATTTGACCACTTTTCTTCGAAAATGAGACTGGGAACAACTTTTCGGTCAACGGTGGACGTTACAAAGCCATGTTCATCGACTTTTTTTTCTGAATTTGAAGACATGGATTTGGACGACCTCTGGGTTATGCAGGATGGCGCGCCAAGCCACAAGCAATCCGTAATCTTCAGTCTGAAACCATCAACATTTATTATCTTATATCTTATCTTTTTTTTCTTATATCAAATAAAATAATCTTCATTTAATATTTGATGTGTGTTTATGAGTTGATCCCAATTTATAATTTTGTTTTTATCAAAATTTAATTTGTTTGCTTAGTTAAGACTTCTGGTTTATTGTTAGTTGATAATTTGACAATTTTCAAAGTATAAAAGGATTGGGAAATTTGTATGGAGGTCTTAAGTTCCTAAGCTTTTACATTAAGAAAACGTTTCTACTAAAAATTTGTAGAAAAATGTACGCATTCAAGTTTGCTTTCATTGTTCTATTGGCAATTATTGCTATATCTGCAAGAGCTGCCAGTGCTGAAGGTGTTGTTCCTGGACAAGCAGGTGGTGCTATTAAAACAGCAATTAATGCTCCTTATCAACTTAGAAGCGTTCCTATCTGAACAAAACGAAAATGTAGTTATTGGTTAAACCTACCATTATTCAACTCTAATTCTGTAAAGTTTTTTTTTTTTGTTTTCATGTGTTTTTGAATAAAATTGTTGTAACCAAATTAAAACTTTCTGAATTTAAACCCCATTTGTGGCCAAACTATACGTCCTAGAACCTGCAAAGTTGACACTTTTTTTTACTTTAAAAGTGATTGATTAAACTAAGCATTTGAGAGAATTAATAATTGCATATTCGTGATCTAGGGAGAACTACCCTTCAATCGATGTATCGCATAATACGGAAAACGAACTTTTATCTTTAAACCCCATTTGCGGCCAAACTATACGTCTTAGACGCTGCAAAGTTCACACCTTTTTTTGTCTTTAAAAGTTACTTCTGACTAAGCTCAGCATCGTAGAGAATTGTATATTCGTGATCTAGGGAGTACCACCTTTCAATCGATGTATCGCATGATACGTAAAACGAACTTATCTTTAAACCCCATTTGTTGCCAAACTATACGTCCTAGAACTTCAAACTTGACACCATTTTTTGTCTTGAAAAGTGATTTCTGACTAAACTTAGCATCGTAGAGAATTAAAAATTGTATATATACGTCCTAGACCCTGCAAAGCTGACACCTTTTTTGTCTTTAAAAGTGATTTCTGTCTCAACTAAGCATCTCAGGAAATTAAAAATATTCGTGATATAAGGAGTACCACCTTTCAATCGCTGTATCGCAAGATACGGAAAACGAACTTTTATCTTTAAACCCTATTTGGGGCCAAACCATTCGTCCTAGACCCTGCAAAGTTCACACCTTTTTTTTGTCTTAAAAAGTGATTTCTGACTAAACTAAGCATCGTAGAGAATTAAAAATTGCATATTCGTGATCAAGGGAGTACCACCTTTCTATAGATGGAGGATTTGTCAATTCCTCGCAAGAGGCAGCAGCCCTGAAAAAAAAACGTTTTAGTTTTTAGGTGGATGAGGCTTGGAAGTGAACTCAGACCTCTAGCTTTACAGTCTATCGCACTAACAACTACGCTACGGGCAACTACGAAAGATTACTCCAAGATATTAAGTATCTTTGAAAAGTTTCAGTGGAATGCCATTAAGCTTGGGAGGGGTAAACTCCTCTAATTTCCTTTTCTTGGTAAGCAGAACTAGTTTAGTTTTTGTAGGGTTAACCCTCAGACTGTTTTGTGCTGCCCAAGAAGATAGCTTTTTAATGGCAGATATCATAATATCTTTAATGGTGGTAAGATACTTACCCGATATCAAAATTACCATGCCGTCTACATAGCCTACAATTTTGATTCCCTGATTCATAAGTCTTGTTAGAATTTTGTTATCAACGAAGACCCAGATGAGAGGTGAGATTACCCCTCCTTTTGGTGTGCCTCTTGTAGCTGTTTTCTCTACAGTAATATCTCCAAGTTACGAGTTAATGATTCTGCCATTGAGCATGGTATAAATCCAGTCCACAATGACAGATTCAACTCCAACTTCTTTCTGTGCAAATTTAATGAACTCCGTTTTTACGTTTTTGAACGCTCCTTCGATGTCCAAAAATGCTGCCAAGGTGTGTTCTTTTGTCCTCTAGACTTTCCTTTTAATACCTAACTACAGTTCTATAGTTGTCAACTACAAGAGCAGGTTCGCGCAATTGATATACAATTTATCCTTCTAACTATAACTACCTAATTTCAACGAATTAATCAGATTTTTGCATATCAATCCCAAAGTTAGAAATCTGTCCAAGTAGAAAATATCACCCTCAATTTAAAATTCAATACAAATCCCACGAGAAAAACAACAAACCTATGTTTAAATACACATTTATCTTTGTATTTATGCTTAACAAATAACAACAACTATCATCAATTTGTTATCCGATGAAATGTTGAAAATTCAATTTTCAAAAGTCACTTTCTACCCCTTTTATAACACTATAAGCACGGTGCACGCTGGTGCACGACCGTTCATCCAGACCTTTATCTGGAAATAGGAAAATGCAACCTTAACATCTTCCGGCCAATTTATTAACATATAATTTTCCACGCCAGTTATTTAACTGGTGATAATTGCCTGTGAGTTTCTTGATGTGAGGATATTTATACATAGAGGGAGAGAAAGAGGTTGTGTGTCATTTTTGTCGAACTTCAATTCGAATTCGGAAGTTCCTACCACACCCTTGGATGTAAAGTTGGGCTCTTTCTATGTCGTTAACCATTTGAATTTTTGAATTCAATTTGTGCAAATGACATTGGCCACAACCGGCAATTGAAAACGTCATGCAACACGTGACCGAACGTATGCTACTTTGCTGTAGTAGATTTTCCATCCCACAGCCCCGGGCAGTACAACACAAATTCTCTGTTACATACGACTTCTCTATAACGCGGAGGTGAGTTTTTTTGTTGTTCACAACAACAACACAACCGCCACCAGCAAACCACCAACAACAAAGCAGAGAATGAACCAGATCTCATAAAATAAGGACCCTTGATATTAAATCACTGATACAATTTGAAGGGTATAGAGAAACAGAAGGGGGATGGATATGCGTGAACTCTTCATCCCGGAACTGATTGATTTGTAAATATTTAAGGATGCGCTTGCGGTTGGTCCATAGTTCTACTCTGTTCATTGTTTGCTTTGTTGAAGAACCATCATTGACAAGTTAGTTGAGAGGAAGGAAGGAATGAAGGGAGTGGTTTTATTTTTGACACAAAACCATTGTCATTCTTTTCGTACTAAACTGTTTGTTTTGATGACGGTTTAATCCGCAGCAAATTGATTTGTTTGTTTTTGAATTGCATGATGAAATTTGGTGAGTTTTTGTGGGAACATTTTTGTAATCTCTCATTGAATTTATTTTCTGGTTGGTGATGGGATTTTAAATAATAATGTGTAAGCACTTTTTGTCGTTTCATGTGAACAAATTGAAATTTTCAAAAAAAAAAAAAAAAAATCAAAGAGCTTAAAGCTTAAAGAAGTTCTGGGAAAGATTTGTTGAAAGTTGACAATAATTTGTACAAGCTTTCTAAGCTTAAATTTCTACATACATCAATAGTTCCACCATATTATTTGGAAATAGATATAGGAAAGAAAAGTCTCTGTCATCGTTTAGAAGAACTTTGCAATGCAAGCTTTTTTGTTTGTTCAATTTTAAATTCAAATTTAAGTTTGAATAAGAACGAAAACTCACAAATAAACTTAGACGATAGCAATATTTATCTTTGGAAATTTTGGATTTTGTTTCTTTCGGCTAACTATTTTTATTCAAGCACATAGAGGTGTGCATACATATTTAGATCCCAATGGCTTGGCGGGCATACAATATTTCAAGGCATAAGAACAAAAAAAAAAAATGCTGACTGGTTCGTACGAACTTGCTCTTGACGTTAGCAACTAGAGTGTAGCTATACATTGGCATTGTATATTAATGGTTCCATAATGTTTTTATATTGCTGACGAGAAAATGTTACAAATTAGTTCAAATAACAATTTTAAAATGTTTGATTTGATACAAATAATATGCTCCACTGGATCGCAAGTACTTTTTCTTATCTTCAATTCAGTTATGTAAAATTTCAAAAATTGCACAAATACGAGTATTATTCAAAACCATCCATAGAAAAAAAAATGTGCATGGGAATTACTGTTAATAATAATTAAAAGTAATTTTTTTTCATACAAATAAACTGCAGCAATTTAAAAGCACACGTTTTTGTTTGAACATTTTTGGAGCCATTTTCGAGAAAAATAAGAATTTTCAACATTTGTATGGTAGGTAGCGTTATTTTTTGTTCTATGAACAATTTCGTTGTTTTAAGTAGGGATTCTAGAAAGATTTTTAAAAATTACTATACGAAGTTTAAGTTTTATTGGATTTTATTCAAATACTAAAATTTTCATGAATTTCATTTTTTTTAATTTAATTTTTTTTTAATTTAATTTTTTTTTTTAATTTTAAATGTATTTTTTTGTTTAGTACAAATTAGAAAAAATTGGGCTTTAATGAAAAACAAAGAACTTATTAACGTGTTTTTGTAAACAATGATACCAAAGTAAAAAAGCGGCATAAACGGATAAAAAATTGGGGGAATGTATTTGTGCAAAGTTAAAGCTAGTTAAAGAAGCGAGACCGAAATCATAAAAACCTTAAGTCGAAAAGGAAGCAAAAACAAGAAAATTAGACAATTAACTTATAAATTTTTCGACTTATGAGGTAAACTTTTAAAAAGCTTCTTCATAGAAAAATCTAATATATAAAAATCTACCGATTTTGATGAAATTTGGTGTGTATATTTGGTAGGTATGAGAATCGGTTTTAAAGTATACTTCATACCTATAGGTGATAAGGGTGGCCCTTTGCAGAAATATTTTTTTATTTAGTTTTTCGATTACATTTTTTTTAATTTTTTTTTTTTTAGATTTGATATCAAATAATACACCTCACCGCAAAATTTCACTTTCCTACACCAACCACCCATTTTTCAATCGCGATTTTAAAATGTTCGTATTTACTGTTCATACAAACATAGTTTAGCCGTTGCGTCGTTCTAAACGCAATTAGTTATGTTGTTAAAAGGCAGATGGCGCTACGTTTGCATAATAAATTTTCACAAAATTTTCCAAGATTTATTTTAATTTACAAGAAAAATATCGTCCCATTTCTTCTTTAAAATGTGTGTACCTGCATAAATGTATTGTAATGTTTAAGACTTAACAAAATTAATAATTTCTCTCAATTTGATATACATTTATGTTATCATGAAAGTGTTTTTCTTATTTCTAATTTACCCGAAAACGTATGTAGTTTAAATACAAAAAAAATAAAGCTTTAATATTGTGATTTGACGATATAAGTTCGTTTTTTGGGACTGTGAAAGGTTGTTGAAATACCTTTTTAAAGAATTGATTCATTATCGGCATACCGTTATTCACCAGTAAGTAGGTGAAACATTGTGTTTTGGTAACGGAATCCTTTGTTTTTCGAGTTTCTTAAAAAAAATATTTTTGTAGATACGAGGTTTACGAAGAAACGGGACGATTTACATATTATACGTATTTTGTGACTGTGAAAGGATGTTTAAATACCAACTTAAAGAATTCATAAATTATCGACATACCATTATTAATCAGTAAGTACAACAATTTGATCTATTTGTGTGTCTGTTACATTGAACGATGCCAGCAAGACGCCATGGGACTCATTTAGGCCATCGAACGAATAGAGCAACAAACATGCGAAATTTTAGAGTACAAAAAACGGAGGAACAAATCCAACAAATTAACGAAAATATGCGTGTGGGCATGTCGCAATTCCGTTAATCTCAATTAGAAGTAGAGTCACGAGCCGAATGAAATCTGCAACGACAATTGCAACGGAAACAATCGCGCCGGTTCGTAGTTGACACAGTCAGAGCAAATGCACGACAACGCCAACAAGTACATATATCGAGCATTTTCATCCGCTTCGATCCGTCGTCTCGCATTCGGGTAAGAGCCAGATATTAAATATTCCGGTCATCCGAAAGTGCCAACTGTCAGAAATTGAGAAACCACCAGAACCATTAAAAGGCTTACTCATCGGCACGGATCCAGATTCAAACCTGTTCCTAAAGTCCATTCGCAAATTCAATTCATGTTTTCAAATGACATCGTTCGTAGCAACAGAAATAACTCAAAATACTGCGGCAAATGGTCAACAATTCAGCTCAACATTCAAAATCAAAGGCCAAGTGTACCACAAAGTGGGCTCATAGCTACCAATACCAAACGACAGTCATAAATTCTTACAAATCTACTTCATCGATGGCGGTGAGGACATCAATCGTGTATACTCCAAACGCGCACTCGCCAATCGCGTGGACGCATGTTGCGGCTACAATAAACTTAATTTGCCTCAAGCCAGGCGAATCGTTGGAGAGTTGGACACCCTATTAAATGAACATAATGAACTATTGAAATTCTTCAAATTACACATGCACGAACTGCAAAGTGACAATCACGCTATCGTTATCAATCCTCATAAAACACTAGCTGGAGAGCACGTGCGCAGATTCAATGAGCATGTTGTTGACGACATTGCTGGAATCATGGTTGGCGACCGCACAGCGACATCTGGGTGTCCAAGCAAACCGACGAGATACCCCACCAAATGCTCTATTGCACCTATATTTCCTATAGTGCTGCAAAAGTTTTCTTCTCAATAGAACACAAGAATCACGAACTTTTGTTTATCGAATGACAATGCGTACCGTCGCACAGTGGTCCGTTTGTTGAATTCTGAGAACAAAAATCTTTTCCCACGCCAATTCTTGACGGAAGTTAATGATATTTGGTACACCTAATGATTTGGTGATGCAGAATTCAGTGGTACTGCCTATATTTTTGTACTCGAAATGGGGGCTTCACAATTTAGACCAGAACACGGTTCGAAATGTTAAATTTCTAAAGAAAGCCTTTTCAAAGCCAGGAATCTTATGAAATTTATGTTTAAAATGTCTTAGGATATGTGCCCAAATGTGTACTAAAATATAAAAATGGTTCCAATATAGATTTGTATCAAATTTTTAGAATTAAAATTTATTAGAATTGATTTGTTTGATATTGCTTTATTTTTGTTTATTTAAAAAATAGTGTAAAAAAATAACTGTACAAAAATTGTTATTTTTTTATTGCATCATTTAAATCTGATGTAGAACTTAGAATTCTGATAGTTTACAGTTGTAAAATAATCTTCAAATAACCGGTATTCACAAAGTAGTTGAAAAGGTTAATAAGTATATATTACGGCTATTTGAAGATTATTGTACAACTGTAAACTATTCAAATTCTTAGTTTGATATCAGATTCAAAAGATGTAATAAAAAAATAACAATTTTTGTACAGATTTTATTGTACACCTTTTCGAACTTTTCAGAAGATTCCTAGCTTTGAAAAGGAACTTTAACATTTCGAACCATGTTCTGGCCTAAATTGTGAAGCTCCTGTTTCGAGTACCAAAATATAGGCAGTACCACTGAATTCTGCGTTCCCAAATCATTAAGTGTACCAAATTTCATTAATTTCCGTCAAGAATTGGCGTGGGAAAAGATTTCTGTCCACAGAATTTAACAAACGGACCACTGTGCGTCGTTGCCGACAGCATAAACGTTAAACACACTTTCGTTCAAATAGTTTCATTTGTCCAATTTTATCGATAATCACACTCCATCAAATTCATCAATCATTATAACATTCAAATACACTAATAATACATTCGTTATTTTTTATTTAACAACAAAAATATTAACTAGAAAATTTTTGTATGGCAGAACAATGTTTGCCGGGTCAGCTAGTTTAAAATAAAAACAACGGAATCATTTCTGAGAAAATAAAAAAAAACATGGTTCCTACTAGAGTTGCCATTTATAACAATTTTACGGGAAATTAAAAAAAAGCAAAAATCTTAGGAATCGTTAAAATAAAAGAAATATTTGCTCAGCGGGTACAAAAATTTGTGTGGTATTGTTGTTTTATAAGGTACCATTATTTTTGTTCCTAAAAAAAATAAAAAATAAAAAGTGTGGGCATATCACCCAAAAAAACACTAGGTACGAACAGCCGTTTAGGCAGTAGCCATTCGGGCAAGGCCAACTTGTTGGGTCATCTACATCATCGTTATCTGTATCATCTCGAGTTCATTTTTTTAGAATCCACAACTTGACATATTGGCACCTCCCTACACATCATGTATCTATATTAGGGTGTCCATTACTTCCCAAACTATTCGTTGCTTCCTAAATCGAAAGTGAGATTCTCAAAAAATGGTTTTGCATTTGTCTGGGGTCATTAAGCCTTGCCTCCAAAGCCTTCATAACTCTAAAAGCTTACTCTTCCCATACGACTTTGTATAGGGATGTTATAATTTATTTATTTCTCGAGCTACTCAAGTAATTCTTCTTTTTGATTTGTTATTGATTCTTGTTTTATAATTATACCTTTAAAAATCTAACTAAACGATTTTTGTTGAAAAAAAAAAATAATAATTTATTTCGATTTTTTGAAGTTTTTAATTTTTATTTTAGTCTTTTCTACTTTTATTTTTCTCTTGACGTGGTTTATTCTATTTTTTTTTTATAAAATCTTAAAATAACAAAATAAAAAGATGAAGTTATTTAAATATTAAAATTACTTCTATTTTAAGTGGAGTGAATGTATAATAAATAATTCAATTAAAAAGTACAAGTGGCCTCAACTCCTCTTCAGTAATTATTTTCTAGGTGCACGAATTTAAACAAATTCACCTAGAATAATAAAATTCACAGTATCTTCTTGCTGTGATTTTTATAAGAGTCGGTAAACATCGACCAAAATTTGTTTCTTAGTAGGGTATGACAGACTGAAGAGCCCACTGTCATATCTGGGCGAAACACATTAATTCTGGAGTTGGAGGTCACTTCGTTACTTGTACTTTATAATTGAATTATCTTTAGATAACTACATTCAAAAATGTTTGTTGAAAGTAAATTTTGAATTTATTTCGATTTTTAAAATGTATTACATATTTTTACTCTTATACATTTTTACCCTTATCTTTACACTTACTCTTTTTCATTTAGCCTTTTAAGGAAATAAGGCAGTTGTTCTTAACTTTATTTGTTGAATATTGTTAAATAACAATAAAAAAAAATCACACATTAAAAAAATCTATGCTGAAAACAACAGGATTTATAAATACACGCAAGGCCGTAGCCAGAGAGGGGGGTCACAGGAGTTTGATCCCCCGAAAATGTAGACCCATCTTATGTAAGTGATTGTCGTCAAATTCGATGATACATTGTTTTCCACAGCAAAATCTATAAAAAGGTAAAAACTTCTTGGCAACTCGAGAGCAACAAAATTCGAAAAACTTATTTATTGGTTGGCAGTTTGCAAAAAAAATCTTTTACTTTTCAGTTTTAATGACCAAATTTAGCTCCAAATATTTGTATAACCTTAGGTTTAAAGTAATTTTATTGCTGGAAGTAACTAACATGTTTTCGATTACGTTGTTTTCTTTGACTGATTTAACGGTGTAATTTTGTGGTTTTCGAGACATAGAAAAATGGAAAAAACGCTCTTTTGCTTATTTGCGTTTCATATCAATTAATATTTTTCAAAAAAAAGTAAACTAATTTTCCTGTACAAATCTTAATTTAATATTGCAAATACGATCTTTTATTTTCGAGAAAAAATTATTTTCTTAGTTTCTTTAGCTTGATAACCCTTCTCAATTTCCTTTGTTTTCACTATTCTGTTTCGGAACAGGCATAACACACCTAATCAAAAACAGTTTGGCTGAACAGGCATAACACACCTAATCAAAAACAGTTTGGCTCTTCCCGGCATTAAAAAAGACTTGTGTTTGAATTAGTGGAGAATCTACACTCGCGAGCACAAAAATTGAATCACTCAAGTTTGCCTTCTAAAAACAGCAATCGCGATGGATACAATTTCTATAATTAGATGTTAATGGGCTCGTTTTGAAGCTTGAATTTAAAACATCAAATGAAGGGTAAAATCATAAACATCCATTGGATAGTTTTTACGCTATCCGCCATAATAACAAAAATAACAAAATATACTTGTTTAATTAAGGAAGAGTTTGAAACATTATTATGCAATAAATGCGCCCAAAGTTGGCATTTGGTGTTGATTGCGCTGTTTAAAGTGAATTTCAACATATCTTGACTTATAAGGCCTCCTTATCTTAGAAAGCAATGGACATTCTGTATTCATCCGATAACGTAAATCGCCTACATTGCTCGACTTCCCAATTGTAGTGCATTGTGAAAATCGCACTCGAACTTGTCGATGAGTTGCAGTTAATTTTGGTGGCGGGACATTTTGGGGTAAGGTCTGCTTCCTTAAGTCATCTTTTAACTGTCCATTAACTTACGAGTCTTTATCGTACCTGTCTCAGCTATTGTTAGACGTCAACACTAGTCAAAGCACGATTTCGGAGAAACGCCATTACGATGAATCAGTCATAACATCCGGTGCCACACAGATCCTGGCATTTACACTAACCTGCAAGTTTGTCTGAACCTTCCGTAGATCTTTGATATGCAAGATTGGCTTAGACCGAGCTGACGGCCCACAGGACATTGATTTATTCCTTGTTGCAATAGTATGTCAACTTGACTTAGTTTTACAGGCGTGATATCCATGTTTTTCTAAGATAAGGAGGCCAAATGGGTCAAGATATATTGCAATTCACTTTTAACAGCATACTCAAAACCAAAGACCAACTATGGGCGCATTTATTGGGTACCAATATTTCAAAGTCTTGCCAATTTTAACATTTATAATTTGTTATTTTTGTTATTATGGCGGATAGTGCGAAAACTAACCAGTGGATTTTTATGATTTTACCATTAATTTAAAGTTTTAAGTTCAAGCTTTAAAACGACCCTATTATCAGTTAATTATAGATATTGTATCCATCGCGATTGTTGTTTTTGGAAGAAACTTGAGTGATTCCGTTTTTTTGCTCGCAAGTGTAGTAGCGTCACACGAAGAGTGTCTCATGCCATTATGAGTTATTCGGTTGACTTCAAATATAATAAAAAAACGGTTATTTTCATGTTACGACTGGAATATCTGAAATCAGTGCATTAAAAGCCTTCGGAAAAATAAACAGTAGTAAACAATGGCGCAAAATTTAAAACGCACGATTTTAATTTTCTACAGACTTGAATACACGTACACTGTTTTGGAACGATTTCACGAGAAATAGAAATTATATAGCTTATATGAATTTTAAATATACCACAAAATTATGTTTTACTATTTCAATTTTTAAAATTATTAAAAAAAAAAGGAAAGTTCAAAAAGAGTCAAAGTAAAAATATACAAAAGTTGTTAAAAATTAAATTAAATTAAAAGTTTTTTAAACATATACATTTTTGAATGTATTTATTAAGAGATTATAGAAAAAAATGCTAGAAAATGCTAAAGCAAGAATTTTTAAACATTTCAAAAAGTATAAATAATTTTTTTTATCAAAATGTGGGTTTTTAAACGAATAATTTTAAAACAGAATAAAAAACATTAAGAATAACTGCAACAGATTGACAGAAATAAAATAAAATAATACATACAAATCCGTGGTGTTTGGTATAAACATAATAACTCCATACAAAGAATACCTTCTGACACCCACTTTACATCGAGCGGGAGCCTAAAGGCGTTTACCGATTTGCTTCTGTACAAATATGCATTACCAGAAGACCCGTGCAAGAATTTCGCACATTCAATAAGACTTTAAATTTTCAAATAGAATGTTTGAAAGAAATAATTAAATTCTTTTTATTATTGATATGAACATAGTATAGACTAAGAGAGAGCCCAGGGTCGCCAGACATACGTCATTTTATCAAAGCTAAGATTTTTCTGCGAACAGATACTATGGTAGCTAAGACCAAATGGATACTAAGAATCTTCAATCCGGGTGCAATTAAGAGTTAGCGAGTGTTAAAATTTTTTGATATGTGTTAGGGGATGGTGTCATTTAATTTATTTGACACTTTCCAGACATCTACAGTGGGACCTAATGTGAGCCAGACACTTAAAATCTGTCAAACTAATCGTGCCATTTACATAACAGAATCAAATCAAGATTTTACTGGCTCACGTTAGGCCCCACTGTAGATGTCTGGCAAGTGTCCAATAAAGTAAATGACACCATCCCCTAAGACATATCAAAAATTCAACTTTGATAAAATAACGCAGTGTTGCAACATTTGTATGCAACTTTAACACTCGCTACCTCTTAATTGCACCCGGATTAAAGATTCTTAGTATCCATTCGTTCTTAGCTATATAGCTATATATATAGTATCTGATCGCAGAAAAAATCTTGGCTTTGATAAAATGACGTATGTCTGGCGGCCCTGGGCTGTTACTCTATTAGTTTTACAAAACCTCTTTGTAAACAATATTTGATGTAAGAATGAAATCTTTTTGAATTTTTTGTTTATCATTTTCCTTAATAGATACATACATATATGTATGTTGTTTTCACTTTTTTTATTTAGTTTAATAAGCTTTTTTACTATTTAACTTAAATCTCAAAAATAGATCTCTCAAAAACACAGCTAAAAATTCTTTTGGGGGCCCCAGCATTTAGCTGTGTCACTGCATTCCGACCCTGTGTGAATGCATTTGGGTTTGTGTAACTCACACTATTTTGAAAAAAAGCCTCACTTTTTCCTCGAGATGCCCGTTCCTCTACTTCTTCTAAGATTTTAAATTAAAGAATTAATAAATATGTTTCTCTCATTCATGCAATCTAGTGATACCTAATAAGTGCATTCGGCTTTTTATAATGAGAAAAAAGATTACAAACAATAGAAGTAGGTAACAAATATATTTCTCCACCACTTGCACTCAATGTGCAAGCGAAAAAAGAGGATTATCCAACATTGCAAAAGTAATAAATATATTTCTTTCATTCATGCATGGTGAAACTAAAGAATGTTTCTCCCCCACTCATTCAAGGTGCAGCGAAAAAAAAGAGAATTTTAAATTACAGAAGTAATACATATTTTTCTCTTTCGCTCATTCAAAATTCAATGGGTTATAAGTGAGCTATTCTTTATGTCAAATTTTTCATTTATTGAATTATTTGAAATTTCCGAAATTTATAGCAAATAGTGTGGTATAACATAAAGTTTTTGTGCAATATCATGAGTATGTGTAAATTCCTATTCAGTGATACCTATTTTAGTAGATTTGACTATTTTATAAATGAGAAAAAAGGAGTTTGACAACAGAAATAATATATATGATGACAAAAAATTATTCAATTATTTTTGAAAGAGATTTTCCAACATTGTAAAACAAATTTAAATGCCTTTCCTTAAAAATAAGTTTATGGATTTATCATGTTTATACCAAACACCCATAAATTTGTATGAGAAAAGTAACACTTTAGGGTTACGGAGTTAAAGACCCCGCATACAATTTTTGTTCATGGAGAACCTTTTTTATGAGCCAAACTTCGGCTTAAGGGGTTGTCCAATTAAAAAAAAACTTAGGAAATAATAACGGATACCTTAAGGGCTCTGTAAACGCTCGAACATGATGCGAGTAAACTGGGTTGGACTTAACTCCGCAGACAATGAAACGAAGTTGACACTTATGTGTGTACTCGAATTTAATTGTTCCTTACGAGGCATATTTCATTCGCTCGATAATATCTTTCCAACTTTCATTTTTTTTCAAATTGAATATTGAAATTCGAAATTAAACTGCAATGAACACACAATGCTTGAAGCAACAAAACCGAATGCCCCAACTCTGTGCGGGTAATAGGTGTATCCGTTTAAAATTTTAAAATCAGATACTATGAATATATTGAAATTTGACCTTCGTAGTAGTACTTTGTGTTAAACTGGTCGAAGAAAGGGTAGTGTTAAATAACAAGTACCAGAAACGTGATTTAGAACTACCAATTTCAAACATCAACTACCAGAAAACATAACAACTACCACTACAAACAGTCCCTGCTTCATACATGAGACTTGCTCTTACTCAAAATCTTCTTTAAGCAAATTAATCTTTGAATCTATATAAGCACGTGCTTTCATTTTACGTGCTTGAATGTCACATTTAATATCCAACTTCAACAAAAGCACGAAATTATTTTTGATTAGCTTCGAACATAATGTATGTAGCTATTGCTACAGTACATCTGCGTTCTTTAAGTAATTGTCTAAAATAAAAATGCTTGTAGTGTATTCTAGCTTAGTACAAAACATTTCGGCCTTGATTAAAATTCTTGAAAAGCTTCGAAGATACATTTTCAAATTTGTTATTTGTTCTCTTACGAAAATTGTTGCTATGTTATTTAAACTAAATAAATAAATAAATTTAACTTGAACTTAAACTGAAGCTTAGAATGAATGAAATTCCATCAAGAAAATACGCGGCAACTACAATAATACCAAATTTTTAATATTGAGTATACCTATGATGATTAGGCATTAGGGAGAAAACATGTAATTTTTAGAAACCAGAAGCGCTTAAAATAGGGCTGGCCACGAGATGAAAAAAGTCTCGGTCTCGATCTCGGTCTCGCATGCAACTGAGACGAGACCGAGACGAGACTGTTATCAACAGGTTATCCGGAAATCGTATTTTTCGGAGACGAGACCGGGACGAGACTTAATTATACGAGACCGTCACGAGACCGAGACGAGACTGAAAATTTTCGATTTTAACGAGACCGAGACGAGACTTACAAAAGTCTCGCAGAGTCTCGTCTCGTGGCCAGCCCTACTAACAAATTTATAAAGTTTATAAACTGATTTTTTTTTTATATGAATGTACCTATAATAAGCTGTGTCAAGTAGGAACCCCCAACCCAAAATTTTTGGGTAGGGGTTTATCAGAATCGTTTGTCCATCGTTTGTCCACGTTTATTCAACAAAAAAAAATCGTTTGTCTACCCTGAAGAACAACGTTATTAAGCTTTTCTTTTGTATAGCAACTCTCCAAAATCAAAAAAAATCGTCTACAGCCCCCAATAGATGACTTAGGAGGATGAGATCCGTTTGTCCACCGGCTGTTAATGATTATTCACGTTAATAGTTTTTCCATCCTTATAAAAAGTTATTCAACATTTATTTTTTATAGCACTACCACCACCATCAAAATTTTTTTTTTTTTTTTTAGCAAAATGGTCTCGATCCCAATCGTGTGTCCAACGTTAGTCCAGGTGAGGCATGCAAAAAAAATGTTCAACCTGGTTCAAAAGTTATTCATTACAGTGAGACTATACCTTTTGTGCAAAGCACTGTCACCTCTCGAACTGCAACAGCCCGTCGTCGGACGCTCCGCTTTCTCTGCATGCTGTTATATCCTTAACCGAGATTTTACACAGGTTGTTGTTATTATTATTACCACTTTAAGAGGGAGGGGACGAAAGAAATGTAAACCTCTTCAAAATAAGCCCCACCCTGATGTTTTTGTACATACTGACTTCTGAAAATTATTTTGTTGCTACTTCTTTCTAATTTAAAAGTATCAAGTTTAATATTGTTAAAGCAAAACTGATGGATGTTGGACAATAAAAATATCTCCGATATGATCACCTTCTATAAATAAACTGCACAACTTGATCGCACAAACTTGCTCTTGTATCTAAAAACATTAACGTAGCTAGAATTTTACGATGTACACATATATTGGTTCCATAATATTATATCATCAAAACAAAATTTTAAAACATTTTTTTTTTGACGCCCGCATGTCTTTTTTGACTCCCGCACGTCGTTTCTTAGGCCCGGGCGTCACTTTTTTTTGACGCCCGGGCGTCGTTGGTTTTGAACGCCCGTTTTTTTTGTTGGGGCCCGGGTATAATTTTTGTTTGTGATGTTCAGCCGTCATTTTTTTTTTGATGCCCGGGCGTCATTTTTTTTTTATGCCCAGGCGTCATTTTATTTTTGACTCCTCTGCCCCGCTCACGCGACTCCGTCGCTCCGCTTAGGTTATGCTCAGTCGCCAGGCAGGCGCCTATGTAGTCAGTTGGTGTGTGACAATATAAGTGCCTGCCTGGCGACTGAGCATACCCTAAGCGGAATGACGGAGTCGCGTGAGCGGGAGCGGAACAGAGGTCCCAAAAAGGGAGTTAAAATCCCTGAACATGCGAAGCGGGCCACCTAAGATCCTCTTGTTAAAGAAAACTATTGACAATATAATCCATTGAAATTTTGTTTCGAAAAATTGCCGAAAATTGAGGAAAGAAACCCCAAACTTTACAAAAACAATTTACGTGTTCAATTTTTGGGCGATATTTCCATTTTATGGTTGGGGTCAAAAAATATATTTGGGCAATATTTCCATTTTTAATTTATTTTCATTGGGCGATAATTCCAAAGCGATTTGGGCGTTTTTGCCTTGGGCGTTATTACCTAACGCCGTCGCAATATCTTGCAACTGATGGTCGCGACAGTATTTCCTATTCCAAAATAAAGACAATTGCGTTTAAAAATCTTCATTTGGATTTTTTTGACAGAAAAAGTACAATTTTCCTGGGCTAAAAACCGCTCCAACGATTTTTGAATTGTTTTTTCAGAAATGTATATGTATTTGTGAAACAAGTCATATGACATACTTTATTTTCATCTCTAACTTTTAAAGCCATTAAAATAACCAATTTATTGTAATTTATAGTAATAATTTGTTTAATTTTTTTAATGATATCATAATATTTTAGAACCAATAAAATTGTGTACTTGTACATCATCAATTTCTAGAGGTCCGTCAAGCTGCGTCGTCCACAACGCAAATTCCAAATCCTAATGATGCAGGAATTAAGCGCTTTTTTAGGCCTAATTTAGTACCTACCGCAATTCGGGCGGAGCACTTAAATGCCTCATCCCACTGAAACCCGTGGACGACCCAGCTTGACGTCAAGCGCTTAATTCCTGCATCATTAGAATTTGGAATTTCCGTTGTGGACGACGCAGCTTGACGGACCTAATTTCTAGCAACGTTAAAGTTGTTAGCTACAAGAGCAAGTTTGTCCCATCCAGTCATGCCCGTTTTTTTTTATAAAAGGTACCTTACCTATAATTCATCGAAACACGCATTGATTATGAGTATGACTGATGTTTCAAATTTGCTTACCTAGTTATTAAAATGCTATTAATTACATATAATAAGCATTAAAGGAAAACCTCTATAGAGTTGATATTGCGTCATTTTCATCATCAACTAACAATGGTGGGTTCGCTTTTTTTGTATTTCTGTATTTACAGACTTTTGAAAGGGGTTTCCCAACAAGTGCCGGTTTAGCAGTAGTTTATTTATATTTACCTATAAGTATTGCAAAGTTGGATTTGGCAATTAGTTATACGGAAAAACCTGTTATGCTCCAACTAAGTCAACATACTTGCGTGAATACATTACAGCATATCCATCCATTGATACTTCTACGAGTAGCAATCTATTGATTAAGTAAACAAAAAAACTACATTTGCACGATGCAGTATTTTCTACCTCTCTACACAGATCGTTGACACCACAATTGAATTTATTAAGGGCAGAATGTTTCTGTATTTTAAATAAATTATCAACTTTCATTGCACAATATAAAAGTACCAATAGCTGCTGTATTATAAATAGGTAACTTGAATATTAAGACAAAACAAAAAAAAAATCACGAATGTAAAGTTTGTTGATATTTCCGGACGTTAGAATTAAAAGCTGTGGTGGGTGACATGATGTATTATATTCTTCTATACGATAACCATTTGTCGCAAATTGATTGAATGATAAAAATAATTAAAAATCTGAGTGTTTTATTGGTTGTGTGCAATGGATGAAAATTATTTTCGATTGAAAAATGTGTGTTTTTGTTTAGAATCTTTACGAACAATTTAATTATAATTTAATGGCATAGTAATTAAATTTTACTAGCTATAAGCAATTTCTCTCTACAATTCATAACTGAGATTCAAAAAGAAAATTATTAGACGTTTGACATATACACATCAAAAGGGTGGTGTATTTAAATTTACAGAATCAAATAAATATTGCATGTCATATACGAGTATACATATACAGCCTTATGCATACACGAATTATAGCGAGTGCATAGTGCTATGTACTCCTTATAATGCCTCTGAACGAAAAAACCTTATTAATAAACTTATGCAACGTTGAATAGAGGTAACATAAGCTAAACGCGTTTGGAGGTTGAATAGAGCCAACATAAGGGTTGTTTTGTATCGGAATGTCACTTTAACTCACACACAACAATAATGTATATAGATATTAGGGTGGCGCTTATTTTTGTAGTCTTTGAGGTGTTGAAGTCTGACTATCAAAATATTTTATAAAATTAAATACAACAATAAATAATGTTGGTTTTGTTAATTTATTGTACATTTTTGTTGTGATATTGTTTAAATAAAATTAAGAATATTTTTATGAACACTTTATTTTATAGAATCTACTTAATAAATGTAAAAGATTAAAGATTTTCCATTAAATCTTACAATTTTTGCAAATGCTCGACGACATGAGTGATTTAAATAAAATTATACAAAGATTCACCTTCATTACTTCACGGGAAAATACAAATAAATTTTAAGCATTACAAAATAAGCACCACCCTTTTATTTTTCTCCTCAACAAAAACATCACGATGTGAGTGAATGGAACAATTCGTGGAATAAATCAAAAACGACGTTTTTTTTTGTTTCAAATATTTTTAATTTTGTTTGCAAACACAAAACACCAACAAAGTAACTGGCCAATTATAATAATATTAAAAGAAATTAACAAAAAAAAAACAACAAAAAGAATCCAATCGCCAGCAGAATTACTTCTATTAATTTTTCACCCAGCACACACACAGCTGGGTCTCCTTTGTCAGTTTTGAAAGTAAAACGTAATAGATTTTTCCTTTATGGTACTAATTTTGACACAAGCTCATTATAACTATAAAAATATTGTATGCATAACAATTTAGGCAACGTTGTATAGTGGCTACATAAATCCTTAAGCAGTGCATAACTATTCATTTGTTCAGCGGATTGTACTGAATACGGCTGATAGAATATAAAAGTTTGTAACATGAGTAGGTCGTATATTTGTGGTCTTACGGTTACTTCTAAAATCCGCTTACATTGATATTGTGAAACAAAATAGAAATATATGTAGTTCCAAAGGCTATGACGGGCAGGGTAGTATAATTATTGAGAGCAGTAATAATTTTAATTATTATGATACCTGATTGAAAAGCTGGTGCAATTGCGAAAAAAATAATTATGTAAGGGTGAAATTTTTTAAGACATAAACAATATAATTAACTATTGAATATAGTTGCCCGTAGCGTAATGGTTAGTGCGTTCGACTGTCACGCTGGGGGTCTGGGTTGAGGTCCATTCCATTCCTGTCTACAGGCACACACAGGAATGGTTTTGAGTTGTTAGTCACTAGGCCCTGGTGCTTCATGAGCCGTTGTCCCAACCAATTTATTTGAATATACCAAAAAAGAGGGCTACAAAGAAAAGATAATTGAGTTCAATTACTGAAATATGTGTTGGATGTTGAACATGGTTAAAAACCAAAATGCTAATAAATTCACCTTTGCCTTTCTGAAAGAACGGTCACGTTGATCTTATTTTGACAACACGTAAAATAAAATCTTCTATGAAAATATAAGGTTTAAAACACAAAAAAATGTCGGAAAATACAAAATAGGCATGCGGGCAAACTAATTGCTAGACTCACTGCTAATGCATTTTGTCTCATCATAATGACATTATCTAGGTCTCGAATTTCCATGCAACTGCATGTTTTTTCTCACCACAAAATGTAGATGCCTATGACTTTTAACGTTGTAATATAATTACGTAAACAGTAATACAAGTCACTTAAAACTAAACTATATTTTGTTAGTGCATATTTTGCATATTTTCATTATAAATGCATATATTCATAAATGCATATTTTCATATTTTTCGTGCATATTTTTTATCTTCGAAAAGAGTAAGCGTAACCGTGTAAAATACTACGTTTACATGAAGTATTGAACTTTGTAAGGAGAAATCGAGTTGAAATGAGCTTGAAACGACCCGACTCAATTCGGCTTTGTGTCGAAAAACCTGGTCGAGGAGTTGGTTTGATAGATAATGCAAAAATTGAATTAAAATTCTTTTTCTTTCATTGTCCTTTTTTGGTAAAAAAAATAATGTAAACAAATGCTTTTAAGTTCATATTTTCTATTAAGTGCATATTTTAAGCGCATATTTCCGATTTTTAATTGCATGAAAATCTTAGTCCTATAGTCATATCTCATGTCAGATAAAGGCCGAGTTCCAAAATGTAAAACAAAAAGTTTTGATGCGGATCAGCTACGCAAACCTGCTGCTTTGTTAACATTTTGCTTTGTATATAATTTTGGCAATTTGGAACGCATTATTCGGAGAGCAGACATTAAACAACATTTACATGTCATATATTCACGTATTTGGAGCCAAAACAAAGAAAAATTCTCAAAACTTGAATAAGCAGAAGTGGATCATTATCCTTTTCACTTTCGACTAAAATTCCTAACAATACAAAAAACTTTTGCTTACTTTTGCTTTTTTTGTAAACAAATGTCAAATAAAAGCACCCAAAAAATTATTGATGCGCAGTTTGCTCCAGTTAATGCGCATCGACTATGTTACGGATGCGTTTAGAAATTTGCTGCTTTGTCTTAAGTCTTGGAACTTATTAATTTGAATCAAATGCGCATCTGAAGCATTTCGGAACTCAGCCAAACATCTTGAATTCACATATTTTAAAAATCCGAAACTTTCCATATTCTCGTTTAAATACTAACGAGGCTTTTAGGATAAAAGTGAACAAAATAAAAGAAGTGTCTGAGTTTAAATTAATACATCTCCGTAAATTTTGAATACAAAAAACGCTTTGAACATGTTATATTTGAGATTCACGCTTATGTTGGCCCGAAAATTATGAGCAATTTCGTAAAAAAAAAAGTTATCTCCGTAAGACAAAGAAATGAAAGATAAAATAAGCCATTTTTCCAAAAAAGGGTAACGCCACTTTTGCACTCACATGTATTTATACATTTAGGAAATAGCTTATGAAATTCTCTGCACTAAGGCGATGTTAACCATCTAACTTTCTTGTATATCTATAGATTGGTTTTAAAAACAAATATTTTCCGATTTTCAATTCTAGATAAGTTGACAAACAACCCTACATAAGGAATGAAAGGCAAACCATACAATAATAGTCTAGCTTTGAGACATGTAAGGAAATTCAACATCAAGCTGGTACTAAGTGAAAAGTTAAGTTATATAAGTTCTAAATTTGAATACATTTTTATTTAAAATTAAAGTTCTTATAACATTTAATATGGGGCTTAAATCACTTTTAAAATGGAGCGCCCTAAAAAGCGAGAATGTCTAAACGACATTAATTATGTTTTATATTTTAATTTTAGTTTTTTTTTTCTTTAAGTTTTTTGAAACTTTTCCGTGAATTGTGTGCTTGATAAAATTTTCCCTCTTATCTAAAGTTTGGAACATAGACCCCTTCCCTGACGATTTTGTTTTATTTTGACCCAACCTACATGCTGAAACCCTCAGATTTGTTTTTTTTATTGTTAATTATGTTACTTGTTATAATAATTTATTTCTGCTATGTTACAAATAACTATAGTTTGGGAACTATAAACTACCTACGATCTTCAAACATAATTTTGGGCTCAAATTCAAATAAATGTTGTAACAAATAGCCCTTTAGAGTTTAAATTGCTCAAAACAATAAGTAAGACCTTATAACAAAGCACACAAATTTCGTTTTTTTTTTTTTTTTTTTTTTATTTTAGCCATGGGTGCGTTAGGCCTAGTTCACACGAGATTACACCGCACGTTCTTAAGCTGTACACATCCGAACCTCACAAGTAAACACGTTTTTTGCAGAAAAATAATCGTGTCAACAGTTCTATGTAAATGTGTGCGCCATACTGCTCATTTGTTCGTATTATTACAGCTAAAAAACGTGCGGTGTAATCTCGTGTGAACTAGGTCTTAGGTGCTCGAGGTCGAGACATTGAAAAGGCTTATCTACATCACACAAAGAAAAAAACTCAGCAATAAATCAGAACTCCAAAATTTAGTACAATGCCTTTTTGCCTTTTCATGTGAGGTTGCCTAGAGGATAATATCGGTTTTGTTTATTTTCTCAAACTTTCTCAAAAATTAAACTTTTGACTTATTTTGGACTGTGTTTTTTTTTTGTTTGTTATTATTTCCAAATTTCTCATCAACAGCTTCAAGGATTTCGATGAAAAATTTTAAACAGGAGTTCCTTCAACGTTTAAATAAACTGTGCATATACAAGTTTTTAATTATTGAAAATTCGATATCTTGAAAATGGGTTGATGATTTTTTTGAAAAATTTATTTTTAAGTGTATATTAGTAAATACTCAAAACTGGCAAACCTATTTTATTTTAGAAAAAATTGAAGAAATTCTATATGAAAAAAACGGTAATAATAACTTTTATTAAAATAAAACCTTCAGTTTTTATAGAAAACTATTTCATGTATTGAAGAATGTCAACTAATTTTCCAGGTTAAACTTCCAAAGCCTTTCTTAGTTTTTGCCTTTACAATTTGTGTGGAAAACAAAATGGCGACCTCTTATGTGTACACACTTTAAAATTTTGAGCATGCATTTTTTTAACCAATTTTTCATTAAACCAACAAAATCAAAGCAACTTCGTAAGAGTTGACCTATTCTAATTTACCCATATTTTTGTATCAACTAATACTTGGCTAATCATTATAAAGAGTGTCCCTTAAATTAAGTTAAATATTTTTATTCCAAAAAATTGTTTTGGAGATCTATTCGTATTCATTCTTGGACTAAAATAGAAATAGACTAAATGTTAAATGTGTATTATAAACTAGATTCATATAAACAAAACAAAAATTTAACAAACCTTGACTTCTATTCCCGATCTCAATTTTTGCACATTTTTTTTTTGTATAACTTAACTACATATATGTATATGTATATATACGTACATATCTATACAGTAGCGGATCTAGGATTTGGCTGTGGGGGGGCTTGAAGTTTGGAGATTCAGTTTGAGACCTTAAGTAATAAAACTTGCTTGTTCTAAGATCAATTTTATAATTTATAACAAATAATAGAGATCAGTTTAGGTTTAATGAAAGACCGTACTCAACTTTAGACGAACTACACTTCACGACAACGCGGCAAAACATTATTTTTTAAGAAATTTTAGGAGCTATATCGCACTAAGCGGCAACTGAACTTCATAAAAATTCATACGAAGTCGTGTAAGTGTAGTTCCGATGCAGTGCAGTTCCGGCGAGTGCGGCCTAACCTTTAAGGATCAAGTATTTTTTTGTGAAAAAGATATATGGAGATTCATGTGTCCTTATATAAAAGACATCGAATTTTGACATTCCCACTTTTCCTTTAATGATATCCGTTTTTAATGTGCCTTTATATCCGCT
The DNA here is from genome assembly GCA_949320155.1 of Melangyna quadrimaculata. Taxonomy (NCBI): domain Eukaryota; kingdom Metazoa; phylum Arthropoda; class Insecta; order Diptera; family Syrphidae; genus Melangyna; species Melangyna quadrimaculata. Next base: position 94,405,865 of record OX439483.1, read on the forward strand.
CCTGTCGCGCTTTAAAATGTTTTCAATACAAAGTATCGGAGACAGAAAAAAATTCAAAGGCCACCAAAAGATGATAGTATCTGGTACAACTAGTTATTGTATTAATAAAATTAATAATTTTTAGCCATATATGCTTGAACCACGCGTACAAATTCGTTTATTTATATTATTTAAAAATTGATTAGGTACCTACATAATGTAGTTATATTTTTAAATTAGCTCTGGGTATGTTTTGAACTTCCCATTTTTGACAAGATTTGAAAACAGTTTATAATTGGCTAGTTCAGAAAAATTATATTTTAGTGTTCGTACTCGCAAAAGCTCATATACATATGTGGTTTGACACGGTATCAGTCCTCTGAGATCTCATTTTTCCTGAATTAGCCAAATCAACGAAACTTTTTTGTTCAAACTGCCACTTTAGGACAGAAGACAAAGCTGCTCCAAGAAATAAGCCGCGGCCCAATTCTGCCAGCGTGAATGAATTTTCGTGTATACGCTGCATACACTTTATATTCATGCTTAAAAAATATGTCGACAAATTCGCACGTCACTCGAGAGCCTAGAGGGATTCCAAATATTCATTTGCTTTTGCATGATTTTCTGAGCGCGCACAGAGAAAACTCACGCTTTTGAAATTTGGCTCCTTGACTAGAGAATTTGTGTACAATTTCCTAGTACAAAAATGTTTTGTATGTACAATTGCCTTCGACCTTTCAAGATTTGAAATCGTAAACCGAAAAATCTCTAAGCGCAGCCAAGGCCGTAACAAAGAATTTCTGTTGTATTAAACATTTACACTTAACTTGACATTCCGTTGTTCTCCAATGGTTTAAGCCTCAACTGCGTTTCTTTCGGTAAATTAGCTTTGTTTTAGTGTAAACAGTTGGGGCATTCGACACGTTAATGTTAAGCCCCGACCATTTTTTATCTATTTTTACTTATCTCTTCAAGCCTTAGCCCCAACTTCGGACTTTGACAGTCCCTAGACTTGAGCCCCCAAAACTCTCTGGAATTAGGTTAGTTTTTAGGGAGTCAGTTGCTTAACCGTGGCTAGGTTTTTTGTCTAAAATTCTCAGACCTTATTGTTCCAAAGCTGGTTTTTTCGTCCCAATTTTCTAGGTTTTATTTTTAGGGAAAAACTGTCGTGGCATGAAACATGTCCATATTCATAACCCCCATTTTGGTTTTTGTCCAATTCGCTTCAGGCTCTAGCCCCAATCTTTAGTCTTAGAAAAATTACATAACTTGACGTACATATGTAAATAGGTCAGCCCCAGCCACGTTATTTTGTCGATCAAATATAGCTTAACTATATTTTAGACGGAATATAAAATTCTACACGTTGTAATGTATTGCTTTCTATATTTCAAATTATTTATATTGATCATATTTATTTATATTTATTATTCGGCTGTGGGAGGGGCTTTAGCCCCTATAGCCACCCCCCTGGTTCCGCTACTGTATCTATAGATTTAATCGTACCAAGTTCTCAACATTATTTAGCATTTGATTTAGATACTCCCAGCAGATATTTCGATCAATATCACGTCATGTAAACAAACATAAAACAAAATCTCAATATTTACTTACCATACCTTACCGTTCAGTGAATTTAGTTCTATTTTTGAAATTGAACTTCCAGACACATTGGAAAATTTTTAAACATGTTTTTAATTGTGTTTACAATATTTCAAGGAATGGCTGGTGCGTAGGGTTAATTCATTGAATTGAATTTGGCGAAAATCGTATGTGATTTTGTCTAATAAAATGACTCACAATTTGCTAACGTAAGGCAATTGGATAACCTTAGACTCAAAATATTAATAAAGAGTATTGGAATGTTAAATTTCTACTGCGCAATCAGTTTTGAGAATTAACTATAGAAGAACTACGAGATTTTGTTGAGATCAACAAGATGCATATTTTATAGAGTTGAATTTAATTCAAAACAATTCAGAGGTCTTAACTAAATGATTTTATTTTAATTAAATCTCATAAAATGCTGTTAAATAACAACAATCAAAGAAAATTTTAATGTCATGATTAGCCTGTCACTGTCAATTGATGGTCATATTATTTTTTATGGTAGGTATGTATCTTATCATCAGTGCTTCCTAATCTTTTCCTTCCTTTCTTCTCTCTTATCGTCATAATTATATTTAGTAAATGTAACGTAAAATTATTAACCATATTATCACTCAATTACTCGCATGGATTAAGTATAATAGTCTCTCTATAGAATCTCTTCTGGGTGTGTAAATCAAAAAGTAAAATGTTCTTAATTGAATAATGAAATAAAAAATTTGGTTCTATGAAAGTGATGTTATAAAAATAAAATAAACTAATTTTCTAATCTACAGGAGCATTAAATTTCAGGGTCAATTGTATAAAATATATAGACAACCATTGTTGCCAACTGTAAAACTTAAAATCATTTCGGTTCGTACATGACCGGCGCGGCGGCGAACACATAACTTCATACCTACATACATAAATTAATCATAACTTAAACTTTTTTAACTTATGATTTCACAGTTACTATCTCTGCTTAATATTCAGAAATTAATGTGTTTTCCGTCCTGATATGACAGTGGGCTCTTCAGTTAGTCTGTCATATGCTTCTAAGACACACATTTTGGTCGACGTTTAAAGATTCTTATAAAAATCACAGCAATATCTTGTAACAGTATACTACCTATATACATAGGTGTAGTACTTTTAGAAAAAAATGTGTAGCTAATTGCAATACTTTGCAACTGGCATAGGACATGCTAATTCCTCGTATTTTATTGTTCCTAAAAAATCTTAAGCGTATACAAACAGAATTTCGTATGTTTCCTTTCTTAGCACTAATAACCTATTCTGACAAATTTTTAAGACGATTTATGTCAATTCTATTGGTATAACCCGTATGGTATTGGTTAGTGCGTTGGACTGTCACGCTGGAGGTCTGGATTCAATCCTCAGCCACCTAAAAAAAAAAAACTAAAATGTTTTTCTTTTCAGGGCTATCGCCTTTTGCGAGGAATTGACAAATCGTCCACGAGTACCACTAGTCATGAAAAAGTACTTTCTCTTCTAGTCGTTCAGCTTCATCAAAAAATTGTAGGTCCCCTCCATTCCTGTCGACACGTAAACACGCGAATGGTTAATGGTTGAGAGTTCTAAGTCACTAAGCCCTGGTTCCTTACGAGCTGTTGAGCCAGCATATTTTTTTCTATGCTCGAAGAGATGAAATTTTTAACGTTAAATGCAATGTTGTAAATTTAAAAACACGTGGCACGTTTAATTCTTCACATTTGGTGAGCCTTAAGTGTTAAAAATTTCGACTTTACTGAGTGTCAATTGAAATATTTTTTTTTGTCTTGAATGTTACGATGCTCTGCAATTTTTTCTTAGTCTAAGCATATTAATTCTGACAATATGATAACAGAACGGAAATGTTAGGTTTTTAAGCGACTCTTATAGTTCTTAGTAATGAAGATGAAGAAATTCAATTAAAAGCTCAAGTGACATCAATTCCATGCGTTTCGCCGAGGTTCTGACAGATATGAGCTCATCAGTTAGAGCTCATCAGTTAGAACCACCTTTTGTGGAATGACCACATATTTGACGTCGCCAAAAACGCTGCTAAGTGTTCAGGTTTTCTCTTAAGATGCAAGAAATTCTTTACCCCCTCTGATCTGGCTGTGATCTATAAAGCCTTTATTCGTCCAAAGCTTGAGTATAATTCTCATATATGGGCAGGTGCTTCTTTTACTTAACATAGATAGAATGGTGACGTGAAATAAGGCCCAACGAAATAAAGCCAAAAATCAAAAATTTGGCCTTATTTCGCTTTTAAAATGGAAATAACTCCAAATTTAAGGCTTATCTTTATTTCGCTTTAGAAAACGAAATAAGGCCAATTTGGCTTTATTTCGTTTTCATGATTTTTTTCAGAAAACTGCACATTCAATCGCCGTTATGTTGTTTTCATTAGGTGCAGTGCATAAACGGCCACGAATATAGTCACCGCGGTTGTTGTTTCCCAAAAAAGAACCAGCGTGGGTTAATTCCACCACAAAAAAGAACTAAGACCCACAGCTGAGAATTGGCGAAGCGGGCCACCCAAAGTACTGTTTAGTACAAAGAAACTTTGATTACAGATCGACTGACAACATAGGCGCCTGCCAGACGACTGAGCAATGAGCATACCCTAAGCGGAGCGACGGAGTCGCGTGAGCGGGACAGAGAAGCCGAAAAGGGAGTTAAAATCTTTGATCCCGCGAAGCGGGCCACTCAAAGTACTATTTAGTACAAAAACTTTTAAAGCAGACTGAATGATATGATAGGTGCCTGCTAGATGGGGTTTGATTCCTTTTTTTTAAGGGAACTAATCCCCCAACTGGCAGGCGCCTATGCCTCAAAGTTTTTGAACTAAACAGTTCTTTAGGTGGCCCGCTTCGCGGGTTCAAGGATTTTAACTCCCTTTTCGGGTCCTCTGTCCCGCTCACACGACTCCGTCGTTCCGCTTAGGGTATGCTCGGTCGCCTGGCAGGCGCCTATGTTGTCAGTTGGTCTGCTTTCAAAGCTTCTGTTATCACTTAATGTTTTCTTAAAAACAAATTTGATCTTATTTCCATAAAGCCAATTTGGCCTTATTTCCATTTTCAAAGCGAAATAAGGCCAAATTTAAGATTTGGTCTTATTTCGTTGGGCCTTATTTCACGTCACCGAATGGTTAAGGAGATAGAATTAAAAAAAGCGCTCTTAAAATGAAAGGTGATAGAAAAATAACGTCAACAATTACATCCCTTGAACACCACTGAAATGTCATCTGTCTGTCATTGTCTCATCGCTATTTGTATAAGCAGTTTTCAAGTGAAATAGTCAGTTGCATCCCCCCCCCCCTCAAAAAACAACAAGAATGTGGAATGCTTTACCTGGCCCTATTTTTCCTCCCCATTTTAGTATTCAGAACTTTAAGACCAATGTGCATCGGTATCTCCTTTTAAATCCTTCCCCATTACCTTAACGCTCGCACTGTGATTTTTAATATTAAGGGTATAGCAAAACCCCTTTATAACTGTTTTTGGGTCGATGTTTACAGAATATACTGTGAATTTTGTTATTCTAGGGGAATTTGTTTAAATCCGTATACCTAGAAAATAAAATACTCATGATCATACTAGAAGGACCCCATCTGTCTTTACTTGTCGAAACGCATCTTCGAGTTCAGATCATTTTAATTTTTGCATTAACATCGCTGTTTTAGACCATTTTTTCTTAATTTTAGTTGTTTAATAAAGTCTTTCAAAAGAAAAAAACAATATGATTCGTGTGAATACCTCAGAGGCGTAATTTCCCATTCGAGTGGTATAATTTTAATCATAACAACCGTACAAATAGTAATTTTTTTAACCTTGAGGTTTAGATGAACTTTTTTTTAAAAACTAGGCTTCTAAGTAGGCGGAAATTTGTTGAAGTTATTTGTAAGACTATTTCTTATCATGTCTGAAATTTGATTAAAATCGTTTTTATCTATAAAGTTTAATTAGAACACAACCCGGTTTTGTATCGATTCTTTCCACAATATTTGATTTTTTTTAAAGTCTCAGAAGCGGAAATAATAATTGTTGATTTCTCATTCCGTTTTAACCCTTTCTGAAAATTTTATTAAAATCTGTTAAGTGGTTCAGTTTTAATAAATTAATTTCCACTCTCCCATATGCAAAGTACACCACTATCCGCCGGCCGCCACGCCAGTCTACGATCCACCCCATCAACGAGTTTCCGTGGATGCATTGCCACTTAGTGGACCTCGTACAGATAGGCATCACCACAATTCGGAGTCCATTTACAACTTATCCAGAACCCAATCGCTATTCGAAAACCCTTTATATAAATTTTTTAAAGGATTAAATCTTACACAGAATTGAAGAGGCAAACATTTTTATTTGTTCAGTGTAAACCACTTAAACTGCTGCGCACCAAAAGGTTCAATACAAACATGACACGACGAAATCGAAAAAAAAAAAATATTTCGTTTTGTTTTTTCTTCTGCAATAAGCTCTTCGACCAGAGAAGTTGATGAATACACGATAACATATATTTTTTTTGAAAAAAAGTCTCCATTCTCTTTTCGCACAAAGTTAACTACCCGTTCTATTCATTTTCTTGCGGAAAAATAAATTTTGGTGTGTTTATGTTTAAATTTGTTGTTTATTTCATTGAATCATTGCTTTTTTTTATTGTTTTTCTTTATTGTTTTTCTTTATTTGGAGTTGGTCAAACTCTCCACATGAATATTTTACCGCTGTGTTTCTGTAAACATTTCGTCGACCTGTTGGAGTCCAGCGAAAGAGTTGGTTTCGCATCAGCAGAGTACTCTTCAACGTTCGAAATTGATATTTTTATACGATACAATATTATTTGGAAAAGTCTCCACTCCTGTTTTCGTTTTGTTGTTTTTTTTTTTTGTCGTCGGAGACCACCCAACAAAAATACTTTTTACATCAGCAAGGTAACAGACCAGGCTATAACTTCAAGCAATAAGGGTTTTGAGGGCGGAAAGAAAACTGAAGTACAAAATATTTGATCGCCTTTATAACTCTTAAATATAAATATCGTTTCTTTACTTAAATTTCCTGTGATTTTCTGTGCATTTGTGTGATTTTCGGTCAAAAGCCATTCTCGACTAAAAAATTTCACAAAAACTGAAATTTTTTGCTGATGAATCCTGAGCCCATATTAAGATATTATTAGTTGAAACGCGTTTTCCACAATAACGTCTGAAGTACTCACAGCGGCGCCATTTTGTTTCAACATAATATATAATATACGACCCGGAAAAACATTATTTGTATGAAATTGTATGAGCTATATCGCACCAAGCGGAAACTGTACTGCATAAAATTTCATACGTATTCTTGTGAATCGCAGTTCCGCTACGATGCAGTTCCGTCGAGTGCGGTCTAATCTTAACTCTTCAAAAAAAAAAAAAAAAACCTTTGGCGACCCACAGTTTACATTGCAAATTAATCGAATATCATCAGGGTTTTTATTTTTTTTTTTGTTCAGTTCTGGCCATCTATCAAAATCGAAAGAAAATTGCCACTGCCTTTTCACTTGTCAAATAAATATCAATGCTTTTTTCTGTGCTCAAGTGTTTGTGTATGTGTAGTATGACGGGTCATCACTCGGACAACCATTTTGAATTTCTGCCAACTTCAATTTTGACATTCTGCTCAAAACCTTAGATTTGTGAAGTGAACAGTGATGGTGACAGGTCCAAAACTTGTTCAAATCTTCAACGTTCGCTCCAGAAAATTACTACTATCCTGAATTCACATAAGGTATTCTTAATTTCATAAACAAACAACTTCCAAAGTGGCAACCTTGCTTCCAATGCGTATAAATAGTAGCCGGTTTACAATTAATTTCGTATAAAGAAATACACACATCTGCAGGCGAAAAAAAAGAGATCAAGAGTGTCGTAAATATGTATGTACCTACAAATAGATTGTCCATACATGCTGCGTGTACTGTACAGTATAGACAGTGCAATGATCCGCATAATGGACTCCAGCCTTTTATCTCCAGCGTCCAGTTTGGTTTCATACGATCGCGAGAATTTCGAGATATGTGTTGTGTGTGGTACCCTCCCTGTTTCTATATACAGAAAAATAGATTTGGCATAATCGAGCCGATGCGATGGATGTGGACGATACGAGACGAGCTATGAGCTCTACAGGGTTTCCTATTAAATTGTAGCGCTCAAGTACGAATCGCATTCAGTTTACATTACGCTCTAGTGTCGTTCAGATAGATTTCGCGAATAAATACGTGACGATCGACTATCAAAGTAATCAACATCATTGTCCAGCATCTTTCTCCCCGCCCCCCTACTCCGCCATCGTAACGGGAAGTAAAATTTAAACACCGCAGTCTCTATAGCTACTTTTACCGAAATCACATATTATTTTGTTAATTCGTTTTGTGAGAAAATGAGTACCATAGCTCTGTATTTAGCTAATTCCAATTAATTCGTGTTCTATTCGTTCGCAATTTTCTATCGACATTCGACAGTTGACTGTTGCGGTGCTTCGCCGCAAACACGGAGAGAAGAATTTTTCAATAAATACAAAAATAATTAAAATCGAAACTATAAAAGTGATAGGTTTATAGAGATAACGGAACGACCAACATAATAGATCCCTTGATCCCTCACAAGGGCTGATTTGGATTTTGTTTGTTTGTGATTGTTTACAAATTTCAAGACTTCGGTGGGTCGTCGTCTATAAATGATAATATTTGGTGTCGTCTGGCTTTGTTTTCCCTCATTTATTTAATGGGATTTTTGCGATCTTATAAGCTATAAAAATAATAGTGATAACCTAATCGAATGGGTGAATGGTTGTTGTGAAAGTGATAATCAGAAACGCTCTTGAACTTTCGAGATTTAAATAGAGCTGTTAACAAACCGTCAAAAAAATACAAAGAAAAACTATATTAAACATACAAAATGTCAGAATCAGGAATCGAAATGGCTATGTCGAGGAAAGAGCGTGAAGAAAAAGGTGAGGGATTGTGCTGGTAAAAATGTTTTGAGGGTTTTTTTGAAAGAAAAACTGAGCCAGTTCACATTTCTGAGGTGTTTTGATCTGTCATATCAGTTTGACCGAGCAGGAGGCGAAACTTGAACAAGATTTGTCCACAAGAAGTCATAGACCGAGAGCCAACGACATAAAAGTTCAAGTCATTTGTGTAATGTTGAAACCCATATCAATACATAGCTTTGGAAGGGTAAAACCATGATTACCATGTCTGCCTGCCCATATCCTTGACGAAGGGGTGGGGGTGGGGGGTTGAAAATGGAGATTTTCTTAATTTTGTATCCGGGGTATTTTCCCTTCAATTAACTTTTTGAAAATATATCATGATGCTCTTACTTACTTACTTACTTCTTAACACCTTGATTTTAATGATCCGACTAGTAGAACTCAAGCTATAAGCATTTTAAACGAACCACAATTTTTTTTAAAGTTCGCTTAAAAAGCTTATATCTTGAGTTTTACTAGTCGGATCATCAAAATCAAGGTGTTTAGAGGTAAGCAAAATGACAGAGCATCATCATATGTTTTCAAAAAATGAATTGAAGTGATAATATCCCTGATACAATTTTTAGAAAATCTATACATTTTCAACCCCCCACCGCCATCACTTCGTCAAGGGTATGGGCAGGCAGACAAGGAAATCCTGGTTTTACCCTTCCAGAGCTATGTATTGGTATGGGTTTAAACATTACGCAAATGACTTGACTTTTTATATCGTTGGCTCTTAGACTATCAGAAGTAGGTACATAGTAGGACGCTGTTCACATTGGACTGAAGCTCGATTCACAATGCGACGTGAAAACGTGACGAGAGCGTGACGTGAATCGCTGTCATTTTTTTCTCGTTATAAAATCGTTCCCCAATTCACAATGCGACGTGTTTCTTGACGACGAGTTTCTTGACGACGAGTTTCTTGACGACGAGTTTCTTGACGACGAGTTTTTGACAGCGTTAAATTATTTATTATTTTTGTTCTTGCTGTGCATTGTGCGTTCTAAATAATGAAAACAAAATCAAACTGAAATTACTTTAATTTTTTAAATATTGTAATTGTGTTTGTCCATTGGGCTGGTGAAATCATTTTCGGCTAAAAATGCAAAGAAATTAAAACAATACAACATTATAATATTGTCAACACAAATAGATCTATAAATATAATTTCATTGTCAGCAAAATTTATATTTATTTTTGTTAATTTACATTTATCTGTTGTTTTCTTTATTCTTTTCTACAATTTCACAAAATTCACCATCAGTCAAATATAAAAAAAAACATAAAAAACGTCGGAGAGAGCGTTTTTTTTTTTCAATTTTCCCAACTCCGGCGTGACGTGACGACGAGAAACGTTTCATTGTGCATACCCTGGCGTTTCCTCGTATACTTGATGATATGAAATCGGCTTGACATCTACGACGAGTTCTCGTCACGCTCACGTCGTGTTTTCACGTCGCATTGTGAATCGAGCATGACTCTTCCGACTTTAAAAAATTTAAAAATTTGTGGATTTTTGTTGACGTTCTCTTTTGTAAATTCGGAGGAAGTAGTCCAGGACAATGTTCACATTGGACTGACTCCTCCGAATTTACAAAAGAGAACGTCAAAAAAAATTCACAAATTTTTATTTTTTTTAAAAATTTACTACTTTTCTCCCTTTCTAACTATGAAGTGGGAGTGAGATAAATTTCAGATAAGTCAAAAACTGTCGGAAGAGTAAACTGTCGGAAGAGTAAACTTCGTCTAGTATTTCTTTTAAGGTGTTCAAATTGGACTGACTCCTCCGACTTTTTTTTGATTTTACAAAAGAAAACGTCAAAAATCCACAATTTTTTTAAATTTTCTTGGATTTTTGTTGACGTTTTCTTTTATTAAGCCAAAAAAAGTCGGAGGAGCCAGTCGAATGTTAACACCGTCTTTTTTATTTTATAAATTGAGGCACAAAAAAGTTGGTTGTCAAATTTTCAGTCAATTTATTAGTTCAGGGGAATGCGATCTCAGAGAATTTTGTTTGCGCATGAATTTTCACAATTAATCCTTTGAGATCTTATTTTGATAACTGATTTAATTTAGCCAGTTCACGTTCCTATAGATGTCATTTCTCTGTCAAATCTGCGATATCTAGTAACTTATTTTGAAGGCTTACTTTTAGTTAAATACCCATACATTTTTTTCAATATTATTTTATCATTGTCATATTTTGACAGATTTCTCATGACGTGCACCAAATTGTTGTATAGAATGTTTACATTCGATTTGTACTTTACAAAAATCATGGATTTTTGTTGATGTTTTCTTCTGTGAAGTCATAAAAAGTCGAAAGAATTAGTCGAATGTGAACATGAACACCGTCAATAGAAATGTACTGCTTCCGTCCTATTCGATTAGTGATTCGGAAGAACAATAATTCAACTCAAGTAAATGCACTTGTTATCGATTCTGAAATCATAAACAAAGGCATTTTTTTTTGTTTTCTTAATGAGAACTGTCATTCTGACAGCAATGAAAAACGGGATTCGTGTTTTATGAGGCTTACGCCAGGAGCGGACTGGGTTCACCGAGAATTCATTTTACGCTACGAGTACTGATGTTTGCAAGAATTCCCAACATTGTAATATGTACGTACATATGTATTTCTTTACTCATCGGGTTTTATTCACCTTCAGATTCAAGGAAATATGCAGCAACTTGTAACAGTCATCATTTAGCGTGGTGTTAGTTTTGTTAGAAAACGAAATATACATACATACATTTAAATTAGCGAGCGTCAATTATTTCTAACGTTATTTAAAAGACCATTGTTTTCATGAAGTAAAATCAAATAACCATATTCATTCAGTTAGTAACATTTATTGGTACAAACTTACAAATTTACTGTAGCACTTTTGCTCATTTTATATATTGCTGTAAATTTTTTCGTCTAATGGTGGATTTACATGTATCTGCATCTGCATTATACAGAAAAGTAGAGCGGGACAGATGTAAACAAAAAATCCGAGTGAGTGAAAGTGAACCATCAAGAAGGTGAACATATTCGTCTTCATATCTGCATTAAGGCACTTTCCTTTAATGCGGAAATGAAGTTCTTCTGCATTTTGATCTTTTCTCTCCATCTAACAAATACACATTTTGTATTTGGCATCCCTTTTTTTTGCAGAAATCAAATGCAGATACATGTAAATCTACCATAACGCTGCGTTGTAATTTAATTTGTTATATTTGAGGCAGAAGCAACATTTTTCAATTTTCAATGGCTGGATCGAGCCAGTACAGTAGAACTTTTGTTTTTTAAAAAAACCGAGAAGAATATGGTTTGTTTGAAAAATTTGCAAACTTTCTAATTTTAGCAAAATTCTATCTATTTTTTTAGAAAATTGAAATCGTTAGTGCTCACTTCACGATGAAAAATGGCCCCCCAAAACCAAACCGTTTAGAGAGACAAAACATGCATTCATAATGCTAGTTTTAAATTGGCGGACGGGGTAATGTGTGGTGGTTTCGGAATAGAAATTTTGTTTGTATGCAATCGCACAATTTAAAAATATTTATTGGTTGATTATTCTTCGTTTCGCTTAAATTTTATAATGCAAAAATACTGGCAAATAATTTACCTCGCTTTCTCCAAAATAAACCTTATATACCAAGAGCCAGCCCACAGCAGATTTGGCGTACGAAAGTGAACCAAAAAAAATTATATGAGTCGAAAGGTGTATTAAAGCTGATAAAAGGAATGCAAGTCTTGCAGTCCCTGGTGGCGGCTGTTAGGTGGGAGGGGCAATTTTGTAAAAATTTGACTTAAAACAGAAAAAAAATATTAAAAAACAACGGTAACATGTACAATGTCCTGTTATCATTGTATATAAAACCTATAGTACTATTAATGAGTCGACTTTCGGGACGATAGTCTACGCCTGTAGGTGGTGTATTATCGCTAGAGAGACTTGTCTTATTTTTTTGAGAAAGCTGGTTCATTTACTTTTTAATATCTTAAAAAGTAAAAGTCCTAGAACCATCCGGTTTTCAGTTTTTGACTACAAATTGATAAGGGCATTGAATTTTGGAAACAAAAATAGTACTTAATCAAGTGAAATTTTGCGAAAAAAAAAATATTTTTTTAACAATTTTTTTAATTTTTTTTTTTTCAAAATTTTGAGTTCAAACATTAATATTTCAAAAACTATTAATTAAAAAAACTTTATTAAAAAAGGAAATGAAAGAAGGGACTTCTGGCCTTTCAAGAAAATATAACAGGACATTGTACATGCTACCGTTGTTCTTAAATAATTTTTTTTTCTGTTTTAAGGAAATTGCCCCACCCACCAGTTATAGCTTTCATTGAAAACCATCATTGAAAAAGTTAGCTGTTGATTTTAAAACCCTTAGAAAGTTTAATCATGGAATATTTTAATCCAGAAATATAGCTTACGACTTCAAAATTATTTCTCCTCCAAAAAAAATTCATTTTGACCCATATCTTCCCCATAACGTAACTTTTAATTTTTGCAATGATAGGTAAGTTAGTTCATCATTGAAAAATTAAAAGTTATTTTATGATAAAAGTTGTGCCAAATTGAATTTTGTTTTACCTAGAAATAATTATTAAGTCAATTAGCTTTACTTTGGCATCAAAATAATCATTTATTTTTTCTTCAAAATCTCTCAAAATTGACAATTAATATTTTCAATGATAGCTATAACTGGGCCCTAACAGCCGCCAACAGGGACTGCAAGACTTGCATTTCTTTTATCAGCCTTAATACACCTTTCGACTCGAATCTGATGTGGGCCCTTAGACTATTACTGTTTTAAAAAATGCGCATTTCTTTTATCAGCCTTAATACACCTTTTGACTCGAATCTGCTGTGGGCCCTAAGACTATTACTGTTTTAAAAAATGCACTTTCATTGGCAATAAAAAACACCCTAGATATTTTCAATTGTCTCTTTATCCTTCGTTCTCATGTTGAATGAAACGATTTTGCCCATTATTTTAAGATACCAATATTTTCTTAGGGTATGGTTGTACTGAAATTTATAGTCATCCGTAAATAAAAATTACCATATTTTTGTATTTTTATATTCTCAAGTATTCCTATTGTTAGTTTTTTTTAGTTAATGAGTTTTGGACTACCCAAATGAGCGCTACAGCCCGTAAAGTATTTGGCCTTAGTGTCTAGTGACTTACACCTTTGTATATGAAAACTATAGTAATCTCATCAGAAGCGGCGACTACTGAGTCACGTAGTGTCGAATTTCACCAACTTCTCTCACCACTTTTTGATGAGGAAACAAATTTGAAAGTCGAGATCTAACTCCCTTACTCCCTTACAATATAACTAGACTTACTCTTTACAAACATTAATGTCTACGCTGTCAAAATCATAAAACATGTTGCAAACACATGCGCCACCAGCCGTCGAAATCCAGCGTAAATAAAAACGACTCCATTATAATAGTATAGTTTTAATATACAAAGCTTACACTCTAAACCATACCTGTTTGCGTGTTGATAGTCGTTAGGAAACAATAGGACCTATAATTTGCTGGACAAAATATGTAAACTATTTTTAAATTTTCACAAATTTATGGGACGAGTCACCCTGCAATTTGATTCAGAGTTGACTGACATTTTGATTAAATTTCGTCGGTTTATATTTACTGAGTAAATACCTCGTTTTACTTAATGGTTGATTATTTCTTTAAGAAAAACGAGAAAAATACTTCCACGTAGGTTTCACTGCTTATCAACACGGCTTTATTTTCTGTTGTAATGAAATTCATATTTGTCTTTACCTTTAATAAAATGTTATCATACAAATTATTTTATTCTGAGTTAAATTAAAATTGTTAATTATACTATATGGAACACAAGTAATCGCGAGTTATTTTGTAAGGTATCTTTTGATTTCTTCTCAGTACAATGGCCTGACAAATCAGCATTAACACATTTATTTAATTTTCTTCAAAGTCTTGAAATTTAAAATGCACGGATGGATTGCACAAAGTTACTCCCGGTGTTAACAACATTACCCGTGTTTTTTTTTGGCATTCTATAAATAGTACAGTAGAAAATTACCAAAAAAACGCATCCGCAGTAGCCTGGTTTTTGTATTTCTAAATTGGTTTAACTGAAAGAACACCTGTCAGAATTTAAGTATAATATTTGTAAGAATCAGAAGCAGTCAAAATTAACTTCACGAAAAAACTAATAGTAACCAACATTTGAAAATGAAATCACCAAAAATCCATTCGAGACTCGGAAAACTATCCGCAGTATGATTCTACTTTAACTTAAGTATTCATACTGCCGATGTTGTATTTGTTTTTCATGTAATATCCTTCTATGGATAGCTACTATGGAATACTACTATGGATAGCTTTTCCAATAAAACACGGGTATTAACGTAGCTAGAAATTGACGAATAATGTATATTATTGATTCAATAATATAACGACATCTTTAAAAAAAAGTCTTACAAGCAATTAAAAAATTATTATTTATTAGTATAAAAGAGAATGTGCAAAAATATATGGGACCTGGACCCCCGTTCTGTAACTATTGCGTCGATAAATTTGGTCGAGAAACCGTGAAAAATGGAACAAAATTCATCGGATTTGTTTCAATTCCCATCGTTTCTCGCCAATTTTTATGGACGCGATAGTTACAGAACAGGGGCCCTGATCTACCTAGTGCCAGCGTTGTTACTGGGGCGTTGTTTTGGGGCCACTTACTTTATCCGTATTTATTAAAATAATCGAATAAAACACAGGTTTTATTTTATATTTATTTATGTAATTTAATCCATTTTTTTTTTATAAAAAACAACACTTGAATATTTTTACATAAGTATAACATTAATAAGGTATTTGTTAATAATTTAAACCTATCGTAGTCATTATTTTATCAATTCTAGAGGCAGAATAAAAATACCACAAGTAACATTTTTTATAAACCTTTAAGGGTCATAAGTGAGTTTATAACTACAAGTACTTGGGACGTTAACTAAAATAAAATATTGTTATAATATTTTTTTCTTGCGAAAACTATTAAAAAAATTTGGATCAAATTTTAAAATTTCGTCTTGTACTCTAGACTATTTGATTCAAAAATTTTAGCAGAATTGGAAAATTTTGTAACTATTTTAAGAGTGCTTCAAAATTACTTAGTTTTTCAGAAATTTGTTTTTAATTTATGGTTAGATAGCAACGCAAATATTACAAGCATGAAACTAATGTGGTCTTATAGAAAATTTTATAACAAACAAATTTATAGTGGATGGTTTTCTCCTAAATTGCATATTTCCAAAGTTATAAAGCAAAGTATCACAAAAAATGGGGTGATTTTGTTTTGTTTTTTTTTTTTTCACTGTTGCATTTTTCCTGCCCAGAAACGAGACCTATGAAAATGATAAGCTACTCTGGAGTGTACCAACGCACGAATGTTTTGTTTGTCCCAAGCAATGGAGTCGGCTAAAATAAGCGACCAAACAAATAAAAAAACACTTTGCAATTTCGATAAACAAAGACGAATTGTCTTTAACGTTGTATATCTCAAAAAAAAAATTGAATTTTCATACTGTTGAGCGAATTTTTCGGCAACCCTGATATTATTGGCCATTGGTATAAAAGTTCCTTTATTTTGGGGTATATTCAGTTCATCGAAAGTTACCAATACTCTCATTTCAATGAAACAATATTAATTGTTGCTCTAATTGCAGTCTTTGTTGCCACATACTGCATGCACCCCATGGTTTACAGCTTTGTGTCCATTCAAAAAAATGATGTACTAGAGCTGCTAAGCTTTCCAACGATATATATCTCATTCGTGGGCAATAGGTAGACCAAAATGCACATTCTCCTTTGCTATTTAAATATCTAAGAAAATATTGAAACCAAAATAAAGTATGTACATATATCAACTGATTTGTTTGCTAAATATGTTTAAAAAAAAAAAGAAAAATCGTTAGAACTTTTTTTTGTATTGAATAAGATACAATTTAAAAAAAAAATTCATTAACCCATTGTTGTTGTATTTAATTTTCCAAAAAATAATAATATATTTTAAAATATTCAAAATATCTTTTTTTTAAATTTTGTGTTTGCAAAATTGTTAATATTGTAAAGGACCTCTTGTGTAAGAAATTTGGTCAAAATCAGTGAAGCCGTTAACGAGAAATTTGAGAATCAAAAACTCTGTTCTATTAATGGCAATTTTAAAAAAGCATCATTAGTAAGAATTTGCCTAAACCAAAAACTATAACCTACCTACATACTTACATATTATATACATTGTACTTACATATAAAATTTTATAATTAAAAAAAAAAAAAACACTTTTTTGATACATCACACTTAACTACTTATTTGTATACATCAAAAACCAATATTACAACAAAAAAATCATCAACCCATTCTTAAAATATTTAGGCTTACGAGCAAAAATCTCAAAATCTATAAAACATGGTAATATTTGGATGGGTATATTTCCGCTAATTTGTATCAAAATATCTTTTTTGATCCACAACATTAAGCCTCTTCTGCAATTTTTTCTATCTTTACAAACAAAAATTATCAAATCAAGATTTTGTAGGTCGGTTTTTATTATCTGTTGCTGCTTAAATTGTTTAATAAATTTTATAAACCGTACATTATAATAGAAAATCTAACCTTCAACAAAAAATCATTTGAGTAAAATTTTATAATTCGGCACAGTTTTCGAGTTACACCAAAAATACTGCAAAATTATCAGTGTGACCATTCCCTCAGGCTGAATTTAGGCGAATTTTGTGTTTTAAGCAAGCTTAAGTTCCAGACAAATGACATATTTAATAATAAAAACCCGTGAACGCAATTTTGTCTTTATATTCTGGTAACAGGTAAAGATATTCAATAGTATATTTAGGCCCGTTTGCTGAAACAAAACATAAATACTTAAGTTCAACATAAGCGCTTAAGGTCCAGTTTCGCAGTAACAGTAGTTCGACTTAAGTGCGCAATATCGGATACAAAAGGCCAATTTTCGCAGTGTAAACTTACGTGAATAAGTTGCACTTAAGTCTCCTGTGTTGGGCACTAAAGTGTCACTAACCCAGGCTACCAAAATAACTAAAATATGCAAAACTTAAGTGTAACTTTTTCCGGTAAGTGTTCACTGTGAAACTGGCCCTAAGTAACACATATTGCTTCGCACCAAATGAAAACTTAAACATAGATATCCTTCAGTTCAACATAACTTAGGTAGCAGAAAAAGTACTCCTTAAGAGATTTATGTTCGACTTTTATTATTGTTTTTTGTATTATTTGCGAACAAATTAACAACAATTTTTATAAAAATGTATGTGGGACTGTCCAAATAGATCTCAGATGGTTGTTTAAGTGCTGGGACACACGAGCGCAAAAAAGAATTAATTCAATAAAAAGAGAACGGATGATTTTTGAAAGAAAAAAAGAACGGACAAAATGGCATCCCTTTCTTTCTTCCTAAAAATCATCTTTTCTCTTTCGTGAATTAATTCTTTTTTGCGCTCGTGTATCCCAGCACTAAATTTATATTAAAAAAAATCATAGAGAAATAGGCGATAGGTTGCCTCACTAATATTCCAGGAAATGACACATATTTTTTATTTTATTTTGGCAGCAGATTAGTCCAGTCGAATCGTCATTTGACCTTGCGTTGATCGGCACGGTCTGGTTTTTTTTTCATGAATCGATAGGGGCTTACAAGAAAAGCTTAACCCTAGATTTGCACCACCTGAAAACTTTTTCTTACCAAAGTTATTCGTAAAAACGTACTTTTTGACTTTTTTTGGATTTTTGCAAATATCTCGGCTCCAGTACATTGCACAGTAAAAAATTTAAATACGTTTTGTTTGTAATAAAATTATCTAGCATGTAGAAAAATAAATCGGGTGGCACAACGGCTCATGAAGAACCAGGGCCTAGTGACTAACAACTCGCAACCATTCCTGTGTGCGCCTTTCGACAGGAATGGAAGGGACCTACAATGTTATGCCGAATGCGAACGGCTAGACGAGAAGCACTTATTCGTGACAAGTGATACTCTTGGAGGATTTGTCAATTCCTCGCAAGAGGCAGTAGCCCTGAAAAAAAAACTTTTTAGTTTTAGGTGGACGAGGCTGGGAAGCGATCCCACCCCTCCAGCGTGACAGTCGAACGCACTTACCATTACGCTACGGGCTACTACATCTAGCATGTAGTGTTAAGTTTTTTTTTTGTTTGAACATATAGGTAAAAAGTTAACGTTAGTTTTAGTAATTTTCGTTTGGTTTTTAGATGGTTTTTCATTATTATTTCGAAAAAAGCTTATATTTTGCTTAGTTAAATTGAGCTCTTAACTCCAAACAGGAGCCGAGAAATCTATGAATGAACACTGGCAAGTCGGAGCCCCCAAAAAATATATTTTCAGTTTTTTACGAATATCTTGGCTCCAGTATATCGCAAAGTAAAAAATTAAAAAAATATTACTAATTAGAATATTAACTATTGTTTAAATAAATAATTATTTTTTTTAACAAATAAATACAAATAAACAGCTAGTTTTAGTCAGTTTTATTTATTTTTTTTTTGTTGAACAAATACTTTTGAGTTATAATTTTGATAAAGGCTTGTGAATCGGCTTAATTAATAACTAATCTATAGTTCTTTAAATTTCTTAAAATTAAAAAAAAAATAGCTCCCTACGACAAACTAGAGCTGAGCAATGAATGGATGAATAAGGGCAAGTCATACAAAAAAAACCTTTTCTGTATGATAAATTTATAGTACAGTAACTATATATGTACATTCACGTATGCGTCAAATCTGGTATTTCTGATTTTTTGCTGAGTTTTTCCAGATATTGGCCTAGTAAATAACCTAAGTTTTCGACCTCGAGCAGCGCTGACTAAAACTAGCTGACTAATTTGTATTTATTTGTTAAAAAAAATAATTATTTATTTAAACAATACTTAATATTCTAATTAGTAATAGTTTTTTTAATTTTTACTTTGCGATATACTGGAGCCAAGATATTCGTAAAAAACAGAAAATATCTTTTTTGGGGGGCTCCGACTTGCCTGTGTTCATTCATAGATTTCTCGGCTCCCGTTTGGAGTTAGAGCTCAAAAACTAACCAAAATATAAGCTTTTTTCGAAATAATAACGAAAAACCGTCTAAAAACCAAACGAAAATTTAAAAAAAACTAACAGTTATTTCTTACCTTTTTTACGACGGTTCGACTGGACTAGATTCACAGCAAAAAAATTTCACATTATCAATTTTTTTAGAAACAAAAAAATAACTCCAGACAATTTTTTAATTATCAAATTTCATTGGAAAACCATAATTAAAATCAAATATTTAGTAAAATTGTTAATCGTCAGTCGAAAAAACGTCACAAAATAAAAAATACTAAAAATAGATTTGAATTTTCACACAAAATTATCGTTTTGGTAGCGATTTTTCTCACGAGAGTTATGCATAGCTAAGTAGATCATAAATATTTTCTAGCAACAGAGAATAAAATAAGTTGAACATACAAACTATGTTGAACTTAGCTATAATGTAGATTTATGTTTTGTATTAGCAAACGGTTCTAAGTGTCACTATGGAAGAAAATATTTTAAAATCAAGCCCCCTTATTTATAAAGAAAAAATTGTTATTTCAGCTCAAGTGTTTAGGAAAACTACACCATAGAATAAGAATGGTCCGGACCTAAACATGGGAGCTGAAATAACTATTTTTTCTTTATAAATTTGAAAAAAAAAAAAATTGATTAGAAAAAACCTTACCTACCAATATTTATTATTAGGGCCAGTTGTACAAATCTTTGAATTTTTCAACAAAACAAACATTTTGTAGGATAAAAACAATAATTCTAATTAATAAACTTAATATTAGATTTTACGATTAAATAAAAGCTGATAATTTTAATTGAATGTCTATTTGATATTATCCAAATAGAAATAAATTGGTTTATGTCTAAATAGGCATAAAATAATGAACTGAACAAAAAAATGCACATGTCTTTTCTTGTGGTTGAGATAAAACTATTTTTTATCAGTTTTTAGGACGGTCATAAAGTCTACATTGAGGCATTCCAGGGCTATCCATTCTATACTTGTACTGTGTTATTATTCAGCTCAGTTTCATTGTTGTCGGTAAAGTGGCAGCTCCCTCCAACTAGCTCATTTGAGAAATCTCATCTCTAACTCTTGTCAATTCAATTCAAAAAGTCATAACACAAATTTACAAGTTGCCTTTTTTGAATTGACGACAAATCAGAGACGAGATTTCGATGATATCTTCATTTATTAAAAAAATAATACAAGCTGACATGCAAGTTCAAGATGCTATTATTTCTGTTTTTTTCAATTGATGTACAATCACAGATTTTCCTTTGATAAATTGCGCTCTTCCTATGTATTTATACAAACATTATATCGATGTAGTCTAGGAAAGATAGAAAATTTAATATGGTCAAGTGGATACAAATTAATTCATGAAATTTTATTGCTGGTATTGACGCAGAATTTTATCCTCATCAACACATCCAAAGTCCCCTAAAAACCCCCCAATTTGTTTTTTTGTTTAGACGCATTTAAAGAGGTGGAGAGGGGGAGGAGGCGGGAGTGTTATTACCATAACATCCATGAACAAATTCTGACACTTATGAAATTTGCTAAAAATATTAAATTTGTATTGGCACCCAAAGATCAAAAGGGTCCATACAAATATCATGGTCCAAGGGTGTTTTTTAGGGTGTATAATGTTTGATCTGCTTACCGGAAAAAAAGTCATTTTTGCTTCAAAATTAATCTAATTTTTTTTAGTGTGGTTGTATCATATTGATTTTTCTTTTATTAGATTCGGCGTTAAAAAATACCTTTAAACCATATATCATACGTCATATTTACTCTCTCTATTACACGAAAATACAATTTTTCGTAAGACCTAACATTTTGCTCCGTATAGGGCAGGTCGAACAGAAACTCTCTAAAAAACTCTTTTGAACAAGTTAATTTAATGGACTCCTTTGATAATTGGAAACCATGACATATTTTATATTTTTAGCAAATTCTATCAGTGTCAAAACTTATTCATAGATGTTATGGTAAAAAATGACGCACTAACATCTCGTCCTAAAAAAAAAACACCATTTCACCAAAGATGTTTTTGAGGACTCTTTTTATTCTTGGTAAACATGCCAAATGGAACATTTATACGAATTTCATTAATATCCCATTGTTTTAAAATGGTTTTGGGTAAATAATTAACTTGATGTACAAAAAAAAAAGTAATCATTCCATAAAAAGGACTGTAACTTTCTACAGGATACATGTATCTTTTCAGTTTTGGTCTCTTTAGAATCAGCGTTGAAAAGCATACTTAAAACATATGTCATATGATAAGATTGTATTATAAAAAAATGTCCAGTTTGATAAACTCCCACCTCCCATCTCTCCCCACCTCCCATATCTTCCCACCTCTTTAAATGCGTCTATACAAAAAGCCAATGCGGGGATTTTGGGGAAATTTGGATATGTTGTTGAAGATAAAATTCTGTTCCCGGTCAGATCCTTTCTGTCTTAGACTAATAAGGCTTTTTAAGATATACAAAAAAAATCCAATTGAGAGCGAAAAATTAATACATTTTTATAAACATCAGTGCTACCATTTCAAAGTAGGTAGGTACATAACTTTTGTATACGCAAATGAGTGGCATGGATGGCATGCAGTCAAAACCTGCTATTTAATTAATCATAATGGATTTTATTGGAATTCCTGCAGATGATTATAGCCTCCATAGCTAAGACAAGAGGTATGTTTCAATGTGTCTTCCTTGACAATTATATTTTACAAATTGTTGAAAGTTGATATATGGACCTACATAAATGTACATAGCTTGGTTTGGATAATAATAAAGTATAAAATGTTTTGATTATACCTAAATGCCAATAAAAAGAGATATATACCTATGGCGTTAGGCAATAACGCCCAAGGCAAAAGAGCCAAAATCGATTTGGAATTATTATTATTGTATTTATCTAGATGAAACAAGGCCCAAAATTTTATGTTCAAATAGATAAATTGGAAATAAGGCCCAAAAAATTAAAATATTGTTACGCCCAATTACAAGGAAATATCGCCCAAGAAAACTCTGAATACCTCTGAGGATATGGTCAGTTGCCAGGCAGGCGCCTATGTTGTCAGTTGGTGTGCTTTCAGTTTATTTGTAATAAATAGTACCTTGGGTGGCCCGCTTCGCGGATTCAAGGATTTTAACTCCCTTTTCGGGTCCTCTGTCCCGCTCACGCGACTCTGTCGCTCTGCTTAGGGTATGCTCAGTCGCCAGGCAGGCGCCTATGTTGTCACACACTAACTGACAACTAAGGCGCTTGCCTGGCGACTAAGCATACCCTAAGCGGAGCGACGGAGTCGCGTGAGCGGGACAGAGCACCCGAAAAGGGAGTTACAATCCTTGAACTCGCGAAGGCGCCCACCCAAGGTACTGTTTATTACAAATAAACTGAAAGAACACCAACTGACAACATAGGCGCCTGCCTGGCGACTGAGCATACCCTAAGCGGAGGGACGGAGTCGCGTGAGCGGGTCAGAGGACCCGAAAAGGGAGTTAAAATCCCTGAACCCGCGAAGCGGGCCACCTAAGAAACTCTTGTTAAATAAAACTATTGACAATAAAATCCGTTGAAATTTTGTTCGGAAAAATCGCCCAAAATTGAGGAAAGAACCCCCAAACTTTACAAAAACAATTTACATGTTCAATTTTCGGGCGATATTTCCATTTTATGATTTGGGTCAAAAAATTTATTTGAGCAATATTTCCATTTTTTAATTTATTTTTGGGCGATAATTCCAAATTGATTTGGGCGTTATTGCCTAACGCCCCCTAATATACCTACCTAGTTGAAAAACTGATATTCATAGATTAGCTTTAAAATCATACAAGTGTTTTCTTTCCAGGAAAAAAATTATTTTTTACAGAAAATGATAGATTGACATTATTGATTTTAAATACGTTAAAGTAAAATTGTGGTTTTACTAGGAGTGTCTTGGGGAAGTTTTCTTATACTTTTTGTGTTTTTTATTTGAGGGGGTCTCATTCGTAATCTAAGGTTTGCTTCAAACATTTTGTGACGAAACATAGAAGAAAATCCAAACAAAAAGTTTAAAAATATCTCCCTTTTTTGCAGCATGTAGTTTATTACTTGTACCTGTGTAGTAGTTACATAAACTTTTCGTGAATAACAAGAACAACTCGTCTCAGTCTCGTTAAAATCAAAAATTTTCAGTCTCGTCTCGTGTCGGTCTCGTCTCGGAAAAATACGATTTCCGGACAACCTGTTGATTATTGGAACGTAATATTTTCGATTATAGTTTGAATGCGTGCAGAAGAAAATAAATATTTGACTAAAATTGGATTTTTTAATTTATTAGACTCTCCGTAAATTTCGGTACAAATATACAGTCTCGTCTCGGTTGCTTAAAAGGCAGTCTCTTCTCGGTCTCGTCATGCGAGACCGAGATCGAGACCGAGACTTTTCTCGTCTCGTGACCAGCTCTACTTTTTTCCATCTTTTTACTTGCGATATACCTACGTAGTATTGTAAAGGGTAAGTTTAGGATTCGTGCAGACAAAATTCGAGGTAATAATTTTCACCAACATTACGATGATAGAGAACACGAAAAAAAGTGGGTATCGCAATTTTGTCTGTCTGTCCGTCTGTCTGTACCTTGACCTGCAGCCTAAACGGCTGAAGCCGGGAATGGGATTCCCTAGCTAAAAAAATAACGGTACCTGCCATATACAACCAATATACAAAAATTGATTTATTTCAAAAACGGCTCTAACGATTTTGGAAAAAAAAATTACGAACTACTATAATCACTACATTTTATATTCTGGTAGAAAAAAAACTATAACGGTTATTAACGGTACCTGTCATAGAACCGATTTTTTGGTTTTCAAATTTCTCGTTAACGGCTACATCGATTTCAACCAAATTTTTTATGTAAGAGGTCCTCTGAAGTTTTAACAATTTTGCAAACAATTTTCCAAAAAAATAATTTTTGGATTTTTAAAAAAATATTGATTTTTTTTTGTGAAAATTCAATGTCTTGAAAACGGGTAAATGATTTTTTTTTTTAATTTTGTGAAAAATGAAAGTTGGAATACCAGATTTAATTTTTTTTTAAGTTTTCAAGAATTTTTATGTATACAAAATTATTAAAAAAAAACGTTCTAACGAGTTTTGAATTTTTGTTCATAAATTCATATTTATCAAAGAAATCAGATGGCATACTGTTTTTTGAGCTCTATCTGTTTTAGCTATTAAAAATACAAATTTATTTTAATTTTTAGTGATAATTTATATTTTAAATTGTTTTTAAAACTTTGTTAATGATATCATAATGTTATAGAACCACTACAAATGCACATTATCAATTTTAAGCTAGGTTCAACTTGTAAGCTACGAGAGCAAGTTTGTGCGATCCAGTCGTGCCCATTTTTTTTTCAAGTCACGGTGACTTAATTCAACAAAAAATTCGATTTAGATTTTATCACCACCAGCATGCAACATCTTCATCATATTATTGTTCTATATTTTCATGCAATTTAAAATTAAAATTATTAAATACATTTAATTTGATTAAGCGTACATTTTTTAACTTACTCAATTGTATTTATGCAAGCCACACTCAACCCCTTTAATTGAATTGAATAGTAGAATTTATAAAATTTCACATGCGATCATCAATTACAGTGCAAGTTATGCTTTATCACAATAATTTGCACATTTATTTAAGTTGTCTTGGTCTTAGGTAACGATATGATGAATGCTTTTGTTGGCTTTTTTTATTTTTAAGTTAGAAGTTATTCAAAGTTATGTCATATGGAAATTATTGTCATAGAGCAAGCTTTTTAGTGTGGGATTAAAGTTAAACCCGAGTTAAGTCACCAAAATTTGATGAGCTACTGTGGATTAACTTTTGATACCGATGATATTATTTATCGTTGAAAACAATAGTTGCTGCAGGATACTATTAAAACCCCTTTCACGCAAAGAAACTGAGTTGCCGGCGATTTTAGTTTGTAGGCGAGAAGGGCGTAAAAGGAAGACACAAAATCTCCCGTCACACCCTTCTCGCCTACAAACTAGCCAGTTTCTGGCAACTCAGTTTCCTTACAACTTCAAACGTTTTCATTTTCTATTTCTGTCGATTTATTAAATTCAGTTTGTTTATTTTTTTCATTTTCTATTTGAAAAAATAAACAATTTCTCACAGAACGCGAGTCTACAAGACAATTACTTCAAAATTAATGTCAGTTTGACAATTATACTTAACCTCAATGTTTCAAGTTGGTTTGGGAGAGCCTTTAAACGTCACTCATGCGCAATGTAGAGGCTCTTCGAAGCCAACGCGGAATATTCGCTCTACAGGGCAAATCATTCACAACGATAACAAAAATGACAAATAAACAATGCTAAATAACAACAAAAACTGTCGTTCGTGAATGTTTCGCGCCGCTTTCGTTTGCGAGAGCCTTTAAGGCTGATAAAATCAGTTCCAAAATCTGAACAATTCCCTCTGACTAATGGTACGCAGAGCAACTTTAGCTTGCGATTTTTAAGCACGTAGGCTAGGGGCGTCTGTGGGGAGAAGGGGGTTAAGTTAAATTCTATTAAAAACGTTAGTTTAAAACCTTTTTTTCCAACCGAAAGACAGCCAAACTGAATCAGCGCTTATTGTGAATAAAAATGAATGACAGGACACATTCGTTTGATTGACATAAGAAATCCGTACTTTTATTCAGTTATATGATATTCATAGAACTTTTTGTGGAAACAAAACAGATATAAAGGCTCTCCCAAACCAACGCGAAAGCGGCTCGAAACATTCGCCGATGGCAGTTTTTGTTGTTGTTTAGCCTTGTTTATATTTATTTTTGTTATCTTTGTGAATGATTCGCCATGCATAGCGAATGTTCCGCGTTGGTTTGGGGGAACCTTAAAACTCAATCATTTGTGCTTACATCAATTTTTGCTAAAATCAAGAAGCATTGCCGTTCAAAAATCAACATTATTTCAATCACAGGTCAACTCCCAAAGTAGTCTTAAAATTTTCATTGTCCCGATCTACACTGAACGATTTATCCAGTGCCGATCTTTTGTTCGGTGGTGAAGGGAGTGAAAAGTGAGTGGTAGGGACCAAATTGTTTGTACCACAAAACTCGAACGATTTTTCCAGTCTGTTTATCTTCTCTTTCACCTTCGTTCCAGCTTTTTGTTTGTGTTCGGTGTTAGTGTGCCGGTCGTTTGATGGTGTGAGTGAATATCAATGAAAAATGAAGAGCACAGCAATACAAAAATAAAGAAGACAAGGAAATAATCGTTCTGTGTGTACATTTCACACAATTTCCAAAATCTTCGTGGAAAAATCGGGCAATGTAGATCGCGACATTCATTCTTTTTTCCGCTTACATTTTTTCCACACCTTTAACCCAATATGTCAAAAAGACGAATTGTATCAACAGGATCACACAAAAATACAAACAAAAGCTTTTTCTGTAGTAACTGAATTGTCCATCATTTTTCTTATCAAAATTCAAAGCTTACCCACGATAGAGAAGTGAACGAGTGAGGAACTTTTATACGTTATCGAACTATCGAATAATCAAATTGGTGTGATGTTATACGAAGTATCACGTACCGAATTGAGTTCGTATTGTACTAGGATAATTCTAGTACATTTTCCCAAACGTCAATATTCCAGACTTTTCATTGGTCGATTGCCACAGCTGCTTGTGTTGGGCTCATGTTATGTTTACATTTGCCTTTGGAATTTAATTTGGCCAAAAATATTTTTTGGATAAATCGAATTATTGTGCCTTAAAATCAAGCAAGAATAATTTTCTAGGTGATGTTTAATTTATTTTAATTCATCCTGAAACACTATTAATTGATATTGTGTAGGAATATTTGCAGAAAAGAGAATAATTTTATTTTTCTGCCATTTTACTGCTCACTCTTCTACCTAGCATCTATCTTATGAAAAAACACTCGTTCACTGACGAGGGAATGCCAAAAATCCAATTCGATACTCGATACTTTACTCGATATCTTACACCCCGACGCCAGTGTCCATAATCCAATCTACAATCCAATCCACAATCTGATTTGTATGGATATGTCACTGCTTGGACATGGATTTTTGCGACTCCATGGGTTTTTTTTTAGACATGTTCCATAGTCCGGCGATCGTTCATGGCCTGTGGATTCGGGGTGTTAGGAAAGCATCCCAAATGCAGATAAATCAGTAACGTATTGCTCACTCACTGATGCGGTAATTCGGCCCCAGTTTATTGTAATTGAACCCGAAAACTTAATTCACTAATGCTGGCAAAGCCATACACAAAGTATTATTTTCCACAAAATTTCCCATTATTTTTGTAACCCCAATCTTAAATCCCCCAAAAAAAGAAGTTTGAATTCAAAAACTAGCCTCTTTTTTCAAGCCATATTTTTCAGATTCGGAAAATCTAAAAAAATGTCCTTTCTTTCGACAAAATGAAACTTTAACTAATCTGTTTTTACTATTCCTATCTACTTTCAGAAAAAGCCGACTACGAAGCCCGCATAACAGATCCAGTTGCTGGATCAATTGGTGATCTGGGACCATGGCAAATTTGGATATGCATGGTGATATTTATGATGAAATTCCCAGTGGGTTGGCATCAATTGTCCACAGTTTTCCTAGCTCCTCCAGTAAGTTTTGAATGTGCAGTACCGAATAATCGAACATATAAATGTTCCCCTGAATGCACTGAACTGGCCTACGACCGGAGTATCTTCAAAGAGACCATAATCACAGAATGGGATTTGGTGTGCAGCAAACGGTATATGGCTAGCTTTGTGCAGACGCTATTTATGTTTGGAATTTTAGTTGGAAATGTTCTATTTGGAATCTGGTCAGACAAGTAAGTGGTCTTAATCCCTTTAGATGCACTGGGTCATCTCGAGATATACATTATAACAAAAACTTTTTGTTTCAGAGTTGGTCGACGTCCACCATTGGTGTTTTCTGTGTTGATGCAGTTGGTCTGTGGAGTTCTCGATGCTTTTGTTCCATGGTTTTGGGTATTTTGTGTCTTCAGATTCTTGCTTGGAGTCGCAACTGGAGGAAGCATGATGACTAGGTAAGTTTGTTACTTGGAACCATTGATTCAGACTTCTAACGACTTTTCCCAACAGCTTTGTTCTCGTCATGGAAATTACTGGCACGAAGAAGCGTGAAATCATGTCCATCTTATATCAGATTCCTTTCAATTTGGGACACATGACTCTGCCGGTGTTTGCCTACTTCCTGCGCGACTGGAGATGGTTTCAATTTGCGCTGTCAATTATCTCGGTGATCTTCATCTCCTACTACTGGCTGATCCCCGAATCACCTCGTTGGCTAATGTCAGCCGGCCAACTGGATAAGGCCACCCAGGTCCTCGAAAAAGCCGCCATCACCAATAATCTTCCGATCCACAATATCCGGAGTGACCTTGAAGAATGGTCCCGCCGCAAAACAATCAAGAAAGAAGGCAAGAAAGGAACCTTTTTCGATCTCTTCCGCTATCCGAACCTGCGACTGAAGACCATTTGCATAACGGTAAATTGGTTTGTTTGTGGTCTGACATACTTTGGAGTTTCTCAGTATGTTGGCGAGCTAAGTGGCGATATCTTTACCAATGTTGCCATTGCTGGAACCCTTGGTATTCCCGGAACACTCATTTCAATTCTAACTGGCAAATACTGGGGCCGCAAGATCTCTCTCATGGTCTCGAACACTTTGGCTGGATGTTGCATGTTGGCAATTGCCTTTACTCCTGCAGAGAGTGCCTTCCTGAGAGTCGTCCTCGCATCGTTAGGTGTATTTGGAATGGCTGTTTCTTTCCCAATTGTCTATCTGTATGGCGGTGAGACGTTCCCGACAGTTGTTCGCAATGCTGGTATGGGCTTTGCATCGATGTTGGCACGAATTGGTTCCATGTCGGCTCCATTTGTAGCACAGGCAGCCCAAATTGAATGGGTAAAGCCAGTTATTTTTGGAGTTGTTCCTCTGATTGGAGCTGTTCTGGTGTTGTTTTTGCCAGAAACTAAAGGAGCACCACTGCCAGAAACAATCGAAGATGGAGAGAATTTCGGCAAGAAGAAGAGCAGCAAGTCTGAGGGTGAAAATTCGAAAAATTGAAAAGCTGGATCCGTGTTTTTATTTAAAGAGTTTTTTCCGACACAAAGTTGCCATAAGATGTCTTATTTTATTTAAGATAACCATAGACTATTGTACTAGAGTAGGATAATGAAATTATTAAAGATTGTTTTGTTTTTTGTTTTTACATAAAAAAAATATTCTTGTACCGTTTTCCACTACGATGGATTCTGTGATCTGTTTTTTAGGGATTCGTAAGCAGTTTCCGATTACGATGGAATTCGTTATAGGACTGAGTAAAAGAAGCGTCAAAGGTATGTAAGGTCTAACCGTTATAACGTGTAAAGTAGTTAATATTTTTGTATTAAAATATAATCGCTGTTGGATTACCTTTCAGTTGGTGCATCATTCTTGAAGATCAGGAAAGAATTGACGAAGTTATAGGCCATTTTCCTAAATCTAATTTTTC
The DNA here is from genome assembly GCA_949320155.1 of Melangyna quadrimaculata. Taxonomy (NCBI): domain Eukaryota; kingdom Metazoa; phylum Arthropoda; class Insecta; order Diptera; family Syrphidae; genus Melangyna; species Melangyna quadrimaculata. The sequence continues at coordinate 94,436,148 of OX439483.1, forward strand.
ATTTAACAACAATAAAATTTGTCTGACCAGTAGATTGGATTTTTATTCGATTTTTCATTTTTGAATGTTTAAGACGCTTTTCTGAAGCTTAGGGTTAAGGTAGACAAATTTTTTGTATGTCAAAATGACCGTTAACTTGACAAGATTTTAATAAAATACAAATTTTGAAAATCGTTTGGAAAATGAAAATGATACTGCCCGTTTTGTAAAAAACATGCCTTTTTATATATCAAAGTCTATAACTCTATTAAATTATAAGAACACCAATAAAACTTTAAAATAAGAAGAGGCGGATCAAGTTAACCTTTTTCAAGATCGTAGCTTTACTTTTAGAGTTATAGACGAATTTATACAGTTCAAATGGAAATTTTTCGACCCTTGGAAAATTTTCAAGGTTTATACCTGCATTCCTGCATTGGTTTAAAGTCGAAAAACTTATGAGAAGATTTTCTTGTTTTCGCTTCGTTTAGGAGTTATAACGGTTTTTCTGATTAAAAGACAAGTTTCCTAATTCTAACGGTAAAATTGTTAAAATTTGTTGTGAAATATTATCTCTGTTTTATTACCTTTGATTTGGTAGTTCATTTTTAAAGATCAAGACAGAATTGACGAAGTCAACCATAAAATTTGATCGACCAATTGACTAGAATTTTTTTTAATTTCTCAATTTTGAATGTTTAAGACGCTTTTTTGAAGCTTGTGGTTAACGTAGCGTTATGTTTGATATGTCAAAATGACCGTTGACTGGTCAGGATTTTAATTGATTTCAAGTTTTGAAAATTTGTTAGAAAATAGAAATGATATTGCCCGTTATGTCAAAAACTTTCTTTTTTATCTATCGAAGCCCGTCTGTAAAATTATATGAACACCTATAAATATTTTATCATAAAATATGCCCGACACATATGCCTTTCCTCAGGCACCTCAACTTCTGAGATCGGAGTAGTATTTTCCGAGTAAAAGACGAATTTGTGCAGTTCATTGGTAAATTTTTCAAAAAAAATTATTTCTTTCGCTAAACTGTAAAATTTTCTAAGTTTAACTTTTCTGAAAATGAGTTTTTATATACAGAATGCGTTTCTGCATGGGTTTTAAGTTGAAAATCTTATGAGGTCATTTATTTTGTTTTCGCTCCGTTTAGGAGTTATAACGGTTTTTCTGATTAAAAGTCAAGTTGCAATTAACTGTCTCTATCTTCACTGAACTACAACTAATTCTGGATATGTTTTCTGTATTTAAACAAGAAATCCCAACCGTTGAAACGCACCCCATAACTTTTTGTTTTGCGGATGATAGTTTTCCCGCAATTCATTATTAAACGTGATGTTTCTAATTTTTAACGTGTTTTTTTTTTCATTTTGAAAAAAATACGTTTAAGACAACCTTCTTTTCTTTATAAGCAAAAAAGTCTGTTTTATAGCCTTTTATTTGGTATCTTATATTTGCAGATCAAGAAGAAATTTTCGAAGCTACATAAAGGCAATTTCCGTACACTTAACTTAACATTTTGTGAACATTGAATCTTATTGACCAACAGAAGCGTTTTATGAAAAATGTGGTAAGGCAGCAAAATGTTTTATATATCAAAATTAATGCTAATTGGTCAGATCAAAAGGAATGGTGGATGTTCAACACCATTACCAATAATTTGGCAGATAATTAATTTAAACGACCAAGACTGCATTTTTACCAAGACCACTGAAATGCCTCTGCCGCATCCTTTGTCAAAATCATTGTTACATGATTGTTACATCCTGTATCAATTCCCATAACCAACACTCTACTGGCCACAACCATTTAGGCCACATCCACTTCTTGCGCACGCCCCTTTTCAGGCAAGTCGCCTTTTTAAGCCAACACCCCTTTTTGCGCCACGCCCCGTTTTCAGCCACACATTTGTTGGCCACACCTACTTTCAGGACACGCCCCTATGTAGACATGCTCTTCAGGCAACTTCCCTTTTAAGCCAAGCCCCTTTTTAAGCATTGAACATCCTTAATTCCACACCCGCTTTTTAGGTCACTCCCCTTTTTAGACTACGTCACATTGCAGGCCACTCCCCTTTTCAATCCTCAGTCTTTTTAAGACACACCCCTTTATATACTACTCCCCTTTTTAGGCCACACCCCTTTTTAAGTCACGTCACATCCCCTTTTAAGCCACGTTATTTTAGGGCCACCCCAACTTTTAGGCCACACCCCTTCATGCAACTTCCATTGTAGGAAACTCCTCTTTTATGCCATGCCACTTTTCAACTTTTGAACAGTGTTGTTCCTCTACGTGTCGACTTTAGTTGTCTACATTTCAACGTAGACAATCCGTCGACAATATCGAAAATGTAGACAATGAAGACAATGTGTCGACAATGTAAACAATAACTTAAATGTCACAAATAAAATCGTTCCAAAAAGTCCTGCTACAACCGATAGACAAGTTGTTGAATAATTTATAATAACAATAAGGGTATTCATGCAACGAGATAATTTTCCGCCTTGCCAGAAAAATATAACTTTACGCAAGATGTTTACATGAACACCATCCTAAAAATACTTGCGTAAACGTGGGAAATAATCCAATTAAACGTCACAAATGACTTATCCCAGGTATCAGGTTTATTTCTGCACTTTTCGCAACAAATTTGTGAGATAAAATTATCTGTTTTGCAGAATATTTTCGCCATACAAGTTTTGACAGTTCATTTCTAACGAGATTCAATTATCTAGTTTATCAGGTATATCTGGTTTTACGCCCGGTACGATATTTTTATATTGTAGTAGCCCGTAGCGTAATGGTTAGTGCGTTCGACTGTCACGCTGGAGGTCTGGGATCGCTTCCCAGCCTCGTCCACCTAAAAACTAAAAAGTTTTTTTCAGGGCTACTGCCTCTTGCGATGAATTGACAAATCCTCCAAGAGTATCACTTGTCACGAATAAGTGCTTCTCGTCTAGCCGTTCGGATTCGGCATAAAATTGTAGGTCCCTTCCATTCCTGTCAAAAGGCGCACACAGGAATGGTTGCGAGTTGTTAGTCACTAGGCCCTGGTTCTTCATGAGCCGTTGTGCCACCCGATTATTTTTTACGATATTTTTATAATGGTATTCATGCAACGAGATAATTTTCCACTTTGCAGAAAAATAAACTTTTCCGCAAGATGATTACATGAACATCTTTTTATAAATACTTGCGTGAACGTGGGAAATAATTAAATTAAACATCACAAATGACTTACCCCTGCGAACCAGGTTTATTTCTACACTTTCCGCACCAAATTCGTGAGATAAAATTATCTTTTTTACAGAATATTTTTCCCATCCAAATGTTGACAGTTAATTTCTACCGAGATCAAATTATCTCGTTTACCAAGTTTATCTCGGTTTTAGGCCGTTGCGTTGGTTTAAAATAAAAGTTTGAAACACGTGGGTGGTAATAAAACCGGGAGTTGTTTTCTTCTTCCAACTAATGCTTTTTAAAATTACTCATAGCTTTTTTTGTTATCAAAATGTTTTGTTTCTATGAAACTTTGGAAGTTATTCCATTCTTCAATTAAAAGAGCTCTTCGGACTGCTGTAGAATTATGAAATACGGTAGACCGGTAGGTCTTGAAGTGCATTACACAAAAGAAAAATCGAAAATTTGAGGTCTTCCGTTTATGGGTGTTGTATCCTATCCACCAACTCTCTTAGAATCGTTATCAATTATGAAGCACTTCCGATTTCTGTAGAAAAATGAAATTTGGTTGAGTGATATGATTTGAAGTTCATATAGTATAAAGGTAAAAAATGAAAACTGCAGATTCTCCATTCAGGGGGAGTGGCACCTAACCTACCTCCCACTTTCTTAGATTTTTGTATCAATTATATACCTTTTGACTTTAGAGATGCTCGTGTTCATAGTGCATCGAATAAAAACAATGGGGCGTATTCAGTCATTTTAGGGGTGTGACTAAGTTAAACATAGGTTTAGTTGAATTTTCAGACGTTGATTCTATTTTTTAAGTTTATCATTTCAAAATATTTGAAGCTGTTTGTGTAGTATACCAAGTTAATTATCTTATAAAAATATAAAACCACAGTTTGTAATTAAAATCGACCTCTATCATTCAGCCAAAATTGCCTTAAACTGTAGTTTAGTTAAACCTGGGTCTATCTGCGACATATTCGCAGTCTATTTGGGGCATATTCATATGCCCCAATATCTTAGCAAAAAAGAAGTGAAATCGGATAAAAAAAAAATAAACAACTCCAAATTATGTGAGTAATTTATTAGTTAATGATTTGATTACTGAACCAACATTTCAAGGTATACTGGCAAGTGGAATTTTATCATTTTATTACTAAATTCCTCAAACTTTGGAAGATTTTTAAAAATTGACCAGTAAACCATAGTAAAGTGATTCATTGAACCTACTCTAATTAAAAATATATGTATTTGAAACCGGCCAGTTTCACAGTGAGCACTTACTAGAATAAGTTGCACTTAAGTTTCGCATATTGGTACTTTTTGGTAATTTTCGCAGTCTGAGTTAGTGACTCTTAAGTGCAATTTATGCAGGCAAGTGTGCACTGCGAATTTTGGGATTTTGTGTCCTATATTTCGCACTAAAGTGCTACTACTGTTACTGTGCAACTGGGCCTAAAGCCTTTATAAACATAGAACTACATAGCTTTGCGTTTAGATTTAGATGAAATGATTTTTCACGACTTTCTTGTTGTTACAATTATGGTTTTGTATTATAGAAGAGATTAGTTCTTTTTTTTAAGATTTTTGTTTTTGGTTTAATAAATTTTAGTAGGAAAAATTATGAATTATAACGGTTTACCGAATTGTCTACATTGAATTGTCTACATGTAGACAATCAAGTAGTCTACATTTATAGTCTCATGGCACAACACTGCTTTTGAATAAACTATAAGAAAAATAAAATTGACTGCTTTTTTATCACACATATTTTTGTGTGAATAAAGTGAATTTGAAATTTATTGAACTGAAGTATAATATAATTTTGGCACTTAATTCTAATTTACATTTGTATTACATTGGGTAGATTCAGAGAACTTAGGGGACTAGCAAGTAAGGCTCGTTTCACACACATTCGGTTTCATTCGGTTTCGTCTCTATTCGGTTTGTATTCGGCTGTGCCTGATATGTGTGAAACGATAAAACGATGCTCTACGGTTTCTATTAGGATTTATTTTTGACGTTTTATCGTTTCACACCTATCAGGCACAGCCGAATACAAACCGAATAGAGACCGAACCGAATGAAACTGAATGTGTGTGAAACAAACCTTATTCGGCAAAAATAAAAACCTAATAAAAAACGAATCGGTTCCATTCGGTTTCAAAACGGCACGTATTCGGGTCTAGGGCACACAAAGCAAACGTAGCGTTCACACAAATGTATTCGGTTTTATTCGATTCGGTTTCTGATTTTTTGAATTTTGTTTTTTTTTTTTCATTAGTTTGATTTAATTTTAATTATTAGTGAGTAGTAGGCGACCCTTTTCGCACTGAAGTTTTTTTGTTTTCTTTTGCATTAAAATAAAAATGAGCAATTTACCTGAAGTTGATACGGATCAACTAATTTCATTAGTGCAATGTCGACCAGTGCTGTGGGATAAAACTACTGTCATATACTCGTATAAGGATAAATTTAAGACACAGGAAGCGTGGAAAACTGTTTGTGTTGAACTAACAAGCAATTATGAAGAATTGGATGACACGCAAAAATTTGAATTTGGTATGTATGTAAATACATGTGCATACATACATTTAAATAATCATCATCATATATATTATTTCTGTTGTCAAATCCACTAAAATAGGTATCATTGAATAGAAATGTACACATACTCATGACATTGCACAAAAACTTTATGTTATACCACACTATTTCCTATAAATTTCGGAAATTTCAAATAATTCAATAAATGAAAAATTTGACAAAAAGAATACCTCACTTTTAACCCATTGAATGAGCGAAAGAGAAAAATATGTATTACTTCTGTAATTTAAATTTCTCTTTTTTTTGGCTGCACCTTGAGTGAGTTGTGGAGAAACGTATTTGTTACCTCTGTTGTTTGTTATCTTTTTTCTCATACAATACGAATACATTTATTAGGTATCACTAGAAACATATTTATTAATTCTTTAATATAAAATCTTAGAAGAAGAAATAGAGGAACGGGCATATCGAGGAAAAAGTGAGGCTTTCTTCAAAATAGTGTGAGTTACACAAACACAAATTCATTCACACAGGGTCGGAATGCAGTCAGATAGCTAAATGCTGGGGCCCCAAAAGAATTTTTAGCTGTGTTTTTGAGAGATGTACATTGTACATATCTTTGAGATTTAAGATTAATAGTAAAAAAGCTTATTAAACTAAATAAAAAAGTGAAAAAGTGCTGCCTTAAACTCTGTAAAAAAATCATGTGGAATATGAGACACAATCAGCCCGTGAGATGCAAAAATTGTAAACTCCATATTATAGGTGTTTTTACACGATTTAACGCATATTTTTTTAAATAAAGTATTGTAAATATTCACTGTTAACTTTTATTTCACTTTTGTATTTAGTGTGTTCACTATTTTAACGTTTTGAAATCTCTAAACACTTTCCTCTAGCTCGGCAAAATGACAGTGGTGCGTTCATTTTCTATAAAATGTTATCTATTGTTGTTGTGTCAAAAAAAATTTAAATGTCATTATTAACAGTGTTACACTGTGTAAAATTTCGTTTAGAAACGATCAATGTTAAAAATATTGTTGGTGTGTCAATCGAAAGGGGTTGAAAAAAAAAATCGAAGCATATTTAGAATGAAATCAAATAAATTTTTTTATTGCATCAATTTTTATTAGAAAAAATATTATAATCACTTAAATGCATATCTATAACATTTAAATTAAATTTTTCTAATATGTTCATATTAATAATAAAAAGAATTTATTTATTTTGTTCAAACATTCTATTTGAAAACTTAAAGCCTTACTGAATGTGCGAAATTTTCGCACAGGTCTTCTGGTAGCATTTATTAGTATAATTTATTAAGTTATAATAGCATTTATTAAGAACTTATTTTACGAAATCAGATTTTCGAAAATTGCCAGCTCACAGAACCAACTTCAGTCATAAAATAATCACTCAACACATTTCTTACATCTTTTTCTGATGCAGCCGCTTGATTTCTTCTCATTTCACCTGAGGGATTTTCTTGCACATTTTCAAATCCTGAGATGGACAAGGTATTTTCCATTTCAAAGCCATCTCGGTCACGCACGAAATTGTGTAAGACTACACAAGCTCTCACTATATCCGTAGCAAATTCAGGACTCAAGTTAATTACACGATGAAAGATTCTCCATATGTTACTGAGTATTCCAAAGGAACATTCCACATACCTGCGAGCTCTACATAGATAAGCGATGGTTTAAGATCCTTTTCTTGACTGTCAAACTACGCCCACCGTATGGCTTAAGGAATAAGGATATGCTTAAGCAAGGCAAAAGCATCATCCCCTACGAGGTATTGAGGTAATTCGGGACTCTGTGAGCCGGGAAGGCACTTGTTATCAGGTACTATGAATCAGCTAGAGCATCAGAACTATAGATGAATATCCTTTGTAGTTGATATGCCTCGAGTTTAAATGATGAACAATTCTGATGTGTTTGCCGTCAACGGCTTCGATGCAATTGGGGAAGTTTGCATTACTCTCAAATTTCTGGGCAATTAATTCCCATTGCTTCTTATCTGGTACAGGAATGCATTCTAATCGCACCACTGACCAAAGTGCTCGAAAAACCTTTCTGACGATCTTACTAACTGTCGAAATTCCTAGGAGGTAGGTGTAATGCAAATCTGTGAAAGTGCAACCGCTTGCCAAGTATCTATAAAAAACAAAAGAAAACCACCGCATCAGAATCAGATTTTTTAAAATAACTTTTTAATTATTTTCTTTTAGGTAAACAGGTTATGAAAAAATGGACGTATGTGAGGGATTCATACAGAAAACCAATTAGGAAATCTAAGGCTGCGATTAAGTCGGGATCAGGAGTCTCAAAAGTAAAATCCTACGTCTATTCATCTCAGTTGCGATTTCTGGACAAAGAACAACAGAGGACACTATGTCAGAAAATATAGCTGATGAGGAGGATGTTATTGTTGAAAATGAAGAGAACCCAGTGGAACGAGCTCCAAGCGTGTCAAGTGATGCAGCAGCAGCTAGGAAAACTGAATCGTGTTTCAAAAAACCAACACAAAGAAAACGTTAAATCGATTCCGTTGAATAAGAAATGATTGCAGCCCTGAAGTAAACGCCAAATCAACACCTTTAATTTTTCAAAGGATTACTTCCTTCCCTTGAAGAATTCGATGAATTTGACACGCTTGATTTTCAAATGGAGGTATTGACAGTCGTTAAGAACATCAGGTAGCGGAAACGTACTGTACCTTCTATAGTCTATACAGCGCCTGCTACTCAACCGTATTACACAGCCAACATCAGGACCCTCCGCATCCTCAGCCACAACCTAGCTATGCTACTACTGGACTGCATCAGAAAATGTCACCACATTTGTCAGATGCTCCATTCTATGAGCAGCTATCGTTTGCCCTCAAGCTCTGTCTACAGTTCTTCCTCGATTTCCGATGAAAGCTCAGATTATTCCTTTCAAAGTATTTAAAAAGACTTAACGCTTTTTTGAGTTAGTTAAGTATTCAGATTATGCAACTTTAGTTTGACATTATTAAAATATCTATGTACGTATGAATATATGTATGTATGTTTATTCAAAATAAAAATATTAATTTTCAAAAACATTATCCATTTTACTTATTTACCTAAGAGTTACGGTCAACATCTGAATAGGTTCAACACTATCCCTTATAAATGTATTTTCAAGTTGCAAATGATCCTTTAGCTTCAGATGTATTTCATCAAATGATTTCGTTGACATCCTGAAATAATTTTCAAATTTTTCTTCGCTCTTTCTTAACTCCGGAAATATTGCATAAAAGGCTCCAAACTCCAACCGTTTAGTGATGATTAGGTGCACCCAATGGATTCGAGAATTCCTTCTTCTTTTTTTAATTTTTCTATAGAGAAAGGACATGGCAATAATTCGACTTCGCTCCATGATGAATAGTAGACGACTGAATACCGAATACAAACCGTATCTGTGTGAAAAGGTCTTACGGAAACCGAAAACGAACCGAATACAGACCGAATCGAATGAAACCGAATATGTGTGAAACGCGCCTAAGGCAAAATTATAGACTAAGATTGGCCAGCTGTCGAAAGTTCCCTTCATTTGAAACAATTTTTCGACAGCTGACCAATCACAGTCTAGAAATTTGGCTTACTTGCAAGTCCCCTAAGTTCTCTGAACCTACCCATTGATATTTTAATTTGCTTTGGCATAAAACGCCCCTAATTTTATAAATTTTTCTTAAAAGTTTTTCGAATGGCGATAGTTATGCAACCAAGTCTCCTTCTCTTAGTAGTTTGGGGTTTCTGTGCTGAATAGAAAATTGACAGAACATCCATCCGTGCGTCGTCGATGTAAGAAATCTTTACAAATTTTGACAGAAACTATCAGCTTTGGGCTGGTAACAATTATTCCACAACCTATTGAGATGATACATTGAGACCTCTAGTCGACACCTAGAAGAAAAGATTTTGTTTTTAGTATGTATACTTAGCTTGAAGTAACATCATTTTGGATAAAACTTTTCAATATGCAACAAGGCAATGTCCAAAGAATTAAAAGTGTTATCTTATATACATTATACACTCAAATTTTTTTTTTAAATTCATTTCGTTGCAGTTACAACTTTCTTTGAATCTTTTTTTTGTTTAATAAATAATAACTAATAACTTCAAATTTACTTAGCTTACTCGCACATAATGCGCTTGTGAATAGATTTAATATTGATATTTATGTAAATACGTACTTCAATACGTACACATAACGTGCTGGCTTTTTTCCAAAGCGATAAGAACAATTAAATACAAAAAAAGCAAAACAAAAATTAACAGCAGCAGCAGACGCTGCAGTATACTTTGAATGCTTAGGTTAAATAGAATTAAACAAATAACAAACAAGCTAAGTCGTCTGGCTAAGCTTGACTGCACAGCCAGCATTTTTTATTCTTATCAATTTTTTTTGTTCACTTTAAATACTATTTTATTTACATAATGTACCTATAAAACTTTTTAAATCTAGTTCGTTTAGAAAATTGTGTTATAGTTGCTTAAAAGAAATTAAAATCAAAATAAACCATGACCCAATTAAACCAAGACAAGCCATAATATATAATTATACATATCTGTGTGTTGAAAAATAAACTATCTCAAACAAATTTAACAACAAAATTGCATTCATTGGAAATCTCAAGAGTGACTCAAAAACACATGTAGAAAATCGTTTGTGCTGTGATAACCTTGACCGTCTGGACTTTAGTACCTTACATTAATACTAAACTGAAGAAATAAACCAAATTTTATATTTGGGAACTATAGTTTTTGAGTCTTTACCATTAGAGGTGTTGACTGGTTGAAAAGATCTAACAAGAAGTTCAAAAATGTCAGAAACAGGTATGTACAGTCAAATATGATATAAGACAAATTAAGGTGCTTGTTTTTTACTTTGAATTTCTGTGATTTAATGGCATTTTAATCAAAAATGTTGTTTATATATTTTTTTGTATATGAACTTTGGCAGACTTTCGAGTTAAGACTGAAATGTTCAGAAAACCACTGAAAATCAGGGTAAAGGAATGGGGTTGATAAGAATTTTGTGAATTTTGTGATGGATATAGAACATTTCATAGGTACAGACCAAGATATGTGTACTGTGGGTACAGACAAGTGAGAGTACCTACAAAACTGTAGGAAAATATAAACAGTAATTTTTTAAAAGGTGGAATTACCACACATTCAATACTAAATAGGGATGGCGTAGCCAATCCTCGAGGCGTAGCCAATCATCGAGGGGATTATTCTTATTATATTATATTATATTATTATTTGCCCCCCCCCCGCTCAAAAATTACAAATGAAACAAAAAACACTTTTTACAAATCGAACAAAGACACTCGCAATAACAAATTGAGTATATTTATGCAGGTATACAAACTTCTTTAATAAAACTTAATAAAAAAAAGGAGTCCTTACAACAAAAGAACTCAAATAAAGACTTTTCTTACCTTTGTTTCCGCAAACTTATTAATTAAATCATCCATTTCAGACGATGATTTTAATTTTTCAAGCTTTTCAACTTCTATGGACATGATAGATAAGTCTGCCAACCTTTCTTGTCCCATAGAAGTTCTTAAATAATTTTTGATTAGTTTGAGCTTAGAGAATGTTCTGTCAGCTGTTGCTGTCGTTACCGGAAGCGTCAAAAATAAATATGTGGATTTTCGTTTTCGTTTGTTAATTCGGAAGAGTCAATGTGAACACCGTCATTTATATCTAAGCAGCAATAGTAAACATTGACTTTGAAGTAAGATTCCGAGTCTGATATTCTCTCATCTTCTGATAATTCGTCAAAAAATGGCTTCGTTACTTTCCTTCTTTTATTTTTTAAAACAGACGCCCACTCTTTTCATAAATCTCTGGACTCGTTAAGCAAACTTAACAATGAATTTTGATTTCTTTCGTTCTCTAAGTCTATTTATTTTCTAAGTAAAAATACTTGCTTTTTGTATATCATTGTCCTTTTGCTGTAATGCTCGGTCTCCACTTGTCATTGACAGACGCAGATTGATATTTTGACTGGACAGGGTGGATTTTACCAACACAAAAAGCAAAGAAAGTAGTAGAAGAGAGCAAGTTTAACTCACCCTGTCTTGTCAAACTGTGTCTTTCAATGCCAAGTGGAAGCCTAGCATAATGCTTTGGACACGGGGACTTATGTCCCTGCGCCATTATAGGCGCAGGGACAAAAGCCCCCGGGACATAAGTTCCCGGGACTTAAGTCCCCGGGACACAAGTCCCCGGGAATAAAGTCCTTGGGTTATAAGTCCCCGGGACTTAAGTCCCCGTGATTTTACTCCCCGGGACATAAGTCCCCGGGACATAAGTCCCTGGGACATAAGTCCCTGGGACATAAGTCCCTGGGACATAAGTCCCTGGGACATAAGTCCCTGGGACATAAGTCTCTGGGACAAAAGTCCCTGGGACATAAGTCCCGACTTTTTTTTCGGAACTTATGTCCCACTTTACTGGGACTTATGTCCCGGGGACTTATGTCCCGGGGACTTATGTCCCGGGGACTTATGTCCTGGGGACTTATATCCCGTGGACTTATGTCCCGGGGACTTAAATCCCGGGGACTTATGTCCCAAGGACTTAATTCCCGGGGACTTAAGTCCCGGGAACTTATGTCCCCAGCGCAGGAACATAAGTCCCGAAGAAAAAATCCCTGCGCCAAAATTTGATCGACCAATGGACTAGAATTTTTTTAAGTTCTCAATTTTGAATGTGTGATACCCATTTTTGAAGCTTGTGGTTTAGGCAGACAAATGTTTGATATGTCAAAGTGACCGCTAACTTGCCAAGATTTTAATAAAATGCAGATTTTAAAAATCGGTTGGAAAATGGAAATGATATTGACCATTTGGTGAAAAATCTGCTTTTTAATCAATCAAAGCCTATAAATATTAAGTTATTTGAACACCTATCAATCAAATCAGCCTTTTTTTTAGATCGGAGCTTTATTTTCCGAGTTATATACTTATGCAGTTCATTGGTCAATTTTTCAAAAATGTTTCATTTCTTTCTCTAAACCGTAAAATTTTCTAAGTGTCAACTGTTCTGATTAAGGGTTTTATATACAGAATTGGTTCCTGCATTGGTTTTAAGTCGAAAAACTTGTGAGGCACTTTTCTTGTTTTCGCTCCGTTAAGGAGTTATAACGGTTTTTCTGATTAAAAGTCAAGTTGCATTTAACTGCCTCTAACTTCACCGAACCTCAACAGATTCTTAAAAGTTTTGTTTATTCTATTTAGAATCTTTAACCGTTTAATCCTCGTCTGTCACTTTTTGATCTGTGGTTAACTCTTTGCCTACAATTAATTAGCGAACGCAATGTTTCTAGTTTTTGAAGCGTTTTTCTCATTTCGATGCCATTTTATACAAAAAATACAAAAAAATACACTTTCCATTAAATTTAAGCTCGCTTTAAAAAAAAACTTAGGTATGCTCAGTCGCCAGGCAGGCGCCTATGTTGTTAGTTGGTGTGCTTACAATTTATCTTCCTTTTTGGGCCTCTGATTTTTCATTTTCCATTTGCAGGATTTTATTATTCACTGCGGAATTTTCCTACGTGATGTGTTAATGCGAGTTTTTAGTTTGCGAGATTATAGTTGAGATTTTTGGTTTGGAAATGTAAATGCGAGATTATTAAAAGCGAGATTTTGTTATTGCAAATTTATGAAAAGCGGGTTTGTTAGTTTGCGAGATTTTGTATTTCGAGATTTATAAAAAAATGCGAGATTTCGTTATTTGAGATTTTAGTTTGCGAGATATCGTAGTGCTCCCATTTTTAACTACAACGAGTATGGAAGCTTTAAAGCCATGGAGTTTAAAGATAAAAGTTAGTTTTCCGTATCGTGCGATACATCGATTGAAAGGTGGCACTCCCTAGATCACGAATATGCAATTTGTTATTCTCTAAAATGCTTAGTTTAGTCATAAATCACTTTCAAAGACAAAAAAGGTGTCAACTTTGTAGGGTCGGGCACGTATAGTTTGGCCGCAAATGGGGTGTTTTCCGTATCGTGCGTTACATCGATTGAAAAGTGGCACTCCCTAGATCACAAATATGCAGTTTTTAATTTTCTAAGAGCCAGTTTTTCAGTGTGGGGTTAAAGGTAATTTTTGAAGTGTATAACAGAGGCCAAAAAAAATGGGCTTTGATGGTGTTAAATATACAATTTGTTAATAACTTGACTATCCAGCTCCACATAAGCTACTCGCAAGTGAAGCGTTTAGCAATAAGCAGTGTTTTATTATTTTATTAATATTTTCCCCTTAAACCCTACCCTGGGGTCCAGCGCAATTGAAAAATATATTTATTTGAATATTTTAAAAACTAAGTAACCCATGCCGGCGCCACTCAAGGTATTGTAATATTATCTTATTAGCGCCGGTAATTTTTTTATTTTCGAGTGGTACAGTCGCGGAAATTTAAACTTCAGGGTCCCATAGACCCCAGGGTAGGGTTAGTGATATTTTATGGGATTTTGAAAATTGTGTGTGTTAATTCTTATTTTCTCCTGAAAATGGTGTCAATTCAAAAATAAATTAGACGAGAAACTTCCTCAAAAAATTGGCACTGGACCTCATCAAACCCCAAATGGAGGAGGTTCACTTGGCCAAATTTGCCTTCAAATCTCCAAGTATTGATGGGAGATATTTTCAAAATGAAACGACCATTGATTGGAAAACACCGGAAGACGAAAATAAGGTGTGGGTGTTGCCGAAATCCTCTTTGTGGCGAACATAGCCGCTCTGTGTGCCAAACGTGCCTGGACTCGAAACTTTAATACACATTTAACATTTTAACTTTCGTATGATCTAAATAATAATAATTTTTATTAAATTGTGTTTTGATTTTTTGTGGAAGGCCAAAAATTGTTTGCGGTCTCCAAGACCCCAGGGTAGGGTTAGTGTAGCTCCCAGGATGGGTAGGGTTTAGGGGTTACATATGAACATATTACTAACCTTGTTTTTCCTTTATTTTGTCAGCTAAACGGGCGCCTGATCCAGTCTTCGATTCTATTGGTGATGCTGGCAAATGGCAAATATCACTCCTGCTTCTCATCGCTGTATCAAAATTCCCCGTTGGATGGCATCAGCTTTCCAACATATTTTTAGCTCCACCATTGCATTCGTATTGTGGAAATCCCGATAACCTCACCGATATCTGCTCTCCAGATTGCAAACAAGTTATCTACGATCGAAGTATTTTCGAACAAACAATCGAAATGGAATGGGGATTGATTTGTGACAAGAAGCACTATGCTACAATTGGACAAACGATTTTTATGTTCGGCATACTGGTGGGAAATGTCAGTTTTGGCATTTGGGCTGATAAGTATGGAAAAGACACTAATTTTTCTTAAAACCCACACATTTTTCAAAATTCAATAAACAATAACCCCATTTTTCAGACATGGCCGACGTATTCCGTTTTTATTTTCTGTGGTTCTTCAGTTGGTTTCAGGAGTTCTTGCTGCCTTTTCTCCCTGGTATTGGTTATTTGTTGGATTGAGATTTTTGTGTGCGGTAGCAACAGGTGGTAGCATGATGACAAGGTGAGTTTTTCTTTATTCCATCAGGGAAACTATCAAAATACCAGATTTATTTTTGATTGTCTTTCACAGTTTTTGTTTGATTATGGAAATTATAGGTCCAAGTCGGCGTGAATTTTTCATGGGAATCATTTATCAAATTCCTTTCAATCTAGGTCATGCCTTCCTCCCGCTCTTTGCCTATTTCACTCGAGACTTCAGATGGTATCAATTCTCGCTGTCGATATTTTCTGTACTCTTCCTGTCATACTTCTGTCTTGTCCCCGAATCGCCACGTTGGCTCATGATGGCTGGCAGAATTGACGAATCCGTTAAAATTCTTGAAAGGGCTGCAGTCATCAATAAGCGACCAAAGGAAAATGTTCGACCGAACGTCGAGGAAGCCGTAAGAGTTCGTGCTGCCAAGCAAGAAGTGAAAAAGGGCAAACTCTTCGATTTGCTGAATACGCCCAATCTCAGGCGAAACACACTGTGTATCTTCTACAACTGGTTCACCGTTGGATTTAATTACTTTGGAGTGTCAGAGTATATTAAAAATCTAGGCGGAAATATCTTCCTCAATGTCGCACTAAGTGCTCTCTTGGGAATTCCCGGGGTGATTATGTCGGTGCCGGCATGCAAATATCTTGGTCGGAAGCCAACATTGGTTGCTGCAAATATGATCGTTGCAATTTGTATGTTGACGTTTATTTTCGTTCCTGCTAAACAGTCTGAAATCCAGGTGGCGTTGGCATCGCTAGCTGTTTTCGGTGCTGCTGTGTCCTTTCCGACTGTGTATCTTTATGGAGGTGAAGTGTTTCCAACTGTTGCCCGTAACTCGGGCATGGGATTTGCATCGATGACAGCTCGTATTGGGGCTATGTCAGCAACACATGCCTCAAGTTTTGCGACACTTGGCACCTGGTTACCACCATTGATTTTTGCCAGTTTGGCTTTGGTTGGAATGGTGTTGACTTTATTACTTCCAGAAACTAAAGGTGAACCGCTGCCAGAAACTCTAGAGGATGCTGAAAATTATGGAAAGAAAAGAGCACAGTAAAAATGATTAACTTAGAATTAATGTTTTTCAGAATAATGTTAAATTAACAGAAAATTCTTTAGAAAATTGCAGAATTTTGTAATATCAAATAATTAAACAAAAAACTTTTAGATTGCATTTTGTATTTAGTGATTAAGTAGAAAGGAGGCAATTAGCTCTAAGATATTCTGTTAAACGATTGAATCGAAACTTTCAATCAGCCCTATTGCGATTTACGACTGTTGATTTATAGTTAATAAATATTGATATTTTGGATTTTTAAACTCAATTTTTGAAAATGTGACCAACTATTAGTTGATATTTGTTTTTCTTATAATTCACAATGGTCTGCATTATTCCCAATGAACAAAAGCCTTTTTCGGTTGGGTGGTTTAATATCGACTTTCAATATTTATCAACTATCAATTAACAATCGCAAATCGCAAATCGCAATAGGGGTGAATAAAATTATCTTTAAATTTCTGTGTGCAATGCCTTACCGATATTTATTTTTAAGGTGCTCAACTGAATCTTTATGTTTAAATTTTATGGTGTCGTATGGCAATGGAAGTCTATTTCGCCCTGTATATAGGCAGGAGCGGCAATTTTCTAAAAACAATCACCCCTATAACGATTGTCAATTATCAACCAGTTGACGATTGCTAAAACTTATCAATCAATTGAAATTTCTGTATTGTACACTGCCGGTCATTTGAATATGTTCACACATTTTCACAAACTTATGTTCTTCCATCTTAAAAATTATTGAATGTACCCAACTTTATTTTGTGTACATAGGAAAACTATTTGTTCACACTTTTTTGACACAGAAACATAATTTGAAAAATGCACCGTTATTTTGATATAGTGCTTTGATCAAATTTTAGTAAGCAATTATCTCAAAAAATAGTCGAGCTATGGATAAAATAAGAAAGGAGGTAGTTGCACAGCCAATAGAAGCGTTAAGACGAACAATTATCAGAGTTGCATTTCAAATTTTACGACTTTGCTTCAAAGATAATGGAAAAAACGGGTGTTAGTTGTAGCTTAGCTACGGAAAAGCATGATATTCGAAGTCTAGAATATTTTTAACGAATACTTATTAAAAACAAACACGGATTAATTCCACGTGCAGGAAAACATGCCAACAGTTCTCACAAAAAATAATGCCGTAAAAATCCAAATCTCAACCTTTCGTATTTTTCGATGAAATACAATTTAATTTTTCAAGAACAGGCTGGTATAGCTTTTTTTTTTTGGTGTAGAAGTATAAACTTATCCACCACTTCCATATTAAGTTTTATTTCATAAAAAAAAGAACTTTTGCGATTCAGTTTTTTATGACTGTAGTTTTTGACCGAACTGGTGGCACGTTTTCCAGTTTTTTTTTGTATTTTTAAATACAATTTTGAAGTCCCTACCCTTAGTACCTAAGATTTAAAATGCATTTCAATGCAGCATTAAGTACAAAGTCATAATGAATAATGAATAGTATGAGCCTATCCTTAAACAAAAGGAAGTTTTGCTATTGTTCACACCCGAAAATTGCTGTGGACTCTCGGAATTGGAAAAAAATGTAGGTATTCTTGTCCAAACATTGTAAAACATTATGCATTATTAAATTGTGCACAGCATTGTGTTTATTTGCACAAGGGTCGAACCAATTAAGTGTGGGGAATGATTCTTCAATTGGCCTTGTCAGTCAACCTTTTCACTCATTAATCTACGCAAATTTACTCTCCGTCGACTAAATTTTTTTCGAATGAAAGAAAAATTGGCAAATATCAATAAAGTTGATAGAAATTGACACTGAAAATACCGATTTTTTCATTCACAATGATGAATTGATACAAATTGACAATTTATCAACTATTCATTGAAGGTTGACAAACACAATGCCGAATGAAGAAATTGCTTGATAAATAACAACTATCAATTCATGATTGACAATCGCGATAAGGGTGAATGACTTAAAATAAAACGAAAATTATTTAAAAAACAACAACGCTCAAAAAAATTCATTCACCCTTATTGCGATTGTCAATCATGAATTGATAGTTATTATTTATTGAGCAATTTTTTCATTCGGCGTTGTGTTTGTCAACCTTCAATGATTGCTTGATAAATTGTCAATTTGTATCAATTCCTCATTGTGAATGAAAAAATCGGTATTGTCAGAGTCAATTTCTTTCAAATTTATTGATATTAGCCAATTTTTCTTTCAATTGAAAAAATGTAGTCGACGGAGAGTAAATTTACGGGGTTTAATGAGTGAAACGGTTGACTGACAAGGCCAATTGAAGAATCATTCCCTACACTTAATTGGTTCGACCCTTGTGCAAAGAAATGTAATGCTGTGCACAATTGTATAATGTTTAATGTTTTATAATGTCTGGACAAGAATACCCACTATTTTTTCCAATTCCGAGAGTCCACAGCAATTTTCGGGTGTGAACAATAGCAAAACTTCCTTTTGTTTAAAGATAGGCTCATACTATTCATATGCAATTATTAAAGTCTGGCATGTTAGAGTTGGGGCCTTTGTACGTAATGCTGCTTTGAAAATGCAATTTTTCTCTTAAATTCAAGGTACCAAGAGTAGGAACTTAAAAATTGTATTAAATTAAAGAGTTGAGCGCCTATCCAGGGATTTAGACAAGCGAGTAGAACTAGTAGCATTAATATCATAGTGTTAGTTTTATAGATGTATGTGTAACTAGTAGCTCTCTGCGCGTTTTGTCAACTAGTATGATTTTTTAAAAATATTTCATACAGAAAAATACACAAATTATGAAAACTATGGTAACAAAACAAATAAATTAAAAAAAATACACTACACTAGTCGGATAACTGGCAGGCTACTCGCAGGCAAAAATATTATACTATTTGGGCTACTAGTTGGCTCTCTCGTGTTCTGATACACTAACACACATAAACGCTACTAGTTCTACTCGCTTGTCTAAGCCCCGGGTATGATACAAATGCTACTAGTTCTACTCGCTTGTCTAAGCCCTGGGTCAATCATTTATTTGATAGAAAAAACCTCCTAACGTCAAATAAATTGTGTTTAATTCACATCGGTCGATATAATTCTCAATGATGAAAACTTTTATCAACTGAGTTATACAGTACCGAATTTTCAATTGATTGAAACATTTTAGCAATCGTCAACTGGTTGATAATTGACAATCGTAATAGGGGTGATTCTTTCATTTTATACAATAGTAAAGGGTGGGCCATCTAGTGGTTTCTTTTTAAATTATAGCCTATTTTGCCACTGACAGCTGTTTCCCGCTTGAAATTTTGACAGAAAGGCAGTATCATACCTCCGCGTAACAAAATGAGTCGTTTTACGCTTGAAAAACGTTAGGAAATATGGGGCATAGAGCAGCTCTAATTGAACAATGATCTTAGGGGAAAAATCATCTTTTCTGACGAGGCGCAATTTCGTCTTGACCGCTACGTTAACAAACAAATTTGCCACATCTGGGGCTTGGAACTCCCGCACGTTTCTGATAAAAAGCCAATGCATTCTCATCAGAGAGTGACAGTTTGGTGCGGATTGTGGAGTAGGTGGCATCATTGGACCATTTTTCTTAGAAAATGAGGCTGGGAACAACCATGGACATGGATTTGTACGACCTCTGGTTCATGCAGGATGGCACGCCCGCCATACCATACAGCCCATGCAACAATCGATCTTTTGCGCACCGAATTCCCAAATAGTTGTACCTGCCGTCTTGGTGATGTCAGTTGGCTGCCTCGGAACCTTTGGGACTTTTTTTTTTTTTTTGTGGGGAACCGGGAAGAACCGGTGATATGCCAATAATCCGGAAACGATTCAAGCACTTAAGGCCAATATCATCCAAGCGATCCGTGAGCCAGAGCCCGAAACCATCAATAAAATTATTGGAAAATTTGAGTGACAGAATGCGCTACTGCGAAGCCAGCCGAGGCAGCCATTTGAACGACGCACGTTGTGTTCTATAATAAATTAATAGTAATGTTTGCTCTTACTAAGAAAGCCATAAAACATGGAAAGGAATTTATTTTGTTCATTTTATTATATTATACATATTAAGCAAAAAATGATTTTTTCAAGCTAATTTTTTGGTTTTTCATTTTAAGTAAATAAGTTATATTTTGTATTTTAATATTCAATGCTCTTATTAACTTTAAATAAAACACTGAAAACCAAAGGGCTCTAGGGTCTCACTTTTCAAAGTATAAATAAAATTAAATAACTTCTTTATGGAAACAAGAAAAAATTCAACTGATATGATCATTTAGCCGAATTCTTCTTCTTTGTATGATGATATTTGTTTCTCTATTTTTTAATTAATTCATTTTGGCACGTTAAAGTCATAGAACCATCTGGTTTTTAAGATTTGACATAAAATTGAAAGTTAATTACCTAAACTAAGTAAAATGTTAAAAAAATCAATAGATTTTTAAGTTTGAAAATCAATTATTCAAGAACTATTCACTAAACTAACTTTGTTCAGAAATTAAACATAAATTTGAATTTTTGGTTTTAAAAAAAGTTAAAGCATAATATTTTAAGTGTTGCAATTGTTTTTAATAATATTTTTTTTTAATACAATTTTTTTCTTATCTCAACCCAAACAAAGCTTTCTATCTATGTATCACATGCTATGCGAATCCTAAATATTGAAATTAAAAAATAAAATTAGTGGGATCAGTTGACTTAAAAGACATAAAATGGTGGTATAAATAGTTAGTTTTACAACAAGGGTACTTGAATCATAGATGATAAAGTAACCGTTTCAATATTTTGAACTTGTACAATAATCTTTACGTACCTACAACGCCTCTGATTAGACAATAAAAATATCATACTAATGATGTTTTTAATTTCGTACACTCCTGATAGTGTGCTATACTTTGAGGAGAGGCAAAATGTCTAAATGAATCATAACAAAATTATAAAATTCAGAATTTAAAAAAAAATGTAAAATATAAATGAAAAGAAACAGGGTTGCATATGCATAAGATTATACACTTCGACAGTTAAACTTTATAACATCGTAAGTCCTTTTAGCAAGTTTTTCAGAAATCAAAAAAACGCTTTCACAAAAAAAACTTTCACTGAGTGTCTATTTTGTATGAAAGCGATTTTAAGAAAGAAAATCAGTTTCAGAAAACGGTTTCTGCTTTTAGAAACTGTTCGTGAAAGTTTTTCGCTTTCTTGAAGCGAATGTATGTTTTTCACCCGAATTGCTCTTCTATCAGCTGCATTTTGTGGCAACATTACATTTTCTCGCATTTCATTCGACAGAGGTAACGTTTGCCCTCCGGTTTTTAAAGTACATTTACTAGCTCTATCCCGAGAAACGTGATCTAGGGAGTGCCACATTTGATTCGATGTATCGAACAATATATTAAACACAATTTTTTCAAAATCGACATATTTTTCTTTTTAAATGCGATTTTCGAATGAAATTAGCACCGTAGAGACTTACAAATTGCACTTTTGTGTTCTAAGAAGTAACACCTTTCAATCGATGTATCAGACGATACGGAAATCGAACTTTTATCTTTAAACTCGATTTGCGGTGAAACTAAGATTCCTAGACCAGTTAACACCTTTTTTTCTCTAAACGTGATTTCTAGCTAAACTAAGCATCTTACAGGATTAAAAATTGCATATTCGTGACCTAGGGAGTGCCACATTTCAATCGATTTATCGCACAATATGAAAAACCAATTTTTCAAAATCGATGTGAATTCCTAGAGATTTTAACTAAAATTCCTTTATATTTGATAAAGTTTTATTCTTTCTTGTTGATAATTATTCCTTCTTCGTGACCTTTTTTTTAAAATGTTTAAATTCAAAGTAGGCTTTAGGTATTTTTTGCTTTAAATATTTTAATCAGACGACGTTTCAAACCTGGTTTCGTTTTTCTTCAGGTCAAGAATTTTTATAAGAATAAAGGTTAGACCTGAAGAAAAACGTTACCAAGTTTGAAACGTCGTCTGATTAAAAAATTTAAAGCAAAAAACACCTAAAGCCTACTTAGAATTTAAACTTTCTTGTTGATTCTCATCAACGAACAACAATTCGAGACCCAACCGTTCAAGAATTTCCAAACAAAATACCGACATTTTGATTTAGATAAAGGTCAACCCATGTTACTTTGAGGCGACGGAAAAGTCTGTGAACAAAGCCGTTAATGCATTAACAGTATTCTGCACCTTGTTTATTTCACTTGAAAAGAACTGGTTGAATTGGCAAAAAGGGCGACCACCCCTTCTAATGGAGTTTATATAAAAAAAAAAACATTTTGAGAAAGCAATTTCAGAAAGCATTAAAAAAATGCTTTCAGGAAAGCATTTTTCATTCATAGTCTGACTGCTCTCTGAAAGCCCTTTCAGGAAAATTTCAAAATCGGAATTTTCGAAGCTCTTTCTGAAAGCATTTACTTTCAGTGTGTGACGGCACCTTAAATGTTCTTTTGATTTAAAAATGAAGAAATGAGATAAAAAGTAAACATAAACATTTTGAAATAGCGAAAAAAGGTGTTTAAAGATTATTTAAAATAAATTTACTATGGTATTACCAAAATATGATTAAAATTGGCTTCTTTCCCTTTTTCTCCTCTCAGTCAAGAAAAAATGCATGTGAGGTTATGGCAATAAAATCACAGCTCAAAGTATTAGGTCCATTAACTCCACTTAAAAAAAAAAAAAATTAAATGTAGCCGCTTTACAATCAGGTAAGTTTAGTTTTTAAAAATACTGTCACAATCCTTACTTTTCTGTCTAGTGAAAGAAAAACCAACACGCAAAAAAAATCTAGTGAAAAAGTAATCCTTTTGCGTATTACGTTGAGTGGATAACAATTGTGTGTTTTTTTTTGTTGTTGTTATATTTTTGTTGTTATTGACTAAATCCATTAAGGAAATGATAAACGCATTTAAACTTACTTCAACAAAATTTCTTTTCCTATTTTTTCTCTTCATACGGAAGCATAGCTATCCTCTTCAAGGTGCAATATCAATTTCATTTTATCAAATAATGTTTTTCCGATTGGATTTTTCCTTTCTTTTATTTCTTCCCAAAAAAAGAAAAATTCTACACACAATAGCTGATAGAGCTGAGCATATGATGGATACTTGTCATTGTTATTTATGATGATATTGAAATGGAAAATTTAAAGCTTGCGATGATAAAATATTTGGCACATTTTAAATCTGCTATATTTTTTTATAAGTCGATTGAATTTGATGTAAAGGTTGTTTTTTTTTTAGCTTAAATAATTTTTTGACACATTTTTGAACAATCGAATTTGGTGGAAAATCTTATTTCCTACAAAAAGGTTTCAACTTAAAATATCAATTTCAGCTTAGTTTTCCAATTACACCAAAAATAATGAAAAATGAATTTGTGTGAATTCTATGTTTTAAGCAAACTTGAGCTCCTTCCTTTCCTTTTTAAAAACCTTATTCACCAGCAGATATTTAAGTCGATTTTTGTTCATGATAAACATTTTAAAAAGGTATTTGCGTATTGTAGTTTTTTTTTAATTTAACATACCTTCAATTAACGTCCGTCGTGATCAGTAGCGGATCTAGGATTAGGCTGTGGGGGGGGGGGGCTTGGTAGATCCAGTTTGAGACATTAATGGGCAGTTTCACAAGTTAAACAACAATTTATGTTTAAACTTAAGTTCAGCACTTGATTCGGTTTCAAAGTAAACCTTGAACTTAGATAATTCTGTAGTTCTAGTTAAATGAATTTATTCTGCAATTTAAACTTCATAGCCTAAGAGCCGGCAGAAAATTCTGGAAGTGGATTGATAACCAAAATATGAGAATGATGGTTTGTAGGTGCATATATCGCGGTATCAAAAACAACCGTCTCTCAGGTTTCTTTTTCAGCCTTTTGCGGGGGTTTGAAAATAGCGATTTTCCAGTTTATTTTTTCAGAGGTATTACCACTTCAATTTTAAAAATATATTATGTGATGTTGTCATTAAGTCAAAACATCATAATCTTGGCAATTCGACCAATAGAACTCAAAATATAAGCTTCTTAGGAGGACCTTATCGTCTTTTTCTTGGAGAATTATAAAACACAAAAAATCAACAATGTCTCCAAAAGAATCGATTAAGGTTCGCTTAAAAACCTTATATCTTGAGTTCTGTTGGTCGGATTGCCAAGATTTTGACGTTTAAAGAAAATGACAGAGCATCAAATCATATATTTTTTTTAAATTTATTGAAGTGGTAATACTTACGAAAAAATAAACTGGAAAATCGCTATTTTCAAACTCCCACCCCCGTCAAAGGCTGAAAAAGAAACCTGCCAGACAATTGTTTTTGATACCGCGATATATGCACCTACATACCATCATAGTCATATTTTAGTTAGCAATCCACTCCCAAAATTTGCTTTAGGCTCTTGTTCTATCAGTGCAGCGTTCAGAACACTTGATCGTAATAATCATTCTAAAATTTTATTGATAACTGCCATTTTATAATAATAATAAATTATTATATTTCTTTCTATTTGAAATTATTTTTTTTTTTAATTTTTTCGAATGACGTTGAAAAGTAACATTCGTTCTGAGAGTGAAAAGAGAAAAACGCTTCCCTTGAAGAACAAATTATCTTAACTATTGTGACGATGTTGATTTTATTTTATAATTTATATATTTTTATAATTTATACATAACTAATAGATTTAGATTAGATTTAGGTTTTATTTCTATAAATTATGATATTCACATATGTACATATTTAACAATAATAAAGCATGGCTATTTGCCGTCTGCCTGATTGACAACTTTCTCTAAACTTATATTTATACAATTCTTTAATTTTAAAAATTTCCTTTTATGATTCTGTTTCTATAAGATAATGCCATTTTACAAATATTTGTAGAGTATAGGAACTTCAATTTCATTAAGATGATGTATCATAAGCTCTTCTGATAGAAAATCACACCAAGGATATGTCTTCTTGTTTCTCGAAGCACAGGACATCTACCCAAAAAATGAAAAATGTTCTCTCTTTCGCCCATATTACACAATTCGCACAGCAAGGGCAACTCTTCCCGATGCGGAATGAAGTTGAGATTTAGGAGTTCACCTCTTAATCTAAATATCATTGATATTTGATCTATCGTGTAGTCATCACGGAAGTAATTCTTATGGTTTAGGTTGTAGTTCAGCTTACTATATGTATTTCTGTAGATGGATTTTTCTGCTTCGGCTGCAAACTCCCATCTTAATCGATCATCTATAAAAGAAATCAGCTGATACAGAGAGGGTTTCCACATTAAGTACTCATCCGGTGCAAGATATATATAAGCATATATACATAACTAATATGAAAAAGTTTTAGTTTAGGTTAAAGGTTTTTTTTTGTGAAAATCTACAGTTATATAAATAATTGAATTTTGGCATTCCTTCTATTACTTTCAGAATAGCCTTGTTTTTTGTGCATTTATATCAGCTGCTATCCCCGGTTTAAAATGATTTCAATATAACATACAATAACATCTGTAGTATTTAATATTTAAAATATTTTTAAGTGGAGATAGAAAAAAAAATGTATATACCTACAATTTTTAGCCACGTCAAGCTGGTGGTTCAAACACCAGAAAAAAAATCTTTCAGTAAATTTGTACGTCAGTCTAGAGGGACTGCAAATATTCACACGCATGATTTTCTGGGTGGCCAGAGAAATCTCAGATTTTGATTTGTTGTTCCCAAATTCTTCACGGGTTTTAGTCCCAATTTCGTTTTTTTTTGCAAAGTTAGCGAAGTTCATAGGGTGAATTATTTTCTCATGTTACTTGTTAAGCTCCGACCCCGTTTCTTTCAATTATCTCTTTAAGCTTTAGCCCCAACTTAGACTTGACAGTCCCTTGAGTCAAGCGCAAAAATTTTCTGGAATAAGGTAAGTTTTAAAGGAATTATTTGCTTAGCCCCGAACACGTTTTTTTGTCCAATTCTTGTCAAGCCCTACTCGCGAGCTGTTTTTTTATTCGTCCCAATTTTCTGTCAATTATCCGTAGCCCCGAACTTGTTTTTCGTACAATTCCCTTCAGAGTTCAGCCCCAACCTAATTAATTTGGGGCTTAGAAAAAAAAATACGTAGCATATAAATTGCGTAGCCCCTGCCTCGTTATTTTTTCTGACTCCTGATTCTGATTTCTATATTTCAATCAATTTTAAGAACCGCCTGTGGGGGGGCTTTAGCCCCTTTAGCCACCCCCTGGATCCGCCACTGGTCGTGATGGTATCGGTGATTTGATGTGCGTGCGTATATCATCAAGAAAACAAAATCCTAAACTCAACTCACGTTCAACTTTAACAACTATAAATCGGAATATAAAACAACTTAAATTGCCTCATGAATTAACATAAATTATTCTTGTTCGATATAAACTATTAATGCTACTGGGTAAAGTAGATAGGTGTAAGGAGCTATCACCATAGCCCCACGCTGACAAAATAAACATACCCATACAATCTTCTGACGTTCATAAAAAGTGTCATCCATAATTGAATTCCTGTTCGATGTACATAGGAATATTTTTCTACACACACATTCATACCTCCTTGTTTCTCATGTAAAACAATAAAATTAAACTTAAAATAATCAGATTATAGCTCCATAGATGGGGAGGGGGAGGGCCACGGTCAAAAAAACAATAACTCAACTAGAAAACAAATAAATATGTAGGGAAATATAACTAAAGTAACCCTCAACTTTTGAACTCAAAACTACAACACTTTAATATACCAGACTATTTATTTTAGCGTTGCACAATTTAAGCAGGCTAATTCATTCACACCATATCAACGGTAAGTGTATAGCTACTTAGGTACATTTTGATAAAATTTAGGGTGGGGGCGCCGGCCGTGATGGTCGTGGACATTGTTGAGCAATAAACAAAGCTGGTACTGCTTAACCGAATGACTGCGCGGTGTGTCGCAACACTCTCCTTCTCCCCTTTCTATGAATTACTTAAAACAAAAATAACATAAAAGGCTAGAGGGTTTATTTTATTTAAGTTTGATTTTTTTTTTAAATTTAAAGTCGCTACTTTGCCATGCAAAATAAGCACCAAACCATCAAAAGAGAATTTTTAATTCGGCACATAGAAAAATGTTAAATAAAACAAAAACTTTGTATTCCAAGACGATTAACAGGGTGACTCGACAAAAAATGCAACTTGACTTCAAAATAGAAATACATAGGCAATTTTTGTCAACAAATTGCATATTCGTGATCTAGGGAGTGCGACCTTTCAATCGATGTATCGCACGATACGGAAAACGAACTTTTATCTTTAAATCCCAATCTTTAAAGTTGACACCCTTTTTTGTCTTTATAAGTGATTTATGACTAAACTAACCATCTTAGAGAATAAAAAAATTGCATACTCGTGATCTTGGGAGTGCCACCTTCCAATCGATGTATCGCACGATACGGAAAACGAACTTTTATCTTTAAATCCCATTTGCGGCCAAAATATACGTCCTAGACCCTGCAATGTTGACACCTTTCTTTGTCTTAAAAAGTGATTTATGGTTAAATAAGCATCTTAGAGAATTAAAAATTGCATACGCTACAAAGTTGCCACTTGTTTTTGTCTTTAAAAGTGATTTCTGACTTAACTAAGCATCTTAGAGAATTCAAAATTGCATATTCGTGATCTAGGGAGTGCGTCCTTTTAATCGATGTATCGCACGGGAAACGAACTTTTATCTTTAAACCCCATTTGAGGCCAAACTATACGTCCTAGACCTTACAAAGTTGACCCTTTTTTGTCTTTAAAAGTGATTTATGACTAAACTAACCATCTTACAGGATTAAAAATTGCAGATTCGTGATCTAGGTGATTGTGTAGATAGTGGAGCAGTTGTTTCTTGCCAAATTATTGTTATATATTTATAATTTTTTGGAAGAATTGTTGCCGTTAGTTTAACGTGTTATTATTTGGTTATTTTATTTTCTGATGAAGAGCATAAACATACTCGAAACGTTGCGATGAACAACTAACATCTTTTATTTGACCTATAGGCTATAGCCCACAAGAGTAACAATTTTTCTAAAGTAAAAGTCTCTTGGAATTTACATCGATTTTGAAAAATAGTTTTTTCATATCTTGCGATACATAGATTGAAAGGTAGCACTCCCTAGATCACGAATGTGTTATTTTTAAGTGTCTACGGTGCTTAGTTTAGTCGAAAATCGCGTTTAAATAGAAACATGTGTCGATTTTGGAAAATTGTTTCTTCTGATACACTCTGAAAGCAGAGTGTTTTCTGAAAGTCATTTGCTTTTTTAAAACGCTTTCAAGAATGTCACACAGTGAAAGGTTTATTTTTTGTGGAAGCGTTTTCAAGAAACCAATTCACTTCCAGAAAACGCTTTCCAGAAATTACTTTTTGGGTTCTCACACTATGAAAGTTTTGCTTTCAGAAAGATCTTTGCTTCTCATAGGGATTCATTATAAAGATCTGTGTCAGCTCTAGCCAATTGGCAGATATTGATGCTTCAACCCGTTTTAGAGTTTTTCGGCAATTTTGTTCTCTGTGAGAAAATTTCATCCGCACTTCACAAAATTTAACCGACTGGTTTTTTTTTTTGTGTCGATTTTGTCAAATAACTGTCGAACCCCTTTGCCTTTACCAACATCTAAACGCCTATAAATCAAAATGAATTACTAATCTTATTCACAACTTATGAACAGACAGATCCTTTTATATATTTTTTTATTTAAAATTAAAAAAAGGCTTACTTGGTCACACTGTTAGTGACTTTCTCTTGCACGGACATCGGCTACAACGACAACAAAACCCGCAGGGCAGGCGGCTGCTCCAACTCATACAACGCGATTTATTTCAAAATTCAACGGCAATTGACGACTTTTTTTCTTTTTTTATTTATCGCTTCTGAATGGTGGGCCAAGCCTCTTTTATTTGTTTTTTTTTTTCGCCGCTAGCTATACCTAACACTCGCACTATTATATTGTGGTGTCACAAAGTTAGTCGTATGCATTGCATATAGCCACTTGTAGTAGAGTAGTGATAATCAATGTGCTTTTTCTCACATTATTTGCTCCTACATACTCGCCGCCGTATAGCTCCCTGAATTTGCCGGCAATTGCTACCATAACAGTATCGGAATTATTTGATCGCAGAACGGTTCTCGCTTTGGAAAATGCTTAAAAAGGTCTTATCGAATTTTTGAGTTTCGAAATAGCACAAAAAAAAAAATAAAATAAAAAATAGCCGCAGCCGGCGCTCCCTAAATACTTTTCCCACATTCAACCCGGTTGTTAATCGAAAGTATTCAAAACAAGGTGGTTGTATGTATTTTGTTAGTAGTGGTTGTTTCCGCCGGGGACACATTTTGGGAGACGTTTATTTTCGGAGCCCATTGTGATTTCCGTTTTGATTTGTTTTGTTATAACAACGACGAGGGTGTTGATGGTGGTTTCGAATTTGAAAATGTTTAAATCAAATAGCGGAGTCTTGTGAATTGTGAAACGTTTAATGATTTGTCTTGAATGAATGAATTGATTCGGGGTATGATGCACTGCGACCTATGATTAACCTTACATCGAATGTATTTTTATTTTTGTTTCAAAAAGAAGTCATTGAGAACTTTTGATTGAAAGCATTTTTAAAACCCTTGCTTCGTCCTTGAAGTCATAATACCAACAAAATTAATCAAATTTAGTTTTTTGTTTAAAAATTAAAATGAAATGTGCTCAGTAAGGTCATGTAATCGAGAGTTATTTGCTCTGGTAAACATAAACATAGTTTCTAGATTTTTTTGTTTAAATAAATGAACATAACAAAATCGAACGTGTTCAATGTGTTTTATAAATGAAAACAAAAATCAGCAAAAAAATGTGAACCTAATCAACATCATCTGGAGCGGATCGAAATAATTAAATAAAACTTAGAAAAAAACAATAAAGTATGAGTCCGCATTATATTATGTAATTTTTCTCTAAAGTTTCGGTTCATTTGGTGACCACAGTGTCGGATTTAAGACGGCTCTTCATTATATTCTTGAATTATTGAAATAGAATTTTTGAATAATGTACATATATATGTACATAAATAACGAATTGATAACGAATTTTATCATATGAACTGAAAAGCGATAGGGGACCGCAAATTAGACAATTTTGAGCTAATTTTTGAGTGAAAAGTTTTATTTAAGCGGGAAAGGCAATTTTCTTAAAAAATGTAATTAATTGGAAAAATATTTAAAAACACAATGGCAACTCTTACAATATGGAAAAGAATATTTTTTTTTAAAGCCAAAACGCCATGTTGTTATTTCATTTTTAAATAAAGTTTTTTAGTGAATATTTTTTGAATACTTAATTTTCAAACTCAAAATTTCGAAAATAAAAACTTTTTTTTTTTTTGAAAATTGAACATTAATAAGTAGTTTTTTTTTACTGTCATATTCAATACTCTTATTAATTTCACGACAAACACTTAAATCGGAATAAACCGTATAACGCTTTATCTTCTTGTCGCATCTTATACAAATCATCAGTCTGTATGGATTGAGTAGTGCGGCACCCTTAAATTTTGATGTCACTAGAAAAAGAAACACTGGTTGCTATAGTGTGCTTTGGAGACTTTCATTTGCGACATTTAAGATATTTTATCATGAGCTGAGCATTACAAACAGTTAAAAAAAAATGCGTGATTTGGTTGGAAAATACTTCGAAGAAATGTCTGTCAACGCAGTTAAATATGTTAATATTTTATCAGAATATTTTTATTTAGAATAAACTAAGATGGATGTAGTGAAATATAGCGAAATACCAACATTAGTGAATAGAGTTTTGCCATCACTAAAGGTAAATAATAATTCGTGGCTAGATACAAAAATAATTCGTACCTAGTCTTTACTTTGCTGCCCTCTTTATTTTCAGGCATAAACTCCAAAGAGTCAGATATTTCTATAAAATAAAATGTTCAAAATTATAATCTGAATATTTCTTGCTAAAAATTTCCAGTCAATCAGGCCGGAAAAAAACTTCTTGGTTTTTAAAGTGCAGCTCCGATTTATTTATTTTTGCTAAAAACTTTTCAAAATTCAGAAATTTCAATAAAGGTTTTGAAGAAGATTGCGGGTTAAAACTTTAAAAAATTATGTAAGCAAGTCGAATGCAAAGAATCAGGTTGCTTTTCAGTATTCAGCATTTATAACACAAACTTCTTTTATTTTAAAAATATTTTTCTCCTAGGAAGAACCCGATATGTATTTATGTTTTTACATTACATTTTTAGTAGAAAATCAATTCAATTTTCTAAGAAGCAAAAAAAGTAGTATTTAGTAAAAAAGAAAAATTTCGAAATAATTAGTAGGTATAATTTTTGTTTCAATTTTTTTTTTTTCTAAATTCTTACTTTGAAAATATTTATTCTTCAGAAAAACTATAAAGGATCGCAACAGACTGAAAGGAAAAAAGCTTTCATAAAGCGTTTAGAGAATTCCAATTTTGAAATTATCATGAAAGTGCTCTCTGCAAGTGACTTTTTACTTTCAAGAAAGCAATTTTTCTGAAAGCACTTATATGAAGGTAAAAGCATTCTCTGAAAGTGCTTTCTTTACTCACTATCAGTACTGCTTATTGAAAGCATTTGTAACATAACATATTCATTTTCTCATCGTGTTTTTGCCTTCGGATACTAAATATAGCAACATGCTATAATCGTCATGTAGCGTGGGGTTAGTTGTTAGTTAAAAAATACCTTAAGCCTAATAGTCTAAAAGCCGACAGCAAATTTTGGAAGTGGATTGATTACCAAAATATGAGTATGAGGGTTTGTAGGTGCATGTATTGTGGTATCGAAAACAATCGTCTGGCAGGTTTCTTTTCAGCCTTTGGCGGGGGTGGGGGTTTCAAAACGGCGATTTACCAATTTATTTTGTCAGAGGTGTTACCACTTCAAAAAATTTACAAAATATATGCCGTGATGCTCTGTCATTTTCGACCAATAGGACTCACGATATAAGCTTTTTAAAAGGACACGATACATGCACCTACAAACCCTCATACTCATATTTTGTTATCAATCCACTCCCAAAATTTGCTGTGGTCTCTTGGTCTTAAACACATTACTAAAGACAACATAGAACAAAACAAAAAATACCTATACATAATTACAAGTTAAACATTAAGTAGACAAATAAATAAAGCGTGGCAACACTTTTTTCTGAAAATGTTTTGTATATACAAAATAAAAATACAATAGATTCGACAACCCTTCTTTCAATCCAAACAAGTTATTAATAAAGGGTGTCCCAACATGAGCGCCGAATTTAAATTTGCCGCCATTTTGTTAATACGAGTAGTACGGTAATTTTTTTTTTTACAGTTGTCACGTACAGACTAAGAATATGGAGAAGTATTTAAACCAACAACGTTTAATTATTGTTAAAACACATTACAAAAATGTTGACTGTTTTGCGATAACATTTTGCCAATTACGTCAAGTTTTCGGTCGCAATAATGCGCCAAATGAATGGAAAGTGAGGCGTTTATTTACAAAATTTGAGATCAAATTTACAAGATCATTTTTCGTCGTCGTCTTTGGCGGTCATTCAAAAATATAGCCACAGTAAGGGAATCTGTGGCCAAGAATCCAGAAACTTCCATTTTGCACCATGGTCAAGAAATAAACATTCACCATTTTTGTAATATGTTTTTACAATAATTAAACGTTGCTGATGGATTGAATACTTCTCCATATTCTTAAATCGCGTGGTCTTTACGTGACAACTGTACAAAAAAAATCACCGTACTACTCCTATTAGAAAATGGCGGAAAATTTAAATCCGGCGCTCTTGTTATGACATCCTACAATGAATGCAGGACGTTTCCAAGTGAAATAAAAAAAAACTTAGAATACTGAACTGGCTGCGTTGGTAAACTTTTCTGTCTCCTCAAACTCAAATGGACCTTCATCTATGTAAATCAAAAATGCCATTGTTTTTTTTTTTTTTTTTTTGAATTCTTGAACGGTTGATGAGAATTAACAAGAATGAACAAAAACTCATCAAAAATTAAGTAATCGTACTAAAAGCCTTTAGGAAGTTTAGCCGCAATACACATCGGTTTCAAAAAATACATTTTTCATATCGTGCGATACATTGATTGAAAGGTGGCCATCCCTTGAACACGAATATGTAACTTTTTATTCTCTACGATGCTTAGTTTAGCCGGAAATCGTATTTAGAAAATTAAAAGGTATGAACTTTGGAGGCGCTTATTTTGGAAATTTTTGAATTTCTTTTATACCCCCCACCCCCCCTAAAAGGGATCATAATAATACAAGCAAAATTTCATTCAACTCGGTTAACATTTACACGTGCCGGGGAGCAGTTGAATGTAGAATCCCCTACCAAATACACCTAGCTTGTAGTCTTTTAACTAAAAATTCAGTAAAAATTAAACAGATCATGGATTTTTTTTTAATTTGGCAGTAAATATTGTTGTTTTTGTATATTTACAGTTATTTTTAACGGGGTTCAGCATTTTGAAAATATGCTTTTTGATACTTCTGATCATACAAAAGTATGAAGGAAATTTTTAAGGCTACATGAAAATTGGCCACAATGAAAAATAGCCCCAAACGAAAAATGAAAAATGGCCCCAAATTTGGGGATTTTTTTCATAATGAAAATGGCCCCATTTTCAAAATTGACAAATGGCTCCAAACTTATGAAAAATGGCCCCAAACAGAAAATGAAAAATTGCCACAAAATTAATATAAAAAGCAACAAGAGAAAAATTACAATCGTACAAAAAATTTTTTGCGTCGGTTTGGGAGATAGGGCTGCCAGATTTAATTTGGTGAATATCGGGACGCCAGGGCCCAAAAACCGGGACAAATCGGGACATTTAAAAAATATCTATTTATATAAATCTTAAATGCAATGGCGCAAAATTTTAGTCGATTAAGTACGATGTTTTGGACGTGTTCTACAAGTTCAAAAATATTTAAAATTAAGAAAATTTTACTTAACTGTTTTAAAATTAGTAAAATGTGAAGTAGTATCATGCTTTACCCTTAAAATTAGGTTGTTTAAAATGTTAGCCAATATTTACTGACTAACTTAGAAGTACCTACCGAATCGAAAAATTATGACCAAATAAAAAAAATCAATAACGAGATATTCGGGGATATCTCAAAACAAGTAAGAAACCGGTAATTTGCACAAAAAACCCAAATTACTTCAGTTCTTCGATTTTTTGTAGTCCTATAAAAATTGTTCTAGTAATTACATGTACGAAGTTTTATCAAAACTGTGACAGTCGTTTTTTAGAAAACTTGATAAAATCGAATTTTTTGTATGACTGTTCTATCCAGATAAGCTAAAACTAAAATTAAATCTCGCTCCTACGGAATAACATAGAATGTTTCACACCAAATTTGAAGCAAATTCACCGATTCGCTTAGGCTCTAGCTCAATATAAATCGGGACGCACAGACAAACAAACCGACGAACATCTTTTGTCGAAAATCAATTTTTGGACTTCTACATTATCGTAATGTTAGTCTTGATTAAAACCTCGAATTTTGATTAAAACCTCAAATAATTGCCCTATATAGCAACTAAAAGTGGAAAGTCGGGACAAAATCGGGACATTTTGTAAACCGGGACAGATATCGGGACATGGTTCAAATATCGGGACTGTCCCGCCAAAATCCGGACGTCTGGCATCCTAATTGGGAGACCCTTAAAAGTACCTTGCCTGGCCCGCTTCGCGGGTTCAAGGATTTTAACTCCCTTTTTGGGTCCTCTGTCTCGCTCACGCGACTCCGTCGCTCCGCTTAGGGTATGCTCAGTCACTTGGCAGGCGCCTATGTTGTCAGTCGGTCTGCTATCAAAGTTTTTGTTGTAAAAGTATTTTGGTTTAAGAATTAAAGTTTGGGGATATTTTTTATAATGAAATTTTACCCCAAAATTTAAAATGAAAAAAGGCCCCAAAACAATGAATAATGGCCCCAATTTATATTTCAAACTTATTTTTGTGTTTGTTGTTTCCCATATAAATTTTTGGGGGCATTTTTTATTTTATGTTTGGGCCATATTTCATTGGGGCCAAATTTCGTTTAGCCAATATGAATACATACATTTTAATAATAGTGTAAGACTTTGAAAACAGTGTAAGTGTAGTTTCTTTGGAAAATGCAACTAATTTTTTTTTGTTAATTCATTTTTATTTTTCATTTTCCTTAAAAAATTAAAGTTAGAAAAAAATTCATAAGAACAAGACTATTATCAATAACTTGTAAGATTCAACTACTCGGTGGCACTTGTTACCGCCGCCGCTGCACGCCACGCTGTAACCGATTTCAATGCAATTTTGAGTTTTATTTTATTTTTATTATTACCTAATCCACTTTTAAGGGGAGGGAAGAAATAAATTTCAAAATTCTTAAAATAACCCCCACCTTAATACTAAAAAGATGATAGCCAACATCACAATTAACAAATAATGCATCAATAGTATATATTATGTTTGCTTGAAATTTTAATTTCAAATTATCAGTATAACATAATCAATTTGTCTATGTACTTTGTACCTAATTTAGAATTTCACAGTTTTGAAATTTATTTTAGTTTTTTTTTAAAACAATTATTTTAGGTAATAATATTTTCTTCAAGATTTAGTTTTACAGTTGTCTTTTCTTTAACCGCATGTACATAATTAAAAATTTTAACTACACGTTTCACTATGTCCGTTTCATTTTTTTCTGAATTTTTCTGTGACTTTTAGTCCAAAGTTTGTCAAAGTTGTTAAAAAAAAGAAATAAAACTGACAGAAATTTGGAATAAAATCCATACAAAATCACAAACAGAGCCGATAGTCACGCTGCTAGTGCTCTTCATAACTAGTTATTAATAGTATATTTTTAATATGTTATTGATAAGAAAAAATAAATAAATAAACAATTCACAAGCAAAAGTTAAGGATGAAAGTTAATGAGCAGGCATAATGCGTGTGCCATGACTGCTAAAATACAACCAACGGAAAAGAAGTGTTGGAAATGAATATTTTTTGCTTCTGTTATAGTGCTTTTTATATGATTTGAAATATCAGAAAGTTCAGTAATTAGTTGACGGAAACATTTCAAAAATAGTTTTGTTCAATTATCCGTTGATTATGGTATTAATTAGACCAACGTTCATAGCAAATACTAATGCACGTTTTGGTGAAATAAAATAAGTGCTGCTATTTTTGTTAAAATTATTTCGCGCTAACTGTAAAATAATTAAAAGAGAGTATGCCATACAAAACTGAAAAATTGATTAATAATGTCAACCAGTAACAACTAAAAAGTGAATCCATAAAGTACTAAACAAAAAAAAAAAAAAAAAAAAACAACTTCATTATGAACAACGACAAAGAAATCAATGACGTCCTTCCGGAAAAGGAAAAGGGTGAACTTTTTGAATATTTTCCATTTAATAAAACTTGGAAGAAAATCGGTGTCATAAACAAAGATGATAATGAGGCAAATAAACGGCTGCTGGAGCAAGAGGATTCCATTCCAAAAGGTGAGTTTTCATTTTATTTTTTGTATTTTGTTTTAATTTTATGACAAATATTTGAAAATATCAGAAGCGTATTTATTATTACTGCGAGTTTTCTGTTCGACTCAAGTCGAACGTTTTTTAAATCACTTATGTCGGGGTTTTAAGAAAATCAAACTGCGGCGCGGCGTTCGAATAGAACAACATCTCAATTCAACACATTTTTGACATCTTAGCTGAATATAGTTATGT
Source organism: Melangyna quadrimaculata (assembly GCA_949320155.1). Taxonomy (NCBI): domain Eukaryota; kingdom Metazoa; phylum Arthropoda; class Insecta; order Diptera; family Syrphidae; genus Melangyna; species Melangyna quadrimaculata. The sequence continues at coordinate 94,473,296 of OX439483.1, forward strand.
GAGCCATAAACGGTAATGCGAAAAGTCAGATTCGCCAAATAATCAGCCTTATCGAGGTATCCGTTGGGAAAAAATTCAGAAACGATAGTCCGTTCCGATCGGAACCTAGATTTCGTTCGAGGTATCCACTTCGGAACAAAAACGATAAAGCATACAATCGCATTCATTTGACACATTCGTCCGGATAAGTTCAATAAGTGAAAATCTTTGTGATGTTTAAAAGATTATAAATTGGTTCACAAAAATGGATAGTGTTGCTTTATCATCTATTTTTTATTTCAACCAACCTCTCTTCCTGAGTCGTCTTCGTTGTTTATTGCACTAATGAAACAAAATTATATTTATTTTTTTTTTTTGCTTACTTTTCTTAAAATATTCCGCAACTATTTTCTGTCGGAGAATTTCGGAAGAAATTTAATGCACAACTGTCAAAAATTCTGGACTGAACGCAATTCATCGCTATGCTGATAGTCGTTACATTTTATCGGAAGATTGCCCGATCTGTCAATAGGAACGGATACCTCGGTAGAAAATTCTCCGATTTCGAATAGATCGGAAAAAAAATTCTCCGAACGGATACCTCGATAGTGCTGAATAATTTTAACTATATGCCTGTAAGACCTCAGGTCTTTTAAATGCAATGCACTGCACTAGTTAGAAGGAATGAAAGATTTTTGTTGGCACAGTGGATCGAGAATTAGATGTTTATTATCTCATGAAATTCCACGGGTGGCATACAGTTGAAACTGGGGAATAAAGAAAAGAATGCTCCAGGATAGCCGTAAAACACCATATCGACTGTGTCATTGCCACCGGCGACTCGCGATTTAAAATAGGTGCCTAATTCAGAAGTTTCGGCAAATTTCAATAGAATTGGAACGCAATTGTAAACGAAATTCATGACTATTTTGGTGTCAAAAAGATGAGATTGAAATTGTTTGGCAAGCTTAGGAAAATGAGATAGCTATCAGACGTCAGACATTTAACTGTCAAAATACATCAACGAAAAAAACTTCTTTTGCTGAATATTTAAACTTAAATGTTTTTTTCTTTTTATATGTCCTGGCTTACGAGATATTCACTTAAAAGCATTTTGGTTGACCTCTTAGTCCTCAAACAATAATTTCTACCAGACATACATATATCTTTCAGGTCATTAAGTACTTTCTAATAGCCTTTTTCAGCGAAAACAATAAACCAAAATGTCGTCGATCTAATTTTGAAAGTGAATTGAACTTCATTTTACGATCGAAATAAACTCACCGACAAATAAATGATATTGTTCGTTGTTTGTTATGGAAATAATGGGAATAATCGAATTATTTAAAACTTAATTAATTGGGTCGTTGACTAAATTAATACCACTCGATTGTGGGTGCAAAAAATGGAAAAAAAATTCTAAATAAATGCTTTTTTTGTGTAATAAGATATGCTAATAAAAAAATGACTTCTGTTCGTTGGTGTACAAAATAAAAAATAAGAAACATAAAATTAGATACTAAACATGTAGAATTGTACCAGTCGAGTAGGTATATACTTTTTGCAAGTACATTTGAACTTACTGGCCATTTTGTGTATTCCAATTGACGCGTATGAACTTTAATGCTTTTTTGTTTTATTTTTTATTATTCTCATTTATGTTGATTCATATTTCATTGACCATGATGGTTCAGAGTATATTTCAAAACATTTATGAAGAACCTGCGTATCATCAGAGCCGAGAACTAGATGTAGTAATATGGAGATGTCAGATTAAATAGTTTAGATTATATGATGGCAGTAGTTGGCAATTCAATTAGTCATCCTCGCAGTCATTCACTTAGTAGGTAAGTGATAATGCATTTGATATTTACTTATGGATAATTCAACAACACTTATTATTAGTCCAAGATAGGGTTAATAAATTCTTTATTGTTTACAGGGTCTCATTGATTGGAATATTAAAATTAAACAATATTAAAAACAAACAATTCAAATGGAAAATTTCTAAATGGAAAAAAGTTTATAAAATTATTTAAATTAAAAATTCCAATCAATGATACCCTATTAAAAAGTTAGAACTAAGGGTATACGAAGACAAGGTTTGTTATCGATATTTGCAAATCTAAAAAAGATTTACTAAAAAAAAGAAAGACTAAAAAACTCCTTTTTTTTGTTATTTACGGCGAATGGTCAAATAAATGCTTTTTGAATAAAATTATAAAAGAATCTTGTAGGAATTTAACTATAGTTTTTGAAACTGCCTTTTTTTTATAGGTCGTCATTATTTGTCAAGTTATTGGTGATCAAAGCCAAAAAGACGTTTTTCCATTTAAGATCAAAAATCTGTAATAAAAAGAAAATTGCAGGACAACGAAAAATTTTGAACTGTGATTGATTCAAATGCAACCCTTAATATTGTTTTTTTTTTTTTTTGAAAATGTTTGCATCGTGCTATTTTTTTTTTGTCATTGGGCAGTAATGGTCTCTACTTACTTACTTTAATGTAATGGTCTCTAAGAAAAAAAAAATTAAAACAAATGAAAACTAAATATGAATCATAAGAACGATTTTACTTGGCATCTGAATACGACCATTTTTCACAAAACTGCAGCTTTGTTAAAAAAAAAACACTACAAAAATCGGAAAAAATGTTCCCTTAATTTTTCTGACTAGTTATATGTACATACATTAGGGTGGTCATTATAAAGGTCATTGTCTTATTTTGAATGACGCACCCCCCCCCCCCTAATTTGTTCTAAATATAAATAACCAAAAAAAAAATCTGTTAAATTGTATCTTATTTTATTAACGTTAACCCGGCCGCCTAGATGTATGAAGTTTTATATGGGAAATCCCATGTATTTGTGTACATACAACTATAAAATTTCATAACTTTAGTAATGATTGATAAACAATGATTAAACAATGTTTAAAAAATATAAATATTATTTCAATATTTTTGTTTAAATGGCTATAAGTAAGGAAATAACTTTTTTTCTGATACATTTTTATAATAACGACAAAAGTAACTACATGTTTTCCAAAATTCATTTTTTTTTTAACTATCATTACCAAAGGTAAGATTTTCCAAATTTGGATTTACAAAAATGCATGGGATTTCCTATATATTTAAAACTTCAGACGTCTTGGGGGCCCGGGTAATGTTAAGGTGACATGAAATTTGGCCCCAATGAAAAATGGCCCAAACAAAATATCAAAAAAGGCCCCAAAAATGTATATGGATAACATTAAAAACAAACAAAAAAGTTTAAAGTTTGTAAATTGAGGCCATTTTCATGGTTTTGGCGCCTTTTTTCATTTTAAATTTGGGGGTCAAATTCATTATGAAAACTGGGCCTAAACTTTAATTTTTAAGTTTTTAAATAATGACAAACTGGCCCAATATTAAAATAGAAATATCGCCCAAAATCAAATGAAGAAAGACCGCAAAACTATCATTAAATTGAAAAAAGCATCAAACCAAACATGAAAAATGGCCCAAAACCTTACATTTATAACAACAACAAAAAAAGTCCTTGCTTTTTCTGAACTGGCTGATTTTTCATATTTTTGGGACTATTTTTTCTACTATTATTATGAAAAGATAGTTCTGGGAAGCTTATTCAATAATCAAAAAAAAAAAAATCGCGCGATTTTTGTGTACAATTATTTAATAAGTGTCCCTGAATTATCCTTTTAAAAATTTGTAAATCAGATTAAAATAATCGTACATAAAAATCGCTAAATTTTTCGTACGTTTATTTTATAAGTGTCACAGAACTATCCTTTTAAAATTTTGTAAATCAATAAACGTATGTGAAAATGCCGAGATTTTTGTAAGATTATTTTATAACAACGAATTTTAATTCGTAAAATATCTCGTTTTAAAAGTTTGGGCCATTTTTTATAATGAAATTTCACCCCAAACTGTAAAACGAATGTAGACTCCAAAACCATGTAAAATGGCTGCAGATCTTAATTGTTGCTGTTGCTTTTCATATAAATTTGTGGGGCAGTTTTTTATATATTGCTTGGGGCTATTTTTCATTATTTTTGGGCCATTTTTCCATTTTGAAAACAGGGCCATTTTTCATTATGAAAAAAAAAAACGAAAAATGTGGATCCATTTTTTGTTTGGTTCCATTTTTCATCGGGGCCAAATTCCATGTAGCCTAACATTAATATAATGAGCTAAAATTTTACAGGATTTTTTTTTGTTTATCTAGAACAAATTAGAGGGGGGGGTGGGGGGGTGCGACATTCAAAATAAGATAATGACCTTTATAGGGACCACCCTCATGTACATATATGAAAAACTAATCAGTGTTTTATTGATTAAAGCAGCCAGTTGTAGAGAGGAAATAAATAAATGAATGGTCCAAGGGAAAAATGATTTCAATCCAATTTTTTTAAATTAAAGTAATGAGGACAACTTTTAGTTTTTTTCTAGGCATTATTTGATGTAATATAATTTTTTCGAAAAAAGAATTGAACATCTTTCGAAATGCCATTGTTTAACAAAAACATAAACTTTTTTTCGTAGTTTTGTTTTGCTGCCGAAAATAACTGAACAAAAACAATAGCGCGTCTGCATGAAAAAAATATTGACCCGATATTTTAAATACTTCTGGTTGCAGTGTTCCTAAAACATATATTTGAAATACACGAAGTGTCAAGGACGGTCCGAGGTCACGTTTCTAAAAATTATTTGTTTTCCAACGTAGATTTTGTTGCTCAAAAATGTATGAGCAAAAAGCAAGAAACCGTTTGAAATTACCATAAGAATTATCAAGAAATTTCAAGAAATACGTTTAAATTTTCGACTACAACTCAGACACAGTTTTTCAGGGAAATTAATTATTTTTATTATGGAATAAGGGGGTTTTCCTCTGGACCCTTCATTTAAATATTTTTATTTTTCACTATAAAAAATTCAATTATATCCAAACCGAAAAAAAAACGAATTTTCAAGACCGGCAACGAATTTATCAAAATTTTAGCATTTGGCTTTAAAAACAAAAAAAAATGTATTGATTTTAAACCACAGTACTTTTAACTTACTTGACTTGATCCTTAGAACGTTGAGAAATTGGGGTTTCCTTGGTCGCCTTGGAATTGGGAGGTTCTGATTCAAAGACTCCTGCAGCATTTTGTCAACCATTCACTTCATTGGTCTTTGCTATAATGATTTGCTTCAGTATGAAAACTTTGCCTAGAAACGAACGAAAATATCGTTATTAAAATTTTTGAATTTAAAGAACACAAAATATTTATAGGTGCTTTAGAGTCTAATGCTCAGTGATCGGCATTATCAATTTTTTCGTCAATTTATAAATAAATAAATTGGGTGGCGAAACGGCTCGTGAAGAACCAGTGCCTAGTGACTAGGAACTCCCAACCATTCCTATGTGGGCGTGTCGACAGGAATGGAGGGAACCTACAATTTAATGCCGGATCCGAATGGCTAGACGAGAAGCACTTATTCATGCCAAAGTGATACTCTTGGAGTTGTGGACGAGGCAGACCTCCAGTGTGATAGTCCAACGCACTAACCATATTACGCTACGGGCTACTACCCCTTATTACTGAATCTGCTTTAAATAAACATGTCAGCTACCGTAAGGTGTAAGAGTGGTTTACGTACGGGTTGCAGCAGATCCATTCAAAATTCGGAAGGTTTTGAAAACAGAGTTCAATACATAATGTTTACGATATCATTGATTTTATTGAATTCTTATCTCGTTTGTAGATACACAGTTCTTTTTATATGAGCTCGTCCAAGACTTCAGCCAATAATATTCAATTAAACGTGTCAGATTTTGCACAGAATAAGCACATTGTTAGTTACTGCTTTACGACCCTGGAGATTAACACATGCAATCAAGCTAAATAGAAATTTCTCAACTCCCAGCCCCAGCTATCGCCATTTAAAGTATTTTCATAAAATCTTGAAATATTTTAAATTTCTTTATTTACTTTTTTTGTGTCCCTTCAAAATGATTGTCTTTGAAAGCCGATTTGCCAACAAAGTCTGATATTCGGCCACTCACAAATGAACCAAACGAAATTTAAATGACAGCTTTTTAATACCAAAATTCATTGTTGGCTAAAACAGAAAAGGCTTTTACCCAATATTAAAAAGTCAATCACTTCATTGCCTTTGATACTCTTTCTTTTAGCCCCATTTCACTCATTCTAGGTATACATTTTTGTAACTCACTTTCAATTTCCACAATGTCAAGTCCAATCTGCGTCTATTACACAGACTGACATCTTCTCTGTTCCAGTTGTCGCTCTGTCACACAGCAGCCCCTGCCCCCCTCTTGTTAGCTTTTGTACAAACAATTAGCAAACAAAAAAAGAAATCCACGATGGCAACACCAGAGTATAGGAATTAGTTCTCGTCGTCAATCACCACCTCACTGTACAACGTGCACCTCCATAAAACGCCAACCAACGCAAACGCCAGAGCCAACGTCAACCTTCTGTGCTTCGAGAATGAATTTACGCTATTTCACGCTCTCGTGATTTCAATTCGTGACTTTTCTGTTTTGCGGTAGGTCAGGGTCGTCGGTGTCGTTGGCGTCGTCGTCGCGTCAGTCGGTCGTTTCAGGGTGGAGGAAATATTCGCGCAGCAACACCATAAGCCACCAGCACCAAACCAAACAAGGTTAATTTAGTTAAAGAGAGAGGGTTGTAATTTAAACCGTTCCAGAAGAGAAGGTGAATGAGCTTAAAATTTAATGAAAACGAAGCTCTGGTGCACAAATTTAAATGCATTTAAAGTCACATCCTCACCACCTCAACTTCAACCTTTGATCGCTTTACCTCCAGCCTCCAGGTTCCAGGGGTTATTCGTTAAGTCGATTCATTTTAATTCTTGTCGGTGGTTGCGTCCTTCTCGTTGTGAGAGTTCTGCTTTGATTGAAAGCCATCATCATCATCTGGCCTCCTACAGAGGCTTTGCTCTTTAAGAACCAAAGGCTTTTTACAAACTAAAAATAACAAAAACGGATTTCAAAGTCAGTTCATGGCTGTCAGAGGCTACACGTGACAAGAATTTTCAAGTAAAACTTGCATTTTTCATGCTCAAAAGAGAAGTCCCTAGCTGGGGGTGTTCGCCCTCACGTTTAACCCACTTGAACATCTACTGGGGAAAAGACTGCTTTAAAAAGACATCAACATAAATGCCACGCTGTAAACAAAGTAAAATAGATAAATTCATAGACAACACTCATTTCGTGATTCACTTGGCCAATTCAATATTCTACATAAATATAATAATGAATATAGATTGCACTGTGTAAACATTGACTATTCGTGCGGTCGTGACTTTAGTAAGTTTGTGGAAAAAAAATCATCACATTAAAATTATTTTCATGTTAAAAGTCTTACTACTTGTTGAATGAGCAATTACTGGAATTGTAATGAATGAGGGAGGGAAGAAGGGGTAGGGGGTTTTCGGAGTGATAATAATTGTGGCGCCTTCGTTAGGTGTGTGATTGGGTCGCATGTAGTTGCCCTGATAAAATTGTAAAGTCACCATTATGGGTCTCGTGGAAAATATGGGATTTTTGTCTGTAAGGTGAATTTCGCAAAACATATTTTGGGCTGCAAGTCCATAATCTAAAATAAAAAATTACTTAAAATAAAATTATTAAAACAACAACGGCAACCCTTACAATATTTTTGTATATCTTGTTTTAAAGCTATAAATCAGTATTTTGAAAACAATTTTTTTTCCAAACAGTTTCTTTGAAAACTGTACGTAATTAAGTATCTTTTTCGGATTTCAGTATTCTAAATGCGCTTTAATTTTAAATCAAACACTGAAAACTATACGGTTCTAGGGCCTTTATTTTTCAAAATATTAAAAATGAAAGAAACCAACTTCTTAATAAAAACAAGCTAAATCGTAGCTGATGACAGTTGTCTACTGTAATTTTTAATAGTTTTAAGAGTAAAGCCCGCTTGCTGATACGAAACATAAATACTTCAGTTCAATATAAGCGCTTAAGTAGCACATATTGCTTTGCACCAAATGAAAACTTGAACCTAATTATCCTTTAGTTCAACATAACTTAGGTGGCAGAAAAAAAAACACCTTAAGAGATTTATGTTGGACTTTTATTGTTGTTTTTTGTATTATTTGCTAGGAATAGCGATTCAAATGCGAAACAATTTTATAAAAATGTATGTAGGACCAGTGGCGGATCCAGGGGGGTGGCTATAGGGGCTAAAGCTCCCTCCACAACCGATTTTTAAAATTAATTGAAATATAGAAAGCGGTAATATTCGTCTCAAATATTGGTAAGCTGTTAAATTTGATGGGTATAACGAGGTTGGGGCTGAACAATTTAAATGTTATGTAATTTTTTTTCGAAGCCCCAAAAGAATTTGGATGGGGTTTGTCTTGAGAAAATTGTAGGAAAAGTCAATTCGGGGCTACGAATAAAGGGCTCAGGACTAAGGCCTGACAAGACTTTGTCAAAAAATGTGGTTCGGGTTAAACAACCAATTCCCTAAAAACTTAACTTATTCCAGAAAGTCTGTAGACAAGTTTAGGGGCGGTCAAAGTCCGAAGTTGGGGCTAAAGCTTGAAGAGATAATTGATAAAACGGGTATGGGCTGAACAATTCACACAATTCACCATAAATACTTAGCTTATTTAACAAAATAAATGTAGTTGGGACTGAAACCGGTTACGAATTTTAGAAAAACGAGGTGTACATTTTAGTTTAATTCTTCAAGGCAATGGGAATGGTTTCTTATGGCAAACCAGGGTCTAGAAAATCTTGGGGCTCATACATCCCAGGTCGAAGTCAATTATACACACAAAACATTTTTAAACTAAGCAATAACATACAAGATCTCTAGTCAAGGAACAAAATTCAAATTGCAAAAGCAAATGAATATTTGCAATCCCTCCACTCTAGATCTAGAGTGACGTGCAAATTATTCGACATATTTTTTGATCAAGAATATAAAGTGTATGCAGCTTATACACGAAAATGTATTCCCGCTTGCAGAATAAGCCGCATGCTATTTCTAAAAGCAGCTTTGTCTTATGTCCGAATAAAAGTCTTAAAGTTTTGCCATTTTATTTTTCAATCGCCAAAATATTGTTTTCTGTGCTTTCCCAGTGACAGTGCGAATAAAACAGGTAGGTACCTACCTATATTCTACTAGTTGATTTGACTAGTTCACGAAAATGCGATCTTCAGAGGGCTCATATAATGTCAAAACACGTATTATGAGCTTTTGCCAGTGAGACCTCTTAGTTATCATTTTCATTTTTTGTTTCAAACTGGATCTCTAAGCCTCCCCACAGCTAAATCCTAGATCCGCTACTGTGTAGGACTATTCACATAGATCCCAGATAGTGATGGCTAGATAGCATTTTATTCAAGAACCCGGGGAAACTGCTCCGACTTCGATGATTTTTTTTTTTAAATCTGGGGAAGCGAAATTAGAAAAAAGTTATCAATTCAAAAATCGACGCTCTCAACAGACATTTTTTTAAAACTCAAAAATTGAAAATTAAAAAAAAAAAGGATTTTTGTATTTTATTTTTAAAATATATTTAAACTAAAAAAATACTCCAAAGGTTTATTTTTTTTTTCATTTGTATTTAATACTAAAGTTCAAAACCAATTACAGTAAAACCCGCTTATATTCACATGCGATGAAACCAATTTTTTAAGGTAAATATTTTAAATTTAATTCAAAATAAATAGTATTATATGTTATTCTAAATATAAAAGTTACAAATTACAGTAAAAAAATTCTTAACAAATGTTTTTCAAATCAAATATTTTGAAATAGAAACAATGTTATCGATTTCAATTTTTTACCAAAAATATATACAGTTACTAGCTAAAGATTGTGTAATTTTGAGATTTTTAAAATCACCCTTTAAAAAGCTAAAAATAAAAATGCAAGAAAAAACTTTTCAAAAACGCTTTTATTTGAAAAATTTGTAGACTTAAACTTGCTTCAAAATCGAAATTTAGCATATGACACTTAATTTGCCTTTTTATATTCTTTGAAACCATGTTTTTTAACTTCCCATTTTTTTTTTTTTTTAATTTGTTGGTATTTTGTTAGCCTGTTTTGAAATAAATGGCTTAAATAATTAATAATTCTATACCGAGAAGAGTTAGGAAAAAAAGTTACAAAGTAAGATTCTTAAAATTGTGTAAGCTATTTACAAACAAATATAAAAATTTTACTATTATAAATACCTCAAGTACAAAATATAGGTAATGTCACATTTTGCCCTGTATCTCTATATTTATACCTACCTATCGAAAAACCAAAAGTTATTACTCTATAAAATATATAATTATATAATATATACTCTACCACCAACCACTTAGGTAAATATGTACATATGTACCTATATGGTTTTCAAGTGCACCAATGGGAAGTTACTAGTGTAGGTCGACCGCAGACTCATTTGTTTTAATACGTTTTCCGGAGCAGGTGACTGGTTCATGGGATTTGGTATTAGGACTTTATTTAACTTCCATACCCATTCGACTGGTTATAAACAATTACTTATCCATAATTGAATCTGAAGATATACTTTTTTTAAATGTTCCATCGCTGCATCCGCTGTGCACGGTAAACTGTTCAATTGCACATGGCGTCATGAACATTTGTTTAAGTAAAACAATGATATCTATGAACAGATTTAAGTCAACCGCTGATTTTGGAGCACCATATAAAGCTAAAATACATATCTGCTTAATAAATGTCTTTGTCTTGATTCGGTTGCTTGAATATTTTGCAGCATCCTTCAAATGTTTTTGCTCTTCGATTTTCTTGCAAATGTGATTATTCCTTTATTGTAGAAGCCCGATGTGGTATCACTTCCCGTGAATGCATGTAAAAAATGGCACATGTTATTCGCACAAAGGCATCTTGTTCAGACTATGCGAAGAATATATTTATTGTGGTGTTTTACCTCTTGGTGGTTTAAACAAAATTGTCTTCTCTTTTGCTGTTAAAGCGATTAATATTACAACCAGTACCAGAATTAACCATGGGGTACAATAGTTTTTAGCTCATATGTATTAACATTTTTTAGCTGTCATATCATATTCTTTTGACTATAAGCGGGTTTTACTGTGGGTTTTTGGTTTTAGACTTTTATAATATAACTTTAAAAAACCTTTCTTTAATCTACGGCAGTGATATTTATTAATTTAAGATTTTTTGTTTTTTGAGCTTAAAAACTTCAATTCCCTACATTTAAAAATAAAATTATCAAAATCGGAGCAGTTTTTCCGGTTTCTTGAATAATGGCCTTTTTTAGGCTATCTAGCCTCCACTAAGAGTCTTATTCATTATGTGTATTTAATAAAATAAATAAAAAATAGACCTGACTAATATTCAAGGAAATGACACATATTTTTTATTATATTTTGACAGCAGATTCACAGCAACCATCAATATCAATTTTTATAGAAACAAAAAGAATAACCCCGGATAATTTTTGAATTATCAAATTTCATTGGAAAACCATAATTCAAATCAAATATTTAGTTCAATTGTCCAAAAACGGCCACAAAATGCAAAATAATAACTGTCATGAGAGAAATCGATGCCAAAAGTATTTATTTTGCATTTTGTGACCTTTTTTGGACGTATTAACAATTGAACTAAATATTTGATTTTAATTATGGTTTTCCAATGAAATTTGATAATTACAAAATTGTCCGGAGTTATTTTTTTGTTTCTATAAAAAAACTGATAATGTGAAGTTTTGTTGTTGTTAATCTGCTGCCAAAATAAAACAAACAAATATGCGTCATTTCCTTGAATATTAGTCAGGCATCCTATTCCCTATTTCTTTTTGATTTTATTAAATAAACATAATAAATCAGAATCTGGGATCTATTTGGATAGTCCCACATACATTTTTATAAAATTGTTTCGCATTTGAATCGCTATTCTTAGCAAATAATACAAAAAACAATAATAAAAGTCCAACATAAATCTCTTAAGGCGTACTTTTTCTGCCACCTAAGTTATGTTGAACTTAAGGATATTAAGGTTTAAGTTTTCATTTGGTGCCAAGCAATATGTGTTACTTAAGCGCTTATGTTGAACTTAAGTATTTATGTTTCGTATCAGTAAACGGGCCTTAGATTCTTCCAGTTTGAATTGTTAAATTTAAAATTAATAAGGCAATTAATTGAGTGCCAAAATCTTTCATAGTACTTAACTTAACCACATACAATTTTCACAAAAATCAATTTGAAAAAAAAAAATAAATTAAATCATTTTTTTTTCAAAATTTTGAAATTGAAAACTTAGTTTCCAAAAATTGAATCGATTATTTTCAAAACATGTTAGGTCCATCCTATACATTTTTCGTTAAAGTAAAAAAAAACTGTAATTTTCTAAAATATGAACAGCTTAAACAAAAAAAAAAAAACAAGTTTGCTTCAGGATAACAAAACATAACTTTAATTTTTAATTTGAGCTTGGAAGTCTCAATTCCATACAATTCAAGAACACGTTCAGTTTTACAAAAAGGACTTAACATGTTTTGAAAATAATCTATTCAATTTACATAAAAACAATTTGATTAACAAAGAAAGGACAATAATAGATTTTTGGCTTTAAAAAAATCAAAAGCATACTATTGTAAGTTTTGCCGTTAGTTTTAAATGTGTTTTTTTTTTTATTTTTGTTATTTTAGTCACTTTTTTAGAAAATTGCGTCTGCATTTTTTAAACTCAAGTTGACACGTTTTTGAGTGTATTGCTTTGATTTTTTCATAGTGGCGTGTTTCGCACACAGGGCCAAATGCAAGATTTTTTGCCAAAAATTAAAAAAAAAAAAAATAAGGGGAATACAAAAACGACAAGTGGATACTACAAGTAGATACCAAAGCCATTCAATTGCATTTTTATTTTGATAATTCTAAGCGCACATTTATCTGGTCAATGCTTTAAAAAAGTTCGTTTTGAGTAGTCTAGTCATCGACTTAATTAAAACGAAAAGTGTATCGTATACCGATTTTTAATCGCAAAAAATTTATAGTGGTTTTAATATTTTTTTTTTAATTGATCATGGAGTTAACCCCCTTTGGTCTATGAATCATTTTCATATACATGTATATCTGTTGCTGTAATATATTATTTAGTAAGTTTTCTATAGATGTTTAAAATGTGAGTGTTTTTTGGTTTGTTTCTTTTTTTTAGGTTAGAGATCTACTTATGAACGTGTCATAACATGTTTTAAAAAAGGTCTTTTTTTCTCGTTTATAAAAATAAACTCTAAAAATTTCATCCAAATCGATGAAACCGTTTTCGAGAAAGCAAAAAAATGAGAAAAGTGGCAGTGGCCGTTGGCGGATATTACTAATAATGCTTTCAAACACTATTGTTTGCTTATAAAACATAAAACACTGAAAATTTCATCAAAATCATTGGAAGCGTGAAAAAGTGGGCGTGTTAGTGGGCGGATTGTAGTGAAGATATTACCTTTAAATATAAAATTCATTCATTGTCTAACAGCTATATGGATACAAATATTTTTTGCCACGAAATCTCTAATCTGACCCCTGTGTGCGTCTTTAAATCACGAAGTCAACACTGCACTGTAGGCTGGTAGATCCGTCAATACGTCTAAGCAAAAAATTACTGGATTTTACTTTTGTCAATAGAAAGAACGGTAACGTCAACAATCTAATCATACGGATGTAGCCAAGTTATGAGATCGTCAGTGTTTTATTAGCGGGGTTTTTTAAGAAAGTGACTAGCAACTCAGCAAAATGTTTACACGCAAAAACATAACAAATCAAATTATTATAGAGAATTTTGTTTGTGTTTTCCGTGTAAAACTTCTACTGAGTGGCTAGTCACTTTCTCAAAAAACACGGCTACTATTGTGAACACAGATTAAACGTCTCAATGAACAATATTGACAAAAATGGCGTCATTCTTGTTATCGACAATTTCTAATGTGTTGGCACGGTATTTGCGTTAAAAGTGCATTTATGATTATTTTTTGTTGATGACAAGGTCAACATGGTTGACTCAAAATAACGATTATCATCTTACCGTCATTGATTTTTTAATCATATATGTCAAAAATGACAATTTGTGTATCATGTTTTGGACTGCCACCAGGTCTTGTTCGATTTCGAAAATTTGAATTTCCATCAGCACGCCATTTTCTTATTTACATTACTAAAAATTTATCATGAAGAAATTAAAATGTGCCTCTGAAAAAAAAAGCCTTTTACACTTTTGGACTGCCACCAACTCTTTTCTTTTCTTTTTTTCATAAGTCAAAATTCTTCTTCGGCTAAATTGAAGCGATTTATTTCCAGCAAAATGTCATCAATTTCCCCCCGACTTACATACATATGTATATTTTTTCGAAAATGATTAAGAATCGGTAAATATCACACCTGAGAAAAAATTCGGAGGAGAAAATCCGAGGGAAATTTTGTGCCGCGATAAAACTGATTGTGTGCAATTATTTTTTTACAGCAAAATATTACAATTCTCAGCAATTTATGAGCTATACTTTTAGGTGCTTGATAATGATTTTCTTAAAACCAATAACTTTCGTCGATTCAATTTTTCTAGTATATAAGTAAAATTCAATATAAATTGAAATGTGTAAATTTCTTCTACTCAAATGCATTTTTGTTCGTACAATATGTACCTACGTACAATTGTACATACATACATATGTTACATATAAAATTGAATATTTGGTTTTGATATTTTGTTAAATTGAATAGGTTTCGTGGGAGTAAAATATTATTTGGAAAATAATTTTTTCACACAATCATTTTATGGAAAAGATCATTTTTTTTTTTTGAAATGATTTGTTTGACTATTGACTTCTGGTGGAAATTCTCATATTTATATATGCAATACATTGTATGTGTTTAAGAGAAGTGTCAGAAACTTTTATACTATTTCAAGTATTTTCAAACAAATTCTGTTCCAGTAATAATAATGTTATACTTATACAGGTTAGAAAAATATCTACACTTGCAAACAAACAAACTGGAATCCCCCATTCCACCTACTAAAACAAATCGCGATGCATACAATATTTTATGAACAAGTGTTTATGTTCTCGTTTTAAAGTTTGAACTTAAGACTTTAAATTAAGGGTAAAGGGATACAAATCCATTCAACGTAGTTCTGCGTAATCTGTCAAAATTACGAAAATAACAAATTATACTTGTTAATGAAAACAACAGTTGTAAACATTAATACGCAGTATATACGTGCCTTTTTTTTTTATATAGTACGCGCACTCAAGGGGTTTTTGGTACCCTTAAATTGTTAAATTAAACACAGTGCGAGCGTTAGGAAAACAGGGAAGGATTAAAGAGGAGATGCCGATGCACATTGGTTTTGAACCTTTGAATATCGAAATGGAAGGGAAAAATAGAGCCGGGTAAAGCATTCCACATTCGGGTAGTTCGGCTAAAAAAAGAATCTCTATACTTGACCGTACGTCCGAAGTTGGGCTCAAGGGTAAACTGATGTGCATTCCTGAAAGTACGAGTATTACGGTTAAATTCTTTTAGGGGCGGAATGCAACTGGCTATTTCAGTAGAGCACTGCTTATAAAAATAAAGGTAAAACAACGAAAGACATGAAACATTGCGGCGGTTTTCGAGAGTTGCAAATGCTTCCGTTATATTTCTGTCACCTATCATTTTCATAGCTCTTCTTTGTATCCTATCCAAAAGACACAAGTGGGTTGATGGAGCACCTGCCCAAACATGGGAATTGTACTCGAGTTTTGGACGGATAAAGGCTTTATATATAACAGCCAGATCAGATACGGTGACAAACTTCTTGCATCGCCGTAGAAAACCCATACACTTAGCAGCATTTTTGGCGACATCAAATATGTGATCATTCCACACGAGGTGTTCTGTGATACAAATACCGAGCACTGAAAGCTTTTCGGTTTCTACAATGCCAGTGCCACTCATGGATAGTGGCAGTGGGGATGGGTTTCGTTTGGACGATAGAAGACAGCATTGAGTTTTAGAAGCATTAAATTCCACGCGGTTTTTGATTCCCCATTGAACAATGCTGTCAAGATCAGAATTTAATGAGCTTATCATACGCTGCCGTTCGAGTTCCACATCCGAAGGACAAGGATGTGAATCTAAAAACGAATATGAAAAGCTGAGGGTACTGTCGTCAGCGAAACACTTGAAACCGTCTAATATTTTATGCTGAATTTTGTGAGCTGAAAATTGATCAGCGTTTCCATGACCTTGAAAAGAAGGGACGTAAGTGCAATTGGTTTTTGGTTTTGAGTGTACTGTTAAGAGTGAGTTGTAACATATCCTGACTTATAACGCATCCATATCTTACAAATGCCTACCACTCATGTAGAACTTTGTCAAGTTGTCACACTACTGCAACAAGTAATAAGCTTCATTTTAGCTAATTATAGTCCAAAAGTTCCCCGAAATCCACGCATTTGCTTCTTGAATTAACGCATTTAAATAGGGCTTGAGGGGGTGTGGTAAGAGTTTATCTAGTTGAAATATTTCGCTTGTTGCAATATAAGAATATGGCTCATGATTTTAGTGTAGGTACGTTCTAACGGTGAATCTAAAGAAACCAAAACTGAAAATATACCCTATAGAAGGTTAAAGTCCTTTTTATGGAATGCTGATTTTTTATAAGTACAACAATTAAAATATTACCCAAAACCATTTTAAAATGATGGATTATTAAAGAAATTTAGAATAAATGTTTCATTATGGACATATTTACCAAGAATAAAAAGAGAATCTTGATAATCATATTAAGAGAACAGGATATAAACTTTTCAACCAAACAAGATCGTTTTTTTTTTTTAACTTTTTTTGTGATATTTTTTAAAAATCAAATGCTTGTCTTAAAAAGTTTATAATATTTTGTTCTTGTTATTTTTTAATATTCCTTTTCCATGAGGACGAAATCCGTGAATATTTATTCATGTTATCAAACGAAATTAGTATAATTGATAGGCAACTTGGCCTGATATACATTTTCTACAACAAAACAAAAAAAAAAAAAACAAAATAAAACAAAAAAAAAGACATGGTAAATTTTATAAACTAATTTAAGCTGTTAGATTAACTATCCAAAAAAGCATTCTATCAGAAAAAGCATTCGACAGACAACCACCAGATCTGATATGGGTTCCACTTAGTCAACGAGGAGTTTCGGAAGTCTATCAGATGGTCATGGACTTGTACGAGCAAGTTAAAACAAAGGTAAGATGCCCCGCAGGAATCACCGAAGAGTTCCCAATTAGAGCAGGTGTGCACCAGGGAGTCCTTGAGTCCTTTGCTTTTTATTACTGTCCTTGACTTTCAGCTTGAGGATAAGGTGACGGACCCCAAAGTGAATCAGTTATTCTTTGCTGACGATGGAGCCATCATAAGTGAATATCCTGTGTTTTTGCAACAAGCACTTAATGTATGGGTGGATGTTCTGGAGGGAAATGGATATCGCATTAGCGAAAAAGACCAAATACCTATGCTGTCCATTTTCTGATCCACACAGGCCTATTCCGGACATCTATTTGAATGGAACTGTGCTCCCCAAGTGCGAAAAGTTTAAATATCTTGTATCATTCATCAATAACGAAGGATCTTGTGATGACGACAACAAACATTGCGTAAGCGTAGGGTCGATGGAGTGGCGGGAAAACTCTGCCATCTTCTGTGATAGAAAAATGTCCCCTAAGCTGAAAGGAAAGCTCTACACGACAATGGACAATGTACAAGAAGTATGAGAGTAAATTGACGGCAGCTAAAATGAAGATGCTTCGCATGACAGCAGGAGTGACAAAGTGCTATCGAATAAGAAGCAAGAGAATCCGAGGAAGCCTACACGTCAAAAATATCATCTTGGACAAAATACAGCATGACCAACTTAGCTGGTACTGTCATGTACAAAGAGGATGCCATGAGAACCCAGTTGAAAAGGCAATAGCACAAGACGTTCCAACATTATCGCGGAAGAAAGGTAGGCGCAAAAACTCCTGGATGAAACAAATGCAATGACACCTGCATTTAGTTTGCCTCAGACATGGAAAAATCCAAAACCGTGAGGCCTGTCGAAATTTTCTGAGGTCAACCCGGCGAACCCCACAAGTGGAACCTTAGGTAAAGCAGTTACGTGGGAGAGTTGTGGTCTCCCTCGAGATCATGACAATCGCCGGTTAAAAGAATAATAACTATAATGAATATAACTATCAAATCATTAAAAAAGGACCTTCCATTCACTCCAAAGAAAATATTTATCCATACATATGGAGTCATTCGTTAAAGCCAAAAATATTTGTATTTCAACCACGCACGTCGACGTAAACAATTAATTCAACCAAAAGACATGATGTTTATCACTTGTCATAATTATATTGCAGTGCATGTATTTATTTTCATAATAATTATCGGAATAAGTTTGTCAACCCCAGTGTACCCTATTGTGTTCTAAATCACGTACCACTGTCATCAGCGGAGTGGATGACTTTTTGCATTGTGAGGGGGATATGACTTATTAACTTTCTTTCTATTATATGGAATTCTTTAATTTGCATTCGCTTATGCAGCATTTATTTAACTAAATCGTGTGGTAATGCACTCTATCAAAATCTAAGGAATCGAAAGCCGTATCTCCCCATTTCATAAAAATGACATAATAAATCTACCTAGGAAGTGATTTTATTCATGAAATGTGTCAAATTTTCGTTTTAGCTTTTCCAAAACGTAGTTCTGCGTAATCTGTCATAATTACGAAAATAACAAATTATACTTGTTAATGAAAACAACAGTTGTAAACATTAATACGCAGTATATACGTGCCTTTTTTTTTTTTATATAGTACGCGCACTCAAGGGGTTTCACAAAAGTGATTTTGAATTTAACTTCTTGCCTGTTGTTTGTAGAGTAATTATTAGAAAACTACATCTACATTTCAGGGTTTTGCGTTGTTTTTTTTTCAGGAAATTGACTTTATGTATCTTGTTTTTTTTTCCGATTTCCTAAATAACAGATGTAAATGTCATGGGCTACTTTTGTTTGAAGTTTAGAAAGAAACATTTTTTAAAATAAAAAATAGTTCATTCCAGAACAAATCAAAGAAAAACTTTTAATTTTTCTTACACTTTTCTATAAGGCCTCTAGTTCTAACCTCTCGTGAAATGAAAAATAAACCCATTTCGCAATCTTATCAAATGGCCATACTCTATTTTTTTTAGTTTGGGATAACAAGGGTAAGAGAATCGATAAGCTTTGGTTTCAAATAGATGATGTGGAATGTAAAGTAAAAAATTAGAATCACGCCGACGATATTGAATGAATATCTAATTTTCACTCGATCTTTGTACAAGGCAACTCTACAACTGTATCAATAAACATAATACCTATACCTGCATGTTTGGTCACATTTCATAAGACCTCTTCATTTCCATTGTTATTTTGAACTTATTTAAGTTAATAATTTAAATAAATTTCTGCGAATGATGTGAATATTAGTTAAATGAAAAATCACTCCAATTCGGATATTCAATATTTAAATAAATACAAAGAAAATCAACCGTTTTTAATTGGCAAACATTTATTAAAAAGTCAATAAAATAAGAAAAATAAGTATACGCCCTAGTGTACCACTATAACGATTTATACAGAATAGAAATATGTTGTATTTACGTCATAATTTTTGTGTTCCACTTGACATGAAGTTTACAGAAAATTAAGTGAAATGACAGCAACAATTTTCTCTATGGTGAAAACGATGATTGGTTTACTTTCTTGACACTTTACTCCGCAAAATTAAAAATTAAAATAAATATAAAAATAAAAATAAAAATAAGAAGTAAAAGTAAACATGCATATGTTATTTTAAAAAATCAAAATAAATTATAAATTCATTTTTCAACACACATTTTTTTATGAGGTTTATTTAGAGATATTTTTTCTAGCAATATTTAATAAAAAAAAACGGTTTGAGTACGATATGTCGACTTTCAACAAAATATCAAACAAAATTTGACCGACTTTTAAAATGCAGTGTTCAAAATGTCGACTTTTTTAAAATAACGATTGTAATCGACATTTTAATAATCGCGATTTTGATAGTCGACATTTTTTTAATCGACATTTTAATGGTCGACATTTTGTTAGTCGACATTTTAATCAGATTATGGTTTATGGAATGATGTTTACAAGCGCGCGGGTAACGTCGGCACTTCCGCCGACTCCTCAAATTGTTAATTGGAGATCATAAGTTCATTGTCCAGTATGATCAAGTAACATACATTTCTGTTGAATAATCATAACAAAATGTATGTAACTATATTATTAAACTGAACAATTCACTTTTGTTGACTCCACATAAATAACTGCTTATTCTCGCTATGAGAAAATGTATATCATTTGATTTTACCAAAACAGAATTGCTTACATTTAATTTTGTCATGAGAAAATGAATGATATTTGATTCTTTACACAAAACAATAGAATAGGTTCAAAGTACATTTATGTTTATTAATTAATTTAGCCCTTAAGAACCGGTGAATAAAGAAAGACATTTAAGTAAAGGTTTAAAATTCTATTTTTTGTTTTCTTTTTTCCGAACGAAAAACGTAAGTCGCGCGCGCTTGTGTCGACATTTTTTGTTGAGATTATGAAAGTCGATCATATAAAAGTCGATGTTTTAAAAGTCGGCATTTCGTACAATTTTGTTGAGAAAAAATATGGACTAGGCGATATTTTGCTCGACTTTTTTCAACGCAGTCGACATTTTGTCAAGTTGGGATTTCATAATGTCGACATTTATTTAGTCGAACAAAAAATTGACGGCATTATAAATTTCAAAATAGTCGATAAAAGTCGACATTTTTCTCGGTCATACGTACATAACCCAATAAAAGAAATATAAACGAAATAACTGCCATATTTAGTAAGAAGAAAAAATTAAAATATGTAAAAGAGTAAAACGTGAAATTATTAGTTTTGAAATTGAAAACAAATTTATTTTTTTTTTGTTTAAAAGTCGATAGAAAAACTAGAAGTAAGTTTGGAGAGAAAAAAAAATAAAATTTCAAAAAAGGATAAAATTAAAAATATGTTATAGATTTCAAAATCGAACTACATTAAAAACTTTGTTTAAACATACTTTTTTGAATATTATTATTTAAAATCTTATAATTTAACACACATGAATGTACAATATATTTAAGTAAACTAAAAATAGAATAAACTATGTAGTTCAAGAGAAAAAAAAAATGTAAAAAAGGCTAAAGTTTGAAAATTTACAAATTTCAAAATACTTAATAAATTATTCCTGCTGGTAAAACAGAATCCGCAAAACTCGATCGGTAATGATTCAATGTGTTGTCTTCTTTTTTTAGACGATAAATGTGTAGATAGGATGGAAATCACTGCACTACGGATTGAGTTTAGCGGATTATCTGCAATCGACATGATTAATTTTGTTTTGAAAATAAATTTTTTGATTTGGGTTCTTAAAGGAATAACTAAAAAACTACAATCAACACAAAGAGAATAATTGCAATAGTTTAAACAAAAAAAAAAATAAAAGGTTAATGTGCAAATATCCCATTCAAATTTCTACGGAGAAAAGGTAAGCCTTTAGATACACGAGTTAAAATAACCCCAGATATTGTTTTTTTTTTTTTTTGATGCAGAATCTTTTTTTTGTGACCTTATGTTTAAATTAAGGAGGTGTCTTATTCGAAAAAAAAAAAATAGTTAAAGTAATAATGGTCACCTTATACTCATATAAACATTATACATGCGTGCTTAAAATCCATGTTTTAAATCAACGCCTTTATTCAAATTAATTAAACACCTCGATACATAGGTACATTAATTAGCTACCACTGTTATTTCTCCCATACGAATCAAATCAAATCAAAACCATATCTCCCACCCATCACAAGAAATAAGCATATACCCAACCCCAACCACATGGCCCCATCATGATAATCAGCTATATTTCGCACCAATAAAGGTGCAACATTTTCATCTACATTCCTCACGTTGGCAAACATTTTCCACATACCATAAATACCTCGCATATTATACCATTAGCATCAAACATAGTTCTTCTTCATCGTCTTTGACTTTCTTTTTCTACAAGAAGAGAATATATAGCCCCATCACGCCCCCACACCACAATATCTCATCATCATTTCAACCCCATAATTAGCTCATAACAATCTCTACAAAACCATTTATAGGTGGGAGGGGGGACGGTGGCATCCAACTTTAACTCACTCACATCACATATGAATCAAAAGGAAAGCCCAATGAATAATAATTATATTTTGAAGAGGAAAAGAAGACCTAAGCTTTTACCACCCCCAAATCAAATAGAAATAATTAAAGTTTTCACTTACTCTCTCTCTCTCTCGCTTTCTCTTTAAAATTAGTCTCGATCTCTTAAGTGCCACCCGCCCGCAAATGTAAACAACAGGTGATGATGGCCTCTTTACAAGACAAAATAAATTCATTCCACTATAGTAAATTAGAAAAAGACGGAGAGAGGAGAATGGGAGGCAGGGGGTGGGAATGGGGTTGAAGGTAATGGGGGTTGATGATAGCACGCACAAAAATCACAAAAAAAAACATTCAAACGCCATGTGGGTAACACTTGACTCTTTCATCATCATAAAAGAGAAATTAGAGACCGAGCGAAAAGCGAATATAGAGGAAAAACTCTAGAGAGTAATTTAAAAGAACAAAGCAAAAAAAAAACTATATTAAAGCTGAGAGGAAGCTGCTGTGTATCTTTCAGATGCATAGTCGAATATATATTTATACAACGGTATATTATTCGTTCGTT
The DNA here is from genome assembly GCA_949320155.1 of Melangyna quadrimaculata. NCBI lineage: Eukaryota > Metazoa > Arthropoda > Insecta > Diptera > Syrphidae > Melangyna > Melangyna quadrimaculata. The sequence continues at coordinate 94,496,152 of OX439483.1, forward strand.
CTTCGTTGTGTCGTGTATTTATAATAAAAGTACTATAAGATGATTTCAAATGTTCAGTTACTCTTTGGTTTCCGACGTGTTTTGAAGTGAAATATAAAATGTTTTCCATTCAAATAAAATTTGTATCCGCTTAAGAAGAATCTTTCTTTTTTTTTACTTCAACTTCTACTTCTGTGTTATAAATAAAATTGAAATTGATATTGAATTTTTTGTTTGGTGTTTTGTTTTGTTTGATTGCAATAAATATCATTCGATTGGATGATTGACCCTCTCGCATAATACAACAAAACAAATAGAAAATTTATCCAAAGGATCTCTCGTGTGTTTGTTTTTTGAAAAAGAATTGTAAACTTCTCATCTGGCTTCAACGTTCATCATATCGTGGCACGTTTAAGCTGCGGATGTGAGGTGCATCAGAGCATCACAGTTATAAGTACACGAAAGCACACAGGTGCACGACATTACCAGCAGCGCAACAACTTTTATACTCCTTGAAGTGTCACACAGTGCGATTTCCTTATTCGACAACATTATTCTATACACAACGATGTCGTGGGTCTCATGCTGGTGCTGCGTTTAATTGCAATTGCGACGTCGTCGTTAACGTAAACTGTCCCCATCACAACCCCACCAGGGACCGAGACCGAAGTCCTTTCTGATATCCTGTATCCTTTTCGAGGTTGGTTTGGTGCAGTGGAGGAAAAAGTGCTGCACTTTTTTGTGTTGTCCCTGTGTTTCTGTTGAACGCTGATTTCCTGCTTAGAGCTCTTACTTGATGCGGTGTATCCTGGTGACGTGGTGCAAGCAACGAAGGAGCTGAGCTGGTATCAGAAGGACCGACAACTAAATTGGCTGTAGTTATTCTCTATCCTTTTTCTGAAGCTGAATTCTTTTTTTCTCGGCGGTGCCACACGCTGTATCTACTGTAAATTCCTTCTATCAAAGGACTATTGTAAAAACTAACCATCGCCATCGGGTCTCCAAACAGCCCGCCCTCCCTCTCAACCCCCGCAGCATGTCTGGACTTTATTGTTGAATAAATAATACCAACAGAAAAAGTAGAGTAGCAAAAGTAATATTTATAGAAAAAGAAAAAAAAATGTGTGTTGTCCTTTATCGCTGCTGACGATGATAATGATGATGATGCTGTGCGTGTGTGTGCATCGTTATTGTTTGTGGTGATGTTAAAATATTAGTTGATAGTAAAAGGATATTAAATCCTTTAAAAAATCGTAATTTCAATAATGAATCCTTGCAAATAGAAACACAACGACAACAAAGAAAAAAAAAACAAGAAATAATAATTATTAAAAGTGGTCCATTGATAGAGTTGATTTGCAACACTAATACCAAAAGAGAAAAAAAAATCCTGGACATATTAATTCAACAGATATCCTGAAACAACCACAACAACAACACTCAAATATAATTCGTAACAGATTGGAAAAAGATTCACTTGGGGTGAGTTGTTATTTTGCTGTGTTTTTGTTTATAGATAAATATAAGAAGGATTCTTCTTTTACACTCTCTCTGTCTCTGGTGTATCTCTTTATACCACCCACATATAATTGTATACTCGGAAATATTCCCAATATCTCTATAGATTGGTGTATTATATACTTATAGCAACTAGATACTTTTTTGCTTTCTTATTTTCTTCAATAAGCCGGCTCGGCTGTGTGTGGCTGGCTGGCTCTGTGCGATATCAAAATAATACTTAATATTTGATGGAGGGGGGGCATAAGAACACCTTTGGTGTATAAGGCTCCTTTCATATAGACAAAATGTGTGTGGCCTGATGTGGATAGGATATTTTGTATCTCTACTATAGATATAGATAGATATATGTGGAGAGATTGAAATATTATATTCACTTGGATACCGATATCTTAAGAAAATGCCACAAATATAATTTTCGATTATTGTAATGGGAAGTTTGGGGTTTGGGTTGAGGTTGGAGTTGGGGAGGTGATCTCTTTTGAATGTCCTTTTATGGTCGCATTGTTGGGGACATTGGATTCTACTCTATAAAACCTGGGATATTATAAAGATAGGATATACCGGGTGGTTAAATTTCGTAAGTTTTTTTCTGCATTGTATTTGACATTTCTCAATTTCAGACGAACTCAATTTGAACCATGGAAATTTATACAACACGCAACGCGCAACGCGTTAAAGTTATTCAGGCTTATTATGAAAATGGGCGTTCAAATCAAAATGCATATCGTGCACTTTGTGATTTTTTCGGTCAATTTAATCGTCCAAATGTGCGTACAAGCAGAAAAATCATGCAAAAATTTGAGCAAAACCAGTCTGTGAACCAGTGTATGCTCGTACAACTCGTACTGCAGAAAATATTGCTGCTGTTCGCGATAATGTGGCTGAAGAGCCGTCCACCTCAACTCGTCATCGTGCCTAACAATTGCACCTCTCACGCTCGTCGTTGATGAACATTATATATAAAGACTTGCATTTACACGCTTACAAGGTGCAATCGACTCAAGAACTAAAGCCTCTTGACCATTTCAAACGTCATGAATGGTCAGAATGGTGGCAAGAAATGGCAACAGTCAATGATCAATTTTCGAAGAAAATCATCTTCGGTGATGAGGCACATTTTCACCTCAGTGGATTCGTCAATAAGCCGAATTGGCGCATTTGGGCGGATTATAATCCAAGAGTGATTGTCGAAAAACCAATGCACCCACAAAGACTGACTATTTGGTGCGGTTTATGGGCTGGCGGCGCATCATCGGGCCGTATTTTTTCCAAAATGAGACCGGCCAGGCAGTTACTGTGAATAGTGTTCGCTATCGTGAGATGATAACGAACTTTTTATGGCCCGAATTGGAAGAAATGGATGTGGACGATATGTGGTTTCAACAGGACGGTGGCACTTGCCACACAGCTAACGAAACAATGGCTCTTTTGCGCGACAAATTCAATTGCCGTGTTATCTCACGTGGTGGCGATGTCAATTGACCGCCAAGATCATGTGATTTGACACCGTGGGACTTCTTTCTTTGGGGATATTTGGAAGAAAAGGTTAACGTCGATAAGCCAGCAACAATTCGAGACCTAAAGGATGAGATAATTCGGCACATTAACGGCATAGAACCTCAATTATGCCTCAGCGTCATCGAAAATTTGGACCATCAGATGGAGGTGTGCCGCCGAGGTCGCGGCGGCCATTTGGCCAATATTTTGTTCCATACATAATTGAACCATACCAATATTATCATAATAAAATGAAATGACAATAATTTCCTAAATAATTTGTGCTTTATTCAAAATCAAAATCGGCCCTTAAAATTTAATCACCCTTAACGAAGAATTGGTTCAGCTTGAATAAGTTTTATTTGAAAATGAAAGGAGTTTGAAATTATTTAGGATTTATAATGAATTGGATTTTTTGTTGTTGTTGTTTTTGTTTTGTTTTTGTACAAGATTTCGGATTGAGGTGTACGTATTTATATTATAATATGATGTTCGAATGTCTTCATTGGCAGTTCTATACAAAAATTCTTATGAATGTTTTTTTTTTCGTTTTTAATTTGCATTTACATGGAAGATTAGTTTTTTGTTAGTAATTTTTTTGGGGGTTTTTTTGTAGTCAGGAATTTTTTGCGATTTGTTGTTAAATATTAATTTTATTATAACGAATCCAGTTTATTGAAAAACCAATAAAACAGTTCATATAGAGATTGGAGAAATGTATTCAAATTTATAATGTACAAAAATTAAAACGATTTAAATGCAAATTACATTTATTTTTTTTTTTTTTTAAATAATTTAGATTAAATAAAGTAGGTACCTTCGTCAATTAGATGATTTTTTTGCTTAAACATTTATTTTTTTTGCAAGCATTCAAAATTATAAATTTAATAAGTTAGGATTTTTTCTTTATAATGTTGCATTTAACTTAATAAATTTATGAATGTTCCTCAATACGCAAAAAAAAAAACAAATGCCAATTTCAACAGTACTTAACTATCTTTTTAATTTAACAGAAGTTAAAATACAAAATTCAAACTGATGACAATTTATTAACTAAGGCAAATGCTTGCGATATTGGTTCGTTATTATCTTTAATTTGGTTAACATTATATGAGCTTGTTAAATTGGCGGCGGGTACGGCAGAGGTAAATTTGCTGATGCTGGTGCCCCTGTCCAGGAGGGTGTCCTCTTATTCCCAAACCCATTTTTTCGAATTGGAAACCCCATTAGTCAATCATACTTTTTCCATTGAACTTTTTATGGGAATTTTGTTCTTTTAACCTTTTATTTTTACTTGCTCAATAATCATTGGTTTGGTTCTCAAAAAAATCGAGGTTTTAATCTAAACTAACATGATGATGAAGAAGCCCAAAAAAGTGATTTCGAAAAGTCGTCGTCCGTCAGTCTTTACAGACATTATGTAATCTACATTTATATATGTCTGATGTTAATTGAGCTAGATTCTAACGATTTGTAGGACTTACTTCAAACTTGGTATGAATTTTAATGTTATTCCCTAAGCGAGATTTAAGGAACGTTTGCTTATACGAAACATACATATTTAAAATAAGAAGACGAAGAAGAAGACGGAGAAATTTAAATATCAAAATATTAAAATTAGTTATTGTTTTAAGTGGAGTGAATGAATATAATTCAATTAAAAAGTATAAGTGACCTCAACTCCAGAAATTGAAGAGCTGTAACACTGGGCGAAACACATTAATTTCTGTAGTTAAGGTCACTTATGTATATGTACTTCATAAATATTTTAGTTCAACATAAGCGTTCATGTTCCACTTTTTCCTATGATAAACTGTCAAATAAGTTCTCATGTTGAACTTAAATACTTAAGTTTCATTTCAGCAAATGGGCCCTAAGCGTTTGTTTTGAACTTAAGTATTTATGTTTTGTATCAGCGAACGGGCCTAAATTAATTAAGTACAACAATTTCGGTTTTACCAAGTTTTCTCAAAAACAGCTCTAACCATATTAATTTAATTTCGTACATGTTATCTCTAAAACAATTCTAATAATTCTGTGTATACCAAGTTCTTGCCAAAATAAAAAATTAAATAACAGAGATAAAGTAGTGTTTTTTTTCGCATATTGCAGTTTTTTCATACTTGCTTTGGAATATTCCCCAATATCTCGGCTAAGTTGATTTATTTTATAATTTTGGTATTTTTTAATTTTGTGTTCTTTTTTTTTTATTAAATAAAAAAAATTCAAAATTGCTATTCTAACAAATTTTTATTGTTTTTTTGTTAACGATATAAAAATATTATTGAACCGTTACTTAAAACCGTCAACGTCTAGCAACATTCTAGTTAACAGCAATTTTGTGCGATCCAGTCGTGCATTTGATGACTTTTTTCTTTTTTTTTGCACCAGTCAGGTATTTTTAGCGGTTGGCGCTTGAATTAATTTCGATATAGTACAACCAGTTTATTTAAATCAAAGAAGCTCATATACCTCATAGTACAGACATTATGGATATTTATACAAATTTATAATGCAAAAAATAATTTAAATCCAAATAATATTTCTTTTCTTTCTTTTTGTTTTAAATAATTCAAGTTCAATAATGTATGTATTGGTGAAATAAAATCCTTAATTATATTTTACCTTTTTGTTTTTCTTCATTTTAATTCATTAAAATGCAATTTTGTATTTTATTTTGCTTATCTATATATTTCGAGGACCTATTTGTCTCATCGTCAGGATCTATACAAATTAAATACATGCGTTTTAATACAAAATTAAATAAATACATAATCACAGCAACTGCTAACAAATAAAAGTCTTTTTTGTCCAATTCTGATTTAATTTATAATAATTTATTACTTGCGACTAGCGCTGACAAAGGTTAAGTGCAATTGTGGGTTTGATCAGTACCCCGAATAACGAGAAGACATATTTTGGGCTAATATTCTTGCTACGTTAGCAGTTGCACTTAACCTTTGCCAGCGCTAGTCGCAAGTAATAAATTATTATAAACTAAATCAGAATTGGACATAGACTTTTATTTATTTTCATTTTTTTTTTGAAAGTATTTCCTTTTGGTTTGGAAATAATCAAAGTTATTTGATAACAATCTGTTTCAGTGTAACATTAGCTTTAAATTATTTTTTAATAGTAGACATTTGTTTATGAAATAAAAATTAAAATATTGAACAAATTTTCTTATAGAGTTATTCAAGTATTTAAAGTTAACAAATTTGATTGATTTTGAATTTGGTTATTATGTAAATTAGCATTAACTATGAGATTGTAGTTTGTATTAGTGTAGTCCCTTTTATCTGTTTTGTAGTTACACGCAATGCCCTCATTCCTTATACTTATAAATTGGTTGACCTCATGAATTTGTAACTTAAATTTGTTTCTTTCTAATTTTAAAATTTTAGCTCCATCAAAATCAAAAGAATGTCCATTTTCCTTTACACGATCAGCTAAAGCAGCTATATTTTTGTTGACCGATCCTTCGTTAACTTTTTGAACCCAACAGAACAAAATTCAAAATTCTTTCTTAATACAAAACAAAAAATTAATAAAACAGAAAACAGTGGATTAGTTTACTCTGTAAAATGCAATGATTGCGAAAAAACATACATAGGAGAAACTATTCAAAAACTGGGGTCAAGAATAGGTCAACACAAAAACGCATGTCAAACTTTCGCTTGGCTTAAGACTTTTTTTTCTTTTTAAAATAGATACATAACTGTTAGAAATAATTGTTAGATTGTTGACAAATTTTAACTTACGAATTTATAACAGTTAGCTGGTAACAAGTGATACTTTTAGTGAATATTTTACATGAAAATACAGTTCTATCTTTTGTAAATAATTGTGTTGAGTCTTATATTAAATTGCATATATGTAAATCAAAAAGGTCATTTAGTAAATTTAAACTTTTACGTGTAAGTACTCGTATATTCAAAGTACTAGAAGCTGAGAAAATGATTATTTGCTTCTACACTGAGAGAAGGAATCGTTTGCGGCAAACGTAAAAATTGCCCAAACGACTTTTTCGTTTGCCAGCCAGTTTTGACAATTCGTTTGCAGCAAACTCTTAAATTCGTTTGAGACAAACAATTCATACTGTTTTATCGTTTGTTTCAAACGAATAGAGTGTTTGTGTCAAACGAATGTAGTGTTTCTGTCAGACGATTAAAGGTGTTTTGTAAACATATTTACTGTTTGTGGCAAACGAATCGTGCTTTTGGAGTCAACGTTAATACTTTAACGACAAGCGAATGGTCAATTGTTATAGAAGATCAAAGTGGTTGAAATGAATAACACGTTTGTTGCTAATGACTTGTACAGTTGTCACAACCAATACAGTGACGCTGGTTTTCCCTTAATTCTGAAATTATATTATTTTATTTTAATTGAAAAAATGTCAAATTTTACTTACCTGGATTTGAACCGGAATCCTTCCGTGCCGAGAGCAAGCATGCATTTACTGAGCTAATTTGCAACATTAAATTCTCCGGTAAAATGTTAATCAGTTGAAAACCTTACACATTTTCCTTTTATTTAGTTGGGCAGAGGAAATGTACTGAGTCTATAGCGCGTGTGCTAAGTAAACCTTGGAGATACAGTTTTTTGAAAAATTTCTTGCGAAGGAACTAAACATGATAACCAGAAACGGTTTTTTGCTTTTGGTTCATATATCCTTAAATTTTAAAAATCTATATTTGAAAACAAAAAAAATATTAAGAAATGTGGCTAAGATCATTCCATGTATTTAAATTAGTTTTGGCAACACTATGATGACCGAAGTATTTAAAATATTGGGTCAGTTTTTGTTTTAAAGTACTACTACGTAGATGTGCTCCTAGGACTGAATCAAAACTTAAGAAAATCGTTTTGTTTAAAAAAAATTATTGTTTTTATGCGTTGTAAATTTATTATATGTTGATGGAAACCCAACATGTGCTTTAAATAAGTATTCAATGTTTATATGTTTATCATTTTAAATTCATTATTACCAAAAAAAAAAAAAGTTGGGCACCAGCAGGGATCTAACCGGCAACCCTCGGGTACATTCTATACCTGGAGTAAAATTCTCCATTCTCCAGCCAAATGGATTAAGTACAATACTAGAAAGATAAAATAGCCATTTGGTGATCTTAACTTTAGTAAAACTTTAGGGGATAGTACGATGCTAAACTCGTTTAAAATTAGAAAAACACAATTTTTAACCAAGTATCATACTAAAATTGATTTAACATCGTACTAAATTCTCTAAAACTTTGCGCTATTGTTTTTTTTGAAATGAACAACGGAGATGTAGGTAATTTTTATTAATTTTTAAAATTGAAGTTTTATTTCGAATGCAATTATTTTAACAAATATTTTTAATGCAAACACTTTTAAACAATTTTTTAATGCAAATTTTTTCGAATTTTTACTTTGCTATATTTTAAAGCAACAAATTTTCAATTTTGAATCGCATTCTTTTTAAATGCAACATATTTTCAATTGAAATTAGATTTTTTCTACAAGTAGTGCTGAAGTTCAGAACAATACCAAATTGATCAAGCAAAACAAATATTGAAACGTACCCAATAGATACTTGCCCTACAGATTATCTGAAATTGGTTAGATAGGAATTAAACAAATAAATTACTTTTTCCAAATAGGAAATTTATTGCTGCAAGCGAAATTCTTTTAAGGAAACCTAAAATCAAAAAATTCTTTCGCCTCAAAAGCATGTAATGTTTACCACAAGCATTAAGTTAATTTGTAAAAATAAGATTTAAAAATATTTACCCTGCAATCATTCAATCGTTTGCTACAAATAAGTTTACTTTCTACGAATTAACCATTCGTCCCAAATTTTTGATTCATTAGTTGCATACAATTGTAATTTATGTAGTAAACGTAAGACTTTTTGCAGCAAACTGCATTTCAAAAGCTTAATTCGCAATCGATTCTATCTCTTGCCATAAACAATTACATTTGCTTGCAAACAACAAAGTGTTTGAATTTATGAAACATTGTCATTTACCGTAATCAACCCAGGCAAATTGAGCTCCGAACGAATGGGTTATTTGGTAATATGTTTGATGCAATGGAATAACTTTCTGTGGTGAATGTAATACAATTGCTACAAATGAAATACCTACGTTTGCAGGGATTGTATTACATTTCCAGCAAATATATTACAATCACAGCAAACGAAATTCGTTACCCGAAAACCTAAAAACAAATATTAATTTTATCAGTGTATTACTTAATTACTTCTTTCAAACATTTTAGATAGGTAGGGGTAGGCATCGAAACAAACGAAAAGGAAAATGATGTAGTACATACCTAATAAGATAGTACACTTTTTTTTAGAAATACCATTTTTTAAGTTTTCTCACGCATTAATGAAATATCATTTACCGTAATATTTTTTTAAATCGCAGCATATTGTCATTTTTTTTAATTAATTCTTAATTTTTAATTCTTAATGTATTAAATTTCACATCATACAATATCAACTTTATCAACGCAAAACTAGACAAATATAATACATATTTTCCGATATATTGTACAAATCCGACAAACCTTGTTCCAATAGCAATCGTTTCAATTTTCAAATAAACGACGAATGTTTCGTTTTCATCAATACACACAAAAAAGGACAAATCCGGTGCAGTGCATTAACGCCCACGGAATTATCCCCCACGGGTGTTAATTCCCAAATAAAGGAATTAACCCTCGCGGGTGGTTATTCCTTTTTAAAGTGGTAAGAAGGCTCACCATACAAAAGAACTAAGACCCGCGGGTGTTTTTGCTTTTTGAAATTTGCATTAAGACCCTAACTTCATACATATATGATTCACGTCCCTTCTTTGGCGGACATTTTGTGGCGGAATCGAAAAAAGTTGATATCAGTTTTTGTAGCTTATTAAATGCTATTTTGTTGCTAATTCCAAAATTTGTAGCTCGCTTAGATTTTGAGGTATTGAAAATTCCGCTAAAATAAGTCTGAAGTTAGCGGACTAAATCCAAAATAATAAGAATTTTGAAGTCAAATTGGTACCCAAATTTGAAGCTTTTTTTATGCTCTTAAGTTCTGAAAAAATTAATAGTTTTTAATAATAGTTTTTTTAAATATTCAAGTTTCCGCTAAAATAAGTCTGAAGTTAGGAGACGAACATTCGAAAATAACAATTTTTTTGATCTCCAAAATTGTAGCTTTTTAAATGCTAATTTGTTACCCAAAAATTAATTTATTTTCTCTTAAGGGTAATTTTTTATTGGAATTTTAAGTTTAAAAAGTGCACTTCCGGTCCGCTGAAGCTGGCGGACAAAATTTAAAACAATGAGATTTTCAATTTTTTTCTTTTGCCAGAATTTTAAACTTTTGAAATGCTGATTGCTGGCTCAAACCTTAAATTTGTAGCTCTAACGGTTTATTTAATATTTAAGTTTACGCTGGCAAAAGTTAGAAAAAAATACACCTTCTAAAATCTTAAAAAAATGAAAAAAATCAAAATTTGTTTGCCACAATTTGAAGCTTCTCTGAACTAGATCAACTGCGCAAACCGCGATTTTGTAGCTCGCACGGTTTTTTTGTTATACAAGATTCCGCTAATTTTTGAACTTTTTTTTACCAGAAATTGTAGCTTTTGAAATGTGAATTTGTTGCTCAATTTGGTGCGGTTTGCGCATTTGATCTTGTTCAGAGAAGCTTCAAATTGTGGCAACAAAATTTTTGATTTTTTTCATTTTTTTAGATTTTAGAAGGACCGGAAGTGCACTTAACTTAAAATTCAAATAAAAAATTACCCTTAACAGATAAGAAATTCATTTTTGGGTAACAAATTAGCATTTAAAAAGGTACAATTTCAACAAAGTTGTTATTTTCGAATGTTCGTCCGCTAACTTCAGACTTATTTTAGCGGAATTTTCAATAATTCAAAATCTAAGCGAGCATTTTACTTACAAAAACTGATATCAACTTTTTTTCGATTCCGCCACAAAGTGTCCGCCAAAATAAGGAACGTATATGATTCTTAAATACTTTTACCCAAATCACTGTTAACTTCAAAACGACAAACTGCAGCGACTGAGCATACCCGCGGGTGTTAATTCGCAATTTAAAAAATTATTCCGTGGGCGATAAGGCACTGCACCAAAGAAACCAACAAGAAAAAAGAGAAGAGAGTTCAAGCCTATCGCAGAAAAAAATGCCTGTATAAGAATAAATAAAATAAGTTTTCCTTATAACCTAATATTTTGTCTGTTAAAAAGTTTAAACATAATCACAAATTAATTGTAATAATGATTGATTCATTCATTAAAAACTAACGATTATGGCACACTTCTTAAACTGATATAACATGTGTTGATGTTCTAAACAATCGTAGTAAAAAGATTTCCGGTACAGAATTAACTTAACTTGTTAACTTTCTATGTTCAGAAATTACTTGTTAGAAAGTTTGAATTTGTTTCGTGATGTAGACCACTGGTAAGTTGGTTGCGTGTTTTTAACAAATTGTCGTTTTGTGGTACAGAACGCAAAAATGCATGAAAATTTCACTTAAAAATCATTGTTAAGAGAATTGTTAACATATGTTTCTGTGCTAAAGAAAATATTGTTAATTGTTAAAATTTGCTTGTTTAACTATACTTGTTGTTTTGTGGTACAGGGCCCAGGTCCCATATATTTTTACCTCTTCCAACTAAAAATATTTGTATGAAAAAATTGTTGGATATAATCTAACTTGAAAATAAGCTCAAACCTAATACACTCATTTGAAATAACCATTTTTTTTCATTTTTTTTTTTATAATTTTTAAACGTTAACCTCCTTTCTACTTGCAATGCATTAGAACTTTATTTTTCAAGATAAAATTTGAAGTTCAGGTTTCGATAAAATTTGTTATTTCATTACGATAATAGAAAATTCAAAAACAGCGGGACCCGCAATTTCATCTTTCTTCTTGTATGCATACATTACATACATAATGTATAATTATATATGCACCCAAAATCTACAGACGGGTAAATCAATTATAATGTTTATAAAACTTGACACATTATGTTGTTTAGGTATGATTTGTAAGGACTATTTTTGTATTTGTTTTTAAACCAAAAACAATGGTATCTCTTCTATTTTGTTAGATCAACATTTGGTCAGCCATTTACGAGATGTGTAAGAATAACCAAAAACTAAATATTCTTCTAAAAAAAAAACACAAACTTCTGTGTATCGGTAGTCCAGTGAACTCTCCAGAACTAGCATAAACTTCGAAACCAAAATAAATAAGTGAACCATCCGAATAATAAATAAAAACACAAGACAATTATAGTGGAAAATCTAGAAAAACCACTTTTATTCACGCACAACCTTCTTCTTTAACCTTCCGCAAGCAATTGAATTACATTCTTTAACCCTTTCGTTAAGCAAGCTCTTTTATCGTTAAGTTTTACAATAGTATTTTATATATAACCTTCAACATCGACCGCAGTTCGATACATTCTGTTTCATTAAAAGAATTTTTGTGAAAAAATCTAAAAACGGACTTCTTTAAAAATAACAGCCAAGCTATCTTTTCTTGAAGGGCTTGAATAATATGTCGAATTATCCCTTTTCTACGAAATCACAAAAAAGTAAAATGTAGAAAATTTGAACCATATTGATTAGCTTGTTAAAGCTCTAGATCAATGTACCTTACAGTGCACGTCAAACCATCTTCTGTAGGTCAAAAGTCCATAAAACAATTGTGAACTTTTGACCCAATCCGATGGGCCAAAAGTCCATACAAAAATCATTTGGACTTCTGGCCCATTGATTGTGGATTTCTGATCCACTGCAGTGGATCACTTTATAGATAGTTTTCTTTAACAAGACTGCTTTGGGTGGCCCACTTCGCGGGTTTAAGGATTTTAACTCCCTTTTCGGGTCCTCTGTCCCGCTCACGCGACTCCGTCGCTCCGCTTAGGGTTTGCTCAGTCGCCAGGCAGGCGCCTATGTTGTCAGCTGGTGTGCCTTAAGTTTCCGAGTAGTGAAGAGTATACAAATTAATTCTTAACAAAATAAATAAATAATTCTTAATTGTTCTGGTTTTTTCAATATTATAATATGAAATTATTGTGGACTTATGACCCACTTTCTTTATAAAATTAGGAAATATTGACCCTTTTTTGTGGATTTTTGACCCACTTGAGTGGTCACAATACAATTGTGGACTTCTGACCCACCCAAGTGGGACAAAAGTCCATTATGGATATTTGGCCTGTGGACTTTTGACCCTGCGCCTTTAAAACTTCTCCATAACCGTCATATTGTATTAGATTAAGACTTCGATTTCTTTTGTTTGCAACGAAACTTTTGTCCTATCGACAAATCGATTATATTTTTGTTTCTAAAAAAATAATAAATTATTTTTGTAGGAAAGTTCCTCCAAATTATGATGAAAATAAAACCTCGAACCAAACACCCATTCCTTAGGCTAGGGTTACATCAGTAAATATGCGTGATCTGATGAACAAAACAGTTTGAAATAGCTAAATAAAACCGCAATTATACCATCAAAGCAATATTCCTGTTTTATTTGAATTATTTTTGTATTTTGAAAGAAAAAAAAAAACAAGTACACGTTTCTTTTCTTTTCTAGAATTGTTTTATAATTGAACTTCTTATTTTGACAAAAACTTATTTTATAATGATTTATTTTGTAAAAGTGTTTTTAAGGAACTTGATTGTTTTTAAAAAGGTTTTATAAACATGAGTAAACCTTTATATAAATACAAAGGTATAAACAAAAATAAATAACATAAATAAAGGACATTAATAAAATAGAGCTTATGCACAATATATACATAATGCATCACCATTTATTAGCATTGTTAGTTGTGTTCGTATAAGTCTGCTTGGCATAATACCTATAAGGTAAATTAGCATGCAGTTTAACTAATTAACAATTTAGGTTTGAAGTTAATGGCGTGGGTTTAAGTCATTACCCATAGTTATATTTAACTCCAGGTGACCCAAAAACACAATTTTAGTTTGTTGACTTTTGCGTTAAATGCAAATATAAAAGTTTATTTATTTATTTCAATAAATTATTATAAAATGTATTATTTATTCTATGTATCGATGACAAATAGACAACATAATCTCACTAAAAATTGCTTTTTTTTTTGCCAAATTTTAAAAAATCAATTCCAAAAAATGCATTACATAAAAAAATCCTTCAAATTCTTCTCAATTTAATAAGACAAAAACATCCATTAAGTCGCTTTGTGAACAAAATACAACCATGTGTATGTATGTACATTGTTTTAGTTTTTTTTGTTGTTGTTGTTTAACGGAATTTATAATTTAATTGTTTTGACATTTGACACACAATTAAATTGGTAAGAATTATGAAAAAACGATTATTAATTGAGCAGCAAAGTGCTGCTGCTACTATTTCACTTGCCATTTAACTCAGAGAAAATAAATATGTACCTCTTTGCATATCATAGCACTATAGGCTTAGTGCGCGCTGCCACCCACAATTTGTGTCTCTGAATATAAATTTTAAAATGAACAGAGCATCATCATCATGTCTCGAAGCGTATTTAAACCCTTAAAAACGCCTCATTAAAAAAAATAAAAATTATTTTAAACAAAAACAAAACACAAAGTGACAGGCTTCAAATTAAATCAAGTCACTTTTGCTTTTGTTTTTAGGTGTGAAAATTCAATGATTTTTATAATATGTTAAGAGTTGACATTCATATTAAATACAAAAAATAGAAGATAAATTGTCTGACAGAACACAAAATTGTATACCCCTCTCGGTGGTTGGTAAATGAAACCAGCATCTCTCCATAATCCGGGAAAAAAAACTACGAAAATGGAAAAAATATATTCATAAATGTAGAAAATATTATTCGCGATGAAAGTGAGCAACATTGTCGTGTCGTCGCCACTGAGGTCTACAAACTTTTTTATTTTGGTGTGTCAGTATCGGTTTCAGTTTTCATTTTTTTTTTGTCAAAATGCCCGCGCAAAAAAATTGAATTTCATTATCTGTCTACTATCTTCTACTATATGAGTATCTATGTACATATATCGACTCTTTAAAATGTGGAACAAACAAAAACAATGGTAATTATAATTATACGATGATTGTGTACATAATTTATGTCTAATAAAATGAATTTTAATGACGTGTTTTTTTTTTTTTGTTTTTGTGTGTTTGGTTTCTTTCTGGATGTGGGGTCGAACTTAAAATAAATTCTTATCAGAGTCTCGGCTTGACATTAAAGTTTTTTTTATAGAATATATACTTAAGTACTTGCGTCGACAACTTGAAAAGTTATAAGGTTCATTTTTAATGGAAGTATCTAGAATACAATTTTAATTCAACTTTGAATGCAGTTTTAGAACCTGGTGTGAAATCAGCTATGATAATACACGCTTTTTTGACTACACAATCTCACTACTGAAATCATAATAAATAATGTGATTGTCACTCAGGTTTTCCTCTATAAAAAAATGATTCAATTCAATTGAACATGTTTCAATTATCAATTTTTTTTCCCTGAAAAGAGGTAAGCTTTCTAGTTGCTCTATAGGGCAAGTATTGGTTTCCTGTCATACAAAAATGTCGAGGCTTTAATCAAAACTAACAATACGATGATCGATCGATAAGTGGACACAAAGTTTCAATGTTTTTTGAGAAAATTATTTTTTTTTAAGCATATTCCCTAATATCTCCTCATAGACGGAAAGATGGCTCATGCATAGGCTTACAAGAGCTATTATTAATGGTTAAATTTGTTCAAGTTGGTTGACTTAAGCTGTCATATCGTAGACTGGTCGATTATATTTTTTACTCCGTCATTGCCATAGTGATTTTTTTTTTAATCAGTACATCCACCATTGCGATGAAAGAGAAATCAAGAATTCGTTTTAGATTACAGTAACGTACAAAAATTTCTCCTTGAATGCGGTCTTAACAATTTATTTTAAACGTCATAACTTTAATAAGCCAACTGATTGTAAAAAAAACTGCGTATCATATTATCCCCGAAAAGTTCACATAACGAAAATCGGTCTTCATCTTTTTTGAAAACTTTGCCTTATTTTTGTGTTATTTCCATATGTAGGTATCCCATAAATGGTAATCGTTATGAAAATTTTCGAAAGTATTGCAATTTATGTATATCTTAACAAAAAAGTACATTTCTTCAAATAAATATTTTGTGAGGTAACTTTAAACAAAAATAATAAAACTTGCCCAATTTTATAAGCGAAAAATTCAATTTTCCCTGGCGTCCTCTTGTCGAGGGTTAAAGATCTGGTCACCCTACTCATGCAAAGCTAACAACCTCACTCGCACGGCTTGAAATTTTTTTCGAGAAACCGTTGGATGTAAATAAGATGGAAAAGAAAAATCCATGCCATTTGTTTCATACTCTCTCCGGCAGAGCTAACAAAATTGTCTGAAGATGATGCGTGACAGAGAAGATTTCAAAATGTTAAAAAGGCTAAGTGGAAGACAAAGGTGTGTCAAAAGCTGCTGAAAATGTAAGACAAACATCTGAAAAAATTCCTGTCACCGATAATTTCAACGATTTCACAGTGTATTCGTGTATGCATTTAATAATCAAATACCAAAAGGCAGAGACTCGAAGAATAATATTTTTTTAAATATTCTTATTTTAAGTGCCGATTTTTCAATCATCATCAGTCAAATTTTCAGACGAATAAAAACTATAGCAACAGGAACACATTTTTATTTTATTCGAGGAATAAGTACATCTTATAAAATTCTTCTTAAATCATGTTGTTTAAGCAAATAGTTTAGAAAAAAAAAAGATCTAAATCGGAGTTCTAACTTGTTAGAGCTTGGTGAAGATGAGCAAGTTAGAACTCAATTAGGTTCTAATTTTTCAATAAACCGAGTTTAAGGGTTTAGAACTATGTCAAGAAATTGGCCGTAAATTTAAATAAATTTGGCGTAAAATTTACAAAAAATGATTTCAAACTCTTAAAATTGGTTGCTAAATGCTAAAATGTTTTTTTAGTTTTTAAGAAAAATAATAACTAGCCAAAACTACTTTAAGTCCAGTAATCTTGTCGTATGTAGATATGTATAAGTATATGGAAACAGAACTTGTGTCAAATTTGGTTATTCTGATGTGTTGCTGAGTTCTTAAAGATATCGGTCTAAGAAATATAATTAAACTTTACCACCTTGAGCATCAAACGAACAATGCATCCAAAAAAAATATATACAAAATTTGTTCGCTCTTTGGCGATTTTTGAGAGAGTGTACAGCAAGTCAGCAAAATGTTGATACACAAAACGATAGCAAACAAAATTATTAAAAAAAAATTGTTTCTGTTTTCCGTGTAAAAATGTTGCTAAGTTGCATTTCACTCTCTCAAAAAAACACGGCAATTAAAACATTGCTCTGTTACGAACTTGGCACTGCCTTGAATTTGAACCCAGAAGCATTCTTGTAGACCCAACAGTTTTCAAAATGTAGCGATAGTAAATTTAATAAAACACCGTGTTATCAAAGAGTTTGACGGCAAATAGCTTTAGCATGTTTGACTAGGGCGTTTCTCTTTCTTAGCTCAGATCAGAGCCTGATTTGTCAAAAAAGTGTTTCTTTTTTTTTTTAATTCAGAGCATTCAGAGCTTAGAATTTTTTGTCTGGAAAAGAAGACGAACACATCAAATGTGACACTAAACAAATTAAAAAGGCGGAAATAAGTAAAATGGAAATGTAATGTGCTCAAGTGTGTTTTTGTTTTTAAAGAATCAGAGCGCTCTGAACATGTTTGGTGAGAAAAAAAAGAACAATTATCGATACAAAAATTAAATGGCTGACAGTTAATGCTCAAATGTGTTTCAAAATAAATAAAATCATGACGATCAGAACACGCTCTCCTTAGAGGATGTTCAAAGCATGCTCAATATGGTCGAGTTAAAAAAAAAACGCCCATAAATGCATCAAACCAGTTTTGTAAAAAAAATTAAATGAGGAGGATGATGTGTAAAGATGTAACAAAAGAAAAAGTTTTGAATTTGAAAATTATTTTCAAATGCTGTACTTATATAAACAACTGTTTGTTTACTTTAGTTGAAATAAAAGATGGCACATCTTTCTGTGCGTGTTTTGTCGTTGTTTTTTAATATTATTAATTTATTATTTTAATTTTTGTACCGACATGTCACAGCTTTTTATTCGTTTTACGCGAATCACCCAATTGCAGTATTAAAACTAACAGTATTAAAACTAGCTGATTTATGCCCGAACAATAACGACCACTCCAATATACATTTATACATCTATAAACAATATTATTTAGGTACAGTACAAACATAATCATAATCTTGCTTTCACAAGAATAATTCGCAAAAATTATTATCAGAAATTACTCGTGTATTTTTTTTTTGTCACAAGCTATACGCATATTTATAAACGACTTCCGATTGCTTATCTCGTGTTAACAACAACAACAAAAAAATCATAAAAAAAAATAATAAAATTCGTATGTACATCAACATTTATACACATCCGGTGAAGTCAACATTTTGTTTTTTTCTTCTCCAACAAATTAATATCAAAACAAAACATGGTGTACATAGGGTCACTCACTATACTTAAAAATAACATTGAAATTAAACTTAAAGTGTTCTTATTGCTTTGATGAACCTTTTAATTCATTAAAGAAAAATTTGGTCTTAATTTTAAAGAAACTATACATGATTGTATAGAGTCTATAATTTATATAAACATCATCACAACAATTAATTATTTTGTGATAAAAATTCTATACAGAATTTTAAAAACAGTAAAAACTCTCGAGAACGGATGAACACCGGAAACCATATTGTGGTTTTTTCAGATTTGTTAATTTTAAATGCACCCGATAAAAGGGACAAAGTAATCAAAAAATATTGTTTAGTAAATTACTTCTTCCAAAAGGAACCCAATCAACGTTGTTAGCCAAAGAAAGACGCGATCAAAAGCGTTAATTATAAACTCATGAAGTTTTATTGTTGGTAGATATCGACACAGAGTTTCATCCTCAACAACAAAAACATATTCAAAGTCCCCAAACATCACTAAATTTAATTTTATCTATATACGCATTTAAACATACAACTATCCTAATTTGAAAATAATGGTAGGTAAATAATTGAAATTTTGAAGTCAAAAGGTGGCACTGTATGCGCAAATCTCGTTTTTCAGTTCATTTAAAATTTATAAAAGAGGATTGACATTCGTGTGTGCATGCAAACTCGAGAGCGGATCATTCATTTTTCACGATTTTTGAAACTTTACTTGCTCACTTCCTTATGCTGGCTCTAAAGTCCGGCGTGGACCAGGGAGGCCAACAAGCCTTCTCCAGCTAGCTCGCTCCCTAGCTCTCCACTCTCTTCCACTTGCCTGCGCCACCGGTTATGCGGGTTTCTCTTACTGCGTCCTCGGGGATGGATTCAAAGACTATTCGGGCTGGAGCATTGGTGTCCATCCGCTCTACATGATCCAGCCACCTGAGTCTTTGTCTTATCACTTTTGTGACTTCGTTGATGTCGCTGTACAGCCCGAGCCCGTACAGTTCGTTGTTGAATCTTTTCCTCCATTCCCTATCTATGCATATGGGACAGAAGATCACCTGAAGAATTTTTCTCTCGAATATTCCTAAAACGTACTCATCCGACGCTTACTCGGTCCATGCTTCTGCACCATACAACAGGACCTGTATGATGAGTGTCTTGTACAGGGTCACTTTAGTAATTCGAGAGAGGGCTTTACTTTTCAATTGCCTTCTTAGCCCGAAGAAACAGCGATTGGCAAGAGTTATCCTTCGTTTGATCCCAGCGCTGGTGTCGTTGCCTGAATTTATAGCGGAGGCCAGGTAGACAAAGTCCTTAAGAACCTCAAAGTTATATCTGTCTATGGTGACGTTCTGTCCAAGACATCGCTGTTGAGCGTCCTTTCTAGATGGAAAATATAGAGGGAAATCAGGGAAAAATGTCTGGTAAAATTGAAAATCCGGGAGGACCAAGTGTTCAGTACAAAAACAGAGAACAATAACTTTGATGATTAGAAAAACCGCCAGGTGGTGTCGGTGTGGTTGATTCTACATTGACCGCATGTAACATTCCAAAGAACTCTGCGATTGCGAACGTATTGTAGAAATGTAAATTTATCATCTGGGACAAGTACGCTATGAAATTGCAATTGAAAACGGACATGCGAGGTGCTTTACGAAATGACAAGTCCATTGCAGAGATCTCCAGGCAATTGTTGTCGATGGGCAAAGGTGTGATTCCACTGAACTTAGCCATTGGATTTTCACCGATTTGTTTCCAATTTATAATGACACTGCGCTGGAAGAGATCACCACAAATATTTTCCCGAATATCTCTTAAAATTGTGTTGACCATGATTGGCTAAGTGCACGAGCAATTTCGGCTGCGAAAAACAATGACGTCGATCATTTGAATTTCGTCATTCAAAATTAAACCACTGATGAATTACATACATTCATACCAATCCGTGGACTGCTTGATGGACGAAAACGGACCCACCAACTATCCCACCGAATTTTTTAATCCTTTGATGAATTGATGCACTGAAACTTTGTATAGGAATATTCTGTAGTGAAGAATCTCAAATCAAATTAAATTCAAGTGACGATTTTGAGGGGAAAATTAAAAGGCAGAGATGTTTTCATTCCGCTTATTCCGAGCGATTTGCCATTCGTATTAAAGCATCTTAAGTTTCCAGTGCTTTTGCTATGACAACTAATAAGTCGCAAGGACAATTGATAGATGTTTGTGCTTGCGTGCTCACGTGTCGGCAAACCGAAACTAAAAAAATAGAAGGTTGGCCGACACGTCAATCACTGCGGTTTAATTGAATTTTTGAATAAAGAATTTGAATTGATCGAATTACGTGAAGCAGGATGTGCTGTGCATGCTCGGTATTATTATTATTTTCATAAAATTAACGAATTTGGGTGGAACGAAGTTAGCTTGGTCTACTAGTTTTAATTATAGTAAGTGATGCTATTGTTATTTAATAACTTTCTTTTTATTTTCAATCGAATTTTCACAAAATTTTCCTCACACTCAGACAATAAATTATAGACCTTACTTCTTGTACTATTTTGTTCCTGTCTCGATCCATCGTAAAGCTTCTAGTTTTTAATCACGTCTAATACGAATCAGCCTGTACAAATTAGCGTTTCGTTCAGGCGATCCCACTTGGACTCATCAGTTGACTAAGTGGCGAGTGCCTTGCCAATGTCAATACGCAATTTTTACTAAATTCAGTTTTACCCTCAAAGAGAACTTGTACTGTAAATTTATTTTTAAAAATTTCTTCATCTCTATTGTGTGTTTACGATTCAAAAAGACCACAAATCCACCAGCACTCAATTTTAATGCACTGCAGGTGTGGAATTTAATTCAATCAACAAACAAATAAAATACAATCGAATTTCTACACAAATATTATTGAATTTTGTTTTTCAATGGAAAATTGAATAAATTCTTAGCTAATAAACTATTATTTTGGCATTGTTTCAAACATTGTCAATTAAGTGCAAACGATATAAATTAACTAGTATATGCCTTAAAATTCGGTATGTTTGGTGTAGTTAGGGTACACACTTGAAAGCAGTGCTGAGTTTGCTGGAAGGCTTTTACTTTTGCAGTTTTATCCGTGGTTTTAATTTTTCTTACTAAACTCCGAAACATGACTGGCATTATTATGACTCTTGGAGTCTTCCAGGTTATGAGACTTTCATGCAACTTTGGAGTCATAACCAGACCTCTACGCTTGTCGTAGTTTTGTTTCCAGATCCTGCAGCAACCCTAAACGGACTTACTGGCTGAGAACAATGGTGCAGCTGTAGATGCAACGTGTAGCACTGTCAAAGTTGAATGATATGAAAATAGTATACGGCGGAGCCACAATGTGAAGCTGCGAGTGTAGCAAAAAATGTCTGGTGTAGCTGAAGTTAAGCTCATTTCAACTGCACGCTACAGCTACACTCATTGTGTTCAAGGGGTTAAATACGTTTAAAAATAAAGTACCTATATTCTTGACGTATTCTTCCAGCCTTTTGTAAAAATATCACAGAAATAGAAATTTCATTAAACTTGTTTTTTTTTTGTGTTACATTGTTTTTTAATACTCTCATTGAAATTCGTATTTTGTAATAAATTTATGGAAACCCAAAAAAACAAAACACATCCCTTTACAAGTTTTGCCGCACATTGTCTAAACTCACTTCAACGTCAATTAGAAAGCACCTTGTGTTGTTTGCCAATCACATGCAAATTTATCATCGCTCTCTGTCACGCGTTTTTTTTTCAATGGATTTTCCATTGGCGCGGTGCGGTTTCGAAAACGCGACAACAAAAATACAAATGTAGACAACAACAAAAAAAAAATAGAATAAACACATAAATTATTTATTAATATCATCGCATTTTTGATTCATGAAAAATGAAAATTCTATTTTCGATCAAGTGTACCTACGCCAAATTTGCCTTCTCTTACGGTGAATGAATTTCAAAAACGAACAAACAATAACACACATCTCATCACGTATGCATATTTTGCATTTTATGAAATTCATCATATATTTGGTTTGAATATATATTTCTTTCATTTTATTTTTTTTCTATTTTTCTATTTTTATTCATCTGCAGATGCAATTTTTAAAATCAATTTACCATTACATTTCAAAAATATGTGCATATTCTCAATTGGAAAAGAAGGGCAGGTATAGTGTGTGTTGATGATGTTTTTACGCTAAGGCCGCGTGTCAATTGGGTTTAAATTTAAGGTAAATTTTATCCCAGTTAAATCTGATCCGTTTTTATTAGGGTGAATAAAATCGAAGAGTTTTGCTGTGTCAATTGCATTAAATGGGATGTTTTAAGACTCCACAGGCCATACAGATGTCCAAAATCACAACCACAATCCAATTAACAAACAGTGCATATTTACTCACTGGGCAAATTATGTCATGTCGTTCATTAGCCTTTCACAACTGCTTCTATCTTTTACAACGAAATTGACTTACGCATTCAAGAAAAACCCGAAAAAAACTCACATGCACATGAAACGTCATCTCATGGCCAAACTTGGAACAGATGTTATTTTTTTCGACATGTCGCTGCATGGACATGGATTTTTTCGGACTCCATTGGATTTTGTTTATAGACATGTTCATAGTCCTGCCAACGTTCATGGCCTGTGGAGGCGGCCTGTTAAGAAACCTATACGATTCGGTGTCAACCTATCCAAAAGTGTTCAGATACCTTGATTTGTTGTTGCAATAGCTTTTTTTTCAGAAGGAGTTACAACATAAATCTGTCCAAATTGCTTTGGATAAGATCTTGAACGCAGAAATTGCATTTTGACAGTGGCAGTCATGGGCCTAGTATACCTGGACCGGTAGTCGGTCGTCATTCCCATACAAAAGTTGCGTTGAAGATGATGGTTTCACCGATTAAAAGCGACAACAGTGCCTATTTTACCGCACCGAATGTTTCGCATTGGTTTGGGAGAGCCTTTAAGGCGAAACATGCGCTAATGAAAAATATATTTACATGGAGATAAATGAGAGTGGCCAAACTAACGTCGAATGTTTTTCAGCCGCGCCGAATGTTTCGCGTTGGTTTGGAAGAGCCTTAAGCGGGGTACACATTACCAAACCTGTTTGACAAATCTTTTTACGTTTGATAGTGTGTACTCTCTGTTTGACAAACACGTTCTTTGATACTGTTGAGTGTATGACATCAAACAGGTTTGATTATGTGTACCAAGCTTTAATCCATGATTATTGAGACTGGGAGATTGTTGAATGTGCTTATTGTTGATCAATTTGTTTTCAATCAATCCAAAATATGAGTTCCTAATCATAGATACCGCTTGGTAGCCAATTTTAATTGATAAGCGTTAGTTAATTAGAGCGTGTGAAAATCACATACTAAATTTAACGCATTGTGAATTAACTGGCCTTATATTGTTTTCAAATTGCTGCTAGTGTATCGATTTTTGTCCACGTATAATAGGTCGATGGTGTCAGTATTGTGCAAGAAGTTTAATACAAACGTCAAAATTTATCCACTAGTTAAAACTTAAATGAGCTCCTGAGCAGGTTAAATTCTGACGACTGTATTCACCCAGTAATGTCAACATTTAGCCATGGGATCAAATTTTACGCACTTTTAACGCAATTGACACACGGGCCTAGGAAATAAATTTATGAGAGAGTCTTGTCTGATTTATTTTAGATTAAGAAAGGTAGGTCAAATTCAATCCTAAAACCGCATCTAGTAATATGTTTTCCATTTCTGTTTGTATGGTAATTTCTTTGTGAAACCAGTAAAGCATGAAATTAAATTGATGCTAAATCAAAGTCGACTGCTGACGAGAAACAAAAAATCCCATACCAACGTAGTTTTGGTTGTACTAAACGACGCTATTTTACTTGTAACATTTTTAATTTTATTAGTTTATTGGAGAAGTCTCCACTCTTTTGTTTCTCAAAGAAAAACTCCACAAAAATGGTTTTCAAATTTGAATCTCCTCAAACGAAGTTTTAAAATTAAACTCATTTAAATCTTCTTTAAAACATTGGTTTGTCAAATCAAACATAGGTACTTTCTTTCGGAGAATACTCTTGTGAAACCTACCCATTTAAACGCCATTTTCTTCCGTTAATAAGCCATCATAGTACGCAACTGAAGCGAAATGAAAATTTTCATACAAAAATTGACACATCGAATTCATAAACAAAAAATTATATTTTCGTTTTTGCTGTACGCAGTTTGATAGCGAAAATTGAAAATCGTAGTAGAATACTAGAGTCAAGTCTCCACTTTTTTCCGCGCACAATTTATTTTCCGGAACATTAGTGAAAATTTAAAATGGAAGAAAGTTATAATTGATTTCGAATTCAATTTTATTTAAGAAGAAATAAATTAAATCAATAGGCCACACCATTCCTTACAGCTCTTAACAAAACCGTATCACTATAAATTAAAGGAAGAAAAATATTTTCTATATGAAAAATTTAATTTTAATTTTGTTCATGTACATATGTATGTACATGTGATAGAGCTCCCGATAAATATTTTTCCGTAGCATTTTTGTCTACGTTTTCGCTGTCGATTTGGAGACCATAGAAAATTTTCGTTTCACTTCAGCAGCATACTAGGCTATAGATAGAAACGTAAACAAAAAACTATCTATCTCATTGCCACTTCATACCAAAAAAATGAAACACTATTTTTATGGTTTTTCGTACTTCTCTTTTTAATCTTCTTATGCTATGCAGTGGAACGCCAAATAAATTACCTGCATCTGGTTCGATGCAAATGTAGTATAACTTTTTATAATTTTATTAGATTATTGGAGAAGTCTCCACTCTTTTTTTCAAACAGTATTAACTGCCTTGGCAAAGTATTATGTCTGTTCGCTTGCTCTTTAAAGTTTCCAATTTATATAAATGTCAATATAATTTAAAATAAATTGACAGAACTTTGGATTAAAATTGACAGATGGATTAAAATTGACGAACAGATTGAATTGTATTTTTTTTTTATTTATTTCAAAATTGCTTACACGACAGGACAAGAGTCTTATACATATATTTGAGTTTTTTTTATTTTTTTTACAACTTTTAATATATCATTGTTTTAAGTGAACAACAAATAAAAATCAAACAAACCTAAAGGTTATTTTCCTAAGTCCTAACACATTTATTGGACAGGACACATAATTCTGTGCAAAAAGAGAGTGGAGACTTTTTCAAAAATTCTGATAAAATCATAAATTTCGGGGTTCGGACAGCGTACTGCAGAACAAATAGCACAATGAAAGCAAGTTAAGCAAAAGCAATACTAAAGGCCAGTTTTTCACTGGATGCGGGGTTAAAGTTAAACCCTAGTTAACTCACCCAATTTATTGAGCCACAGCTTTGGATTAACTCAAAAAATGCTTTTGATATTTTGTATCTTCCGTGTTTTTTTTAAGACATTCTACATATATTCAAGCCTAGTACGCTGCTGATGCGAAACGAAAAGTTCCTGTGGTCTCCAAGAAGACAATTAAATGCTTACGAAGACACAGCGGAAAAATATTCATAGAGAGTTTCACAAACTGCAAATAAATAATACAAAATTTAACAAAGAATATCAAACAAAGCCATGCTGAAATGAAAGAAACATCAAATAAAAAACAAACGAACTCAAATGTAAATTTATGGTTTTTTTGGGCTTTGATCTATAAAAATGTATGCAATTAATAAAAAACTAATTCATCTTTTTTTTACCCTACGTTTCGCTGGCTTTTTTCCTCAGGGGTTTTTTAATTAATAATTTAATTTCAATTTGTATTTAAGTTTACAATTTTAGGTACTTTGTGCAAAGGAACGATTGAATAAATTGACGATTTAACAAAATAATTTAACAATTAAATAAATTAACATTAAACACTAGTGAAGAACAGAAATTAAAAACTACTATCACTTTGTATCACAGCTTAAGTTATGGCCCAAATGTAATTTTCCCGCACACAATATTAATGGTCCGGTCAATTAATTCTGTGCGAAAAGAAAGTGGAGATTTGTCATAAAACAATCTGGTGTAATCATCAACTTCGCTGGTCGAACAGCGTACTGCAAAACGAAAAGCACAACGAAATTTTTCGTTTATGATTTTGTTATTTCAATTTCGTATGGGATTTTTCGTTTCGCATCAGTAGTTTAAAATGCTTCATCTTTTAATTAAAAAACTGCTTCTTGACGTAACTGTTGACAGATCTAACTCTGGTTTAACTCAACACTGAAAAACAGGAACTGTCTTTTTTTTAAACTCAATTTAAAAACCATTGATTGACATTCATATTATTTGCTATTTACTTTTATTTGACAACTAATTATCCTTGACCACTCACAGACACCATACGAAGTGTCAAAACAATTTTTCGACAGAAGTTAAAGTGAGTAAATAAATAAGTAAATAAAAATTGTCTACCCTAGAAGTTCACACGAATTTCAAACTATATTTTTGATTCTACGAGTTTATACCACAAATAAAAAAAAACAATGTAGCACGTTTTTAGTTTATCAATTGACATCGAGAGCGAGACGTAAATTGTGTGATATGAAAGGGGAGGAGCAATCCAAAGGGGATGAGGGCAAAAATGTATAAGATATATAGATAATTAGAAATATCATGCTCAACATGTCAATTTAGCTTTGTGTGACATTTTAAAATGTCTAAGTGAAAACTTTTGATGCGCGCCGCACCACCAATATAGTTTGTGCGACCAGTGGATGTATACATATTAAGAGAACTTTTGGTGGCCAGGGGTGGATGCGAACATTTGGGATAGTGTAAACTGCCTAGGTGGACGGAAGCACAGAATAATATTGTAAAATCAACTTTTTTGCCGTCGCGTCTATTCGTGTCTTAAATTTACCTTGACATCCATGTTAAGTCACGTTCACACGGGGAAATTTTCTCTAACAAATTTTCGGTTTTTAGATGGAGGAGGGTTTTAATAGGAGGAAAGTAGAGAAGTGTATGAAATAAGGGTAGTGAATAAAATCAACCACCTTTAGCACACGTAAGGCCCCGTTCACACTGGAAAATTCTTTTACCTCCAATTTTCAGCTTTGGAAGGCAACTCGCCTATAAAATAAAACAAGAACTTTCTGTCCCTAGGACGCCAGGCCACTTCTCCACTGATGACTCCTGCCCTGATTGGCGGCAGCAACTGATGCGGCATTATCATTATCGTCGTGGACAGCCTCACAAAGAGTAGCAGCCACAACACATCGTGTGGGCATCTTAATTATTTCATCTAGCATGTTTAGTATGACTAACAACTAACGACACAACAACGACGACGACCGACAACTGACAACACCGACGCGACTCGACGACGAACATACTTTCCCCACCGTGTTCCTAACCCCCTCTACCCATCAGCATCAGCAGCGTAGATTTCTAATGCACTTACACTGCAAATAAAATATAAATTAAAATAAAACCAATTTGTTTGGATGCATACTAATTGGGAGGTGTGACGTGTAGCGTTGATTATTTTAGTTTAGATAGTCTCATGAATGAAGACGCGACACTATCAAATTTATTTTCTTCTTTCTTTTTCTTCTTTACTTTATAGTACAGACGATCAAGAGTAGAGATATTATAAAATAAAAAAAAAAAAAAAAAAAAATAATTGACGGGCGACAGATTGTCTGTGACTATGTGGAAATGATTTGACTCTTAGTCACTAGGACTTTTTTTTTGATGATGAGTGAGTTTGGGTATAGAGGTGTTAAAAATGTCTTAAAGAATTCAAATTAATTCTTGGAAAGCTAATGAAAATTCTAATGTCAGGGGTTTTTCTTTTTTTTTCAGTTTGGAGCAGAAAGTTTTAAGAAAAAGTTCATGATTTATTTTGACCTGGCTCATCATTAAAAAAAAAATAATTCGGGTTGCACAACGGCTCCGAACGGCTAGTTGAGAAGCACTTATTCGTGACAAGTGAAACTCTTGGAGGATTTGTCAATTCCTCGCAAGACGCAGTAGCCCTGAAAAAAAAACTTTTTAGTTTTTAGGTGGACGAGGCTGGGAAGCGAACCCAGACCTCCAGCGTCGCAGTCGAACGCACTAACCATTACGCTACGGGCTACTACTCATCATTGGTTTCCTGCAAATAAAAAAAATATTTAAATAGGATGATTGAGATTTTGAAATTGAAATCGAGATTGTTGAATGTTACGAGCGCGGCATGCTTGTGGGTGCTCGGCTAGAGCTCGCCGGAAATGGCTGGGAACTTGCTCATTCCAACCAATCTCACCTATCACCTTAACATAAAAACCATGTCAAAACCAAAAAGAAACGAATTTTAAACAATTGAAGATTCACATAAAAAAGCATGGTACCAAATTTGAAGCAAATCTGTCTAACCTCTTATAGGCTCTAGATCGATGTACGGGTCCGGCAGAAGTCATGGCACGAAAGTAAAATTATCATCAGTAGATCCTGTTTCATTAAAATTATCTACCCATCGTTGAATTATAATGTGGGTGGTGACAGGATCGCGTCGACCGAGGCCAAGAGTTGTGCGTAGAGCCCGCTGCGTTCCAATAGGCGACACAAAGTATGCATCCCCACTCCTTTACTCACATCGTAGCCAAAACAAAAAAGACGCACAGACAAACAGACCGACGCGACGGACGTCTTGACCATGTCGAAGTTCTCTATCATCGTAATGTTAGTTTTGATTAAAATGTCATTTTTTTGACCTGAAACCACCAATAAATATTTGTTCAAAAATTCATAGAGATTTTTAGCAAACTTGCCATTTCGTTGATAGGCAAGTCAACAAAAAGTGGGGCTCCTAACTCTGTCCAGCTACAGCTGAAATAAGGTAGAGCAAGCGCTCAGAGCAAGGGCTTTATGAAAATGTAAATAATCAATAATTTTATTCATAATGTTAATTTTATTCGAAATGCTAATTTTAAAACAAATGATTTTCGAGAAATTTGGAGTCAACGGTATGCTTTCCTTACACTCCAAACAATCAAAGTTGTTTTGTCTAAATTCAAAGTTTTTCTGAAAGAAACTTTAAAAATCCGAATAAAGCTCGCACAAAAATTGAGCTTTATCCGATTTTTTTTAGTGAAAATCTAATTTGTTTCAAAACAAAACGGGCAAAGTACGGTGGGATCTATTTCCCCTCTCTTAAGCGGGCACCTATATTTTCTTAAAATTAAAATTACTAAAAATAAAAAAAAATGTATTAACAGCAACACGGGTACACTTACAATATTTTACTGTAGCTTTTCTAGATGCTAAAAATGTATGCTTTTATTTTTTTTTAATCAAGTTATTTTAGAAACTCTATTGGCAATATTTAAGGCAATCAAATTGCCTTGCTCATTACCATTGCCTTGAATAATGCCAATGGAGAAGCTTTGGCAATGGAAATCGCAATATTGCCCGGTTAGCTGAAGGAATTTACTGCTTTTCATTGCCAAGGCAATACATTTTAACGTTTCGCCTTCTCAAAATGTTTTTAACCCGATTTAGAATACCTTCTCCGTCATTTTGAAATTAAAGGTGAAATTATGAGATCGCGTGAACAAATTAAGTGAATTAAGTGAATTAATGTTTTATATTATCAAAAACAGTGAATTTAACTGAAATTCCCTGGCAATGAAATGCCCACCCAAGTAATAAATTGCCATTGTCATTGCCTCAAATATTGTTAATGGAGCCACAGCGTAAAAGTGAAAAAAAAATTGCTGGTAAACTCGAAATTTTGAAAAAAAAAGTTATTTTTTTTTAACTGACTTTTTTTGAAAAATTTTCGCAACTAAGTAAAATTTTGGATTTTAATACTCAATGCCCTTGAAATCAAGTCAAACACTGAAAACCAGATGGGTCTTGGACTTATACTTTTTAAAATATAGGAAAATAAAGGAACCGAATTTATCATAAAAATATGATGAAGCTGAAGATCGCTGCAACCGAGGTTTTTTTTTCTTTTAAAGTAGCAGACCTCGAAAAGTATCAATGATATTTGAAAATTTCAAATACCAAAATGTTGTGCAAATAATTTTCCAGGGGCGATGCCCGTTACTTTTTCAAATTTGCATCCCGTTATATTTTTTTGAAATTATTTTTTAGCATTTTAAAATTTACTTTTTTTTTTAAACGAGCAGATAGACCAAACTAACGGTTAAAAAAAAAATTGCGCTGTGTAGAACAGACCTTTTTCTAGAGGCGATGTTCCTTAGTTTTTTTTTTTTTATTATTAAGCGTTTTTAACAATGAAACATAAAAAAAGAACAACAGAACTTTAACCCCTTATAACTTCGGATCAACGAATGCTACGTAAAAAAAAAGTACACAGACAAATTTAGTTTTCCAATCTCTAGAGGCGATGTTTTTTATTTTTTTTTCGTGTTCTTAAGCCATTTATTTTTGCCTAGCATTAGGTATAACAAAAAATATCGCTCGAATTTTATGATTGAAATTGGTAAATGGGTTGTCTCTGAGTATAGAAAATAATCGGTTCGGCTTTAATTGTTATCGAATTCAAACGGTTATAACTTTCTATCTGAGCACCGGCTTAGCAAGTTTTATACCTTTTTAAAAACTACAGAAAAACGGGATATTTTTGGAATATAAAACCTGTATTTTGTCATACGAATTTTATTCATGGAGTTCTTAAGAAGATTGAGGTCAAAAATTAAGTTTGGTCAAAGTTCGAGTTTATCTTTTAGTTCGTAGGCAAATGGTGATGTAAAAGAACATTTTTGTATTGGGTTAATAAGTCAAACTGGCTCAAAGTAAAGTTTTTTTTAAATTTCGAAAAATAGCCGTTACTTGAAAACCGTTAGGTTTCGGTATGATCAAGTTACCAAATTCTGAAAGGTCATGACCTGGCCTATCACCATATTCAGTTTGACCATCCTTTACGGGACACCCTGTATATAAAAAAAAATTGTACGATAAGTCGTTCTCGAGATATAAGCTAAATCGCGTTTTTCAAAATTGCGGCTGACGCACAACAATTAAAGCCGTGCCGATTTTTTTCTATACTCAGAGACAACCCATTTACCAATTTCAATCATAAAATTCGAGCGATATTTTTTTGCAAATTAAAAAACCTGCCGAATGGCCTTTTTGTTATTTTTTAATGCTAGGCATAAATAAATGGCTTAAGAACACGAAAAAAAAAATAAAAAACATCGCCTCTAGAGATTGGAAAACTAAATTTGTCTGTGTACTTTTTTTTTACGTAGCATTCGTTGATCCGAAGTTATAAGGGGTTAAAGTTCTGTTGTTCTTTTTTTATGTTTCATTGTTAAAAACGCTCAATAATAAAAAAAAAAAAACTAAGGAACATCGCCTCTAGAAAAAGGTCTGTTCTAGACAGCGCAATTTTTTTTTTTTTTTTAACTGTTAGCTTGGTCTATCTGCTCGTTTAAAAAAAAGTAAATTTTAAAATGTTAAAAAATAATTTAAAACAAATATAACGGGATGCAAATTTGGAAAAGTAACGGACATCGCCCCTGGAAAATTATTTGCACAACATTTTGGTATTTAAAATTTATAATTTAAAACAAATATAACGGGATGCAAATTTGGAAAAGTAACGGACATCGCCCCTGGAAAATTATTTGCACAACATTTTGGTATTTAAAATTTTGCAATATCAGTGACACTTTTCGAGGTCTGCTACTTTAAAAGAAAAAAAGAAAAAAAAACGAGGCAGCGATCTTCAGCTTCATAAAATATGGCGGAAAAATCCTACTTAATGATTATTTCAGCAACCGGGGGATTGATAATCTTAAGCTTAGTATTTTTTGATAGTATTTTCCTAGGGTCTTTTGTTCCATTTGATTTGTAAAGGCGAGTAAAAGACTTATTCCATTCTTCACCCAACGTTTCGATAGAATTAGTTTTTTGTTGTTTTCCTTTATTTTACAGCCGCCATATTTTTTGTGTAGTATTCTCACAGAAGTGTCCCACCTTTCTTTCAAATTTTAAACAAGAATTATCATCCAAAAAAAAAACTCTGCTGAACCAAAAATAATTTTTTCGATACCAAAAAGTAAAAAGGTTTAATTTAATAAAGCGGAAATCACTCAGAGTCCTCGATATTCTGTTTTTGCAAAAAAAGACAAACAAGTACTTTTTCGCTTCTGAAAATTCCATCGAAAATACCACAGTGATTCTCGTTTTACCTACCTAACGCCCTTGTATACATTTTATATATGTATGTATGTACATATGTATACGACGTATCCCTGCCCAAATATACAAAGTGGCATACATTAAATGCTCGTGATGACATTTGAAATTGTAGCGTTAACAGAGTTAATCATGTGTAATAGCGTGCCGCACCGCACCGCACCAACACCGAATTGAACATCACACGCTGGCCGTGTGGTTTATGGCTGATAAAATTCCTGCCATCAATTAATTATGCCGAGGTCACCATATCCATGTGGCTTTAGTAACACGCATCAGTCCGATGGATGCTATGATCGCCATCTGCACCATCATTTGCCCTTTGACCAACCCTCCCCCCCCCACCACCTTCCAAAGAATCACAAATCAGGACTGACTCCCTATATACGAAGGCCAGAATTCGTGGAATCCTGTGCTCCATCCATACCAAATACACATCAGAGGACACAAAATATCGAGTGACGCGCAATAAAATGGTAAAGGGCGTTCAAATTATCCCCCATCCGAACTCCCCACATCACAGTCAAATATTTCAGTGTGAATTTCAAGCTTTCGGTTGGTTG
This sequence comes from Melangyna quadrimaculata, assembly GCA_949320155.1. Classification (NCBI taxonomy): domain Eukaryota; kingdom Metazoa; phylum Arthropoda; class Insecta; order Diptera; family Syrphidae; genus Melangyna; species Melangyna quadrimaculata. Next base: position 94,529,479 of record OX439483.1, read on the forward strand.
CATTCATTTCAGTTTAGTTTAGTCAAAAGGGTCAGTATTATAGTTGGTAATGGACTTTTTGTTTTTATTTCTTTAATGGAGGGCAGCTGAGCTCAATTTAACCATAATTTTATTCACACCACAAAACACCAACACAAGGATAAATTAACAAATTTACCCAAAAATGCTATTTGTTTCAATTTGGTGAATTATTACAAAAACATAATAAATTGTAATACAGCCGGATTTTTGTTTGCTAATTGTGATAATTGGCAGCTTTTTATTTGGGGTGAACTTAACTTATGGATTGCTGTAATTTTACAAAAAGAAAAAACATTTTAATTTAAATGCCAATGCATTTAAAGTCCATTAAAGATGAATCGAGGAAAAATGTTTATAAATTCTTTCAGTCCATCGGCCTCACAAAAACCGATGGACTTTTTTCGATGAGGTACAGTGGGACGAAATAGATTTAAACGAAAACTTTTCAATACATTTTATTCGAAAGAAAAGTAAAAAGAAACTAAATTTTTTAGCAAATTAATTCAATTAATTTTTGGAAGAGAAATTAAAAAAAAATTATCTTATCATGATTTTGGAAAATTTTAATTTAGTTAGTTTATGACTCAGAGCGCTTAGCAATGTTCCTCAATACAAAATTTGGCAAGTGAACCAAAAAGTTTAAATATAGAAGCTCACTCTCGTGTTTTAATAAATTTGAATGAATCTATATAATGGATTCGGAGACTGACTTTGACACATTCATCAGTGTTATAAAATTCGGGTGAATTTAAAATGTTGAGAGCTATCTCAATATAAGTTTTTCATTGAACTGTTTTTTTCGTGTTAAGAGCTTAAGTGCTTGTTATTTTTAAAAGAAGCAAAATAAACATAAAATGAAATGTAAACTTAATTCTGTTAAGATCTTTTTTGACTCGGGTGACATAAAAACTTTTGTTTCCCACTGTGAAATGAATGGATTGAATATGTGTGGGCTGTTAATTTAAAGCTCTTTATAGAAAGTGCAGCAAATTTGATTCAATTTGATTAATTTATTTTTTCAAACAAAATTGGATAATGGTTTGTTTAAATTATTATGAATTAATAATAATAATACGCCAGGAAATGAAATTTCTTTGTTTATGGGTGTTCGTTTTGTATTTACTTCTCAGGGTGTCCAGTAAGTAATGAATAATGCCATTATTAACTGACAAGGGGTTATGGCCACGGTTGCCACTTGGAAATAAAATTTGTGACCAAAATTGAAAATAAAAAGGACCAAAACGAGTAAAAATGACCAAAATAATTAAATTCTGAAAACTTCATAGCACACAGAAAATTAAAGTTAGCCATATTTTTTCATTGATTATCATAAATAATTAATTAGAAATTAACAAAAATAAATAAACAAAAAGGTACAACATAATTCACAAAATTACTTTAATGGCAATGTTTAAGGATAAGGTTTGTTCACTAAATCACATTTTTTTACAGCATTTTATATTGCATAAATTCACAATATTTTTTTTAATTAATCAAAACGAAACTGCGTATAGGTAAATTAAATCTACTAAAATGTACACACATAATATCTACTTATCCAAAAAAAGAGGTTTACACACCAAACGCTATGGCTTACACTTTTTTCATCGTGAATCTCTTTGGGCATCATAATATTATTTATGGTGTCAAAGTTAAGTTTGTTTCTTAACTTAGTTTTAATTAAACTTAATCATAAAACTTTCTTTCAGCAGCAGCTGAGCTGTAAAGTAACGACAATATCAAACCTTTAGTAATGTTGATTTAATTTTACAAGAAAAATGTATTAATATATCTTATTAATAACCTATCAAGAACTAACAAAACCAACAAGCGAAATAGACACACAAATATTTCAAACTTTTCATCTGTTAATAAATGAAGTGCAGTGCGTTCAATTTAACACATGCATCGTTTTCATTAGGCCATGAAAAAAATGCGCTTCATTTTGAGAATATGAAAATTAAAAGTCGATTTTTTTTATATTTCTTCTTCAAAAAAAAAAAAATGACCAGACGGAGAACAAAATGACCAAGTGATCAAGTGTAAAATGACCAAATTTGGTCACAAATGACCAACGTGGCAACCGTGGTTATGGCAGGCCTAAAGAGCTTTCCGACAAAAAAAATCAAGAAAAATTTAATTGTTTTTTCTGAGCCATGATGTTTTTTTCAAAAAAATTTAAAGTTTTGAAAATATTTTAGGAAAAGCACAGGGTGCCAACTAAACGCAATTACATATTATATATAATCAATATTTCATCAACCCGTTTTTGACAAATAAAAATTAAAAAAAAAATCTACCATTTTAGCTTCTGAAAACCGTTTTGGCTGTGGTCTATTACGGGATAGTATTTGTGCAAATAATCCAAAAATAACCTAATTTTTTCAAATTAAAATTTCTATTTTTAAGCAAATAACTATAAAATCCAGCTTTCTTAAAAGTCATTTGCTTAAATCAATAACTCTATACGTTAATTTATATAAGAATTTTATTTCAAACCATAGGTGTATAATAATGCCCGCCGCTAAACTTAAATCAACATTAAAATCTCAGAATTATAATTTTATTTTTGATTTGATATTTGCTTCTTGCAAAGCATTCAGTCTTTAAAATTGCTTTCAGTTCTTAAATCTTCAAAACATTTCCAAAACTGATTATGATAATTATTATGAAATACCCAATCAATTAAGCGCAATTCTATAAAAACTAATAATTTTCTTTATAAACAATTTGTGTGTTTTTTTTTGTTTATACAAAACCAAATACTCACTTTGTTATGGGAAATGGCATGGCGTTTAGATTCTATTACCGAATAAACAAAATCGACTGTGAACTGTGAAGAAAATGTGTAGGTATATATCCAAAAATAAATCGTTTCTCTGTTCATCGATTGAAGGAAGTTTTATTTTCAAAATGCAATTTCCTTGTCTTTTTTCCAGAGTCTGTCAGAAATGTTCAATTAAATCAATTTGGCATCAGGCAAACTGGAAAATATATAGGGATCTGGGGGTAGTTAATTTCCAAAAATGAATTTTCTTGTATTATGAGTTTGATAAAAGTATAATGGTTTAAGAGACGGACATGTGAACATAACAAGTATTTTTCAAATTTCTCAAAATTTTAGCACTCTTTACATAAATAGGTATACTAGGTACATTTGTTTTGTACTCATTACAAACATTAATATCTGATTATTACATATTACATGAATATGTACTTATTACATAAATATGTAGGTATTACAGAAATATATACTTATTACATAAATTCGTACATATACAATTAGTAAATAGTTTGTTCTTATTACATAAATATGTTGTGAGTACAAAAAGGCTGTCATCATCATAATGAGCTGCTTAAAAATGTATAGAATGGGTACAAATTTATGCATTTACTTCATGTTTGCAAGTCGTCTCTTTCTTAGCTTCCCTAAATACCCAAGAGTTGGTTTCCCGAGATTTTGTACAATATTTTTCACTCAGTCTACACCAAAAGTTACCTTCGTAACTGCAATGTAATAACTCGGACATATGTCCTAAAATCAGTTTGACACACTAAGATCACTATCAATGATTTCACTATTTTTTAAAATACAAACATATTCTCCCAACAGCTCTCTTTTTTTCATTAGCTAAAACGCAATGATAATAACAAAGCAAATCGTAAACATTCTTAGAATATTTTAAAGATATCTTTAATCATAAATTGTGTGGAAAGAAAAATTCCAGCACCACAACAGTCATCGATTATTATTATTTTGTTTTCTCAATTTTTCACGAAAATACATTTTCAAATAACAATTCAAACGGAAAGAAGAAAATTAAAAAAAAAAAAAAAACAATATGAGATGAGATATGGAAAAATAAATTGCCTTAGCCACGCGTTAAATTAAACAAAAAAAAGTATTTAAAAATAAAATCTTTGAGTTTGTTATATGTATTCGATTGCCTTACAAGAAAAATAAATTAATAAAATCTGAAATTCTAAGTTTGTCGTAGAAACCCAATGATGAATACATGGTAATCCATCTCTAACAATGTTAAGATGAGCACGCCACAATAGGTAAATGTCAAGGTCACATTAATTTGGGTCCTAGAAAAAATTATAGGTTAGATAAATTGTCCAAGCAAGATTCAGCATTTCAACTCGATTCACCAGGATATGAAAGAACATCAATTTTTACATGTTTTATTTTCTTAATGCTCTGCTCGTTTCTCAAAAATGGAATTTTTCATTATTTTTTAAAATACCTACGACCAATAATTTAAAAATTGACTTTACGTTAAGAACTTTTCTCTAGCATGAGAAATCCACGATCCACATCTATTTTTGTAGTTTTTTTTTCTTAAACGTTCTCTCGAAAACAGGATTTTCAATTTTTTGAACGATCATATCTCGAAAACGGGGTTTTCCATTTTTGTCTTACACCTCTGACCAGTATTTTAAAAAGCAGTCAACATCGAATTGGTATTCTTTTTATTTTTTACGTTCGTATGTATCTCGAAAACGATTTTCCGCTTTTTTTTTGTTATCCTTTAACCAATTCAGAAAATAAAATTTAGAAAATAGATTTTCCACTTTTACTCTGCCCTGTTTAGTGTTATTTTTTAAATCGATATTCACTGGGTATTTTCAGTCTACATAACCAAAAACTTACAATCTTCATTATCACCTTCAATATACCTATGATTTTGTTTTCTTATGCTTCAAAATTGTTCCTAATATCTTCTATGTATTTTGTCTTATATTCATTAGATAAATGATGTAATTAATTTTATTTGTCTTTATATAAATCTAAAATTTATTTATATCTATGTATATAGGGAGGTTGTTTCTCTGTTTTAAGATTTAAATATTTTGGAATTAATATATCTGCGCTAAATAATGTTCAATAAGTTCAAATAATAAATTAGTTTAATTAAAAGTGACAGCCTGATGAAGATTATTATTTTGGAGGTATTTTGAATTCTTTCTTAATTTTTATTACCAAGCGATTTTTTTTATTTTTTTTTTTTGTGAGAGAGGGAATCAGTTTTGTTTTACGAGTTTTTGATTTTATTGCGAATGTTTAATTTGTTATTATTTTTTTTTTTTTAATGAGTTTAAAGAAAATATTCTTCTTCAGCTGCAATAAGAAAACAAATCTTTTTGACAAATTAAATAAAAAAGTGGATTTTCTATTTGCCATAAAAAAACATAATCCAGCAAAAAAAAAAAAAAAATAAAAACACGCAAACTTTTAGTATAAAGTGTTTTCAACTTCATTCGGTACGTTTTCAAATTCTTGATGTTCTGAATAAGGGTTTGTATCTAACTGTTTTAAATAACAAAATGCACAACTGGTTGACTCGTACTTGCTCTCGTACTTCAAGACTTTAATTTCGCTAAGTAAACTATTGTAGAAACTAAAGCGTATTATTTTATTAATACAAATGTATTATTATAGGAAAGTTTAAAAAACGTTAAATTTTCAAACAAAAAAAAGAATATTTTGAGCTCTGATTTTTTCCTTATAACAAAAATATTTTTTTGTAATATTTTGGAATGCAATATGTTAATATTTTTAAAAAGTTGCAGTGCAAAAATTTGAACAAATTTAATTATGATATTTACGATATACATACATGCGTATGTCTTAAAGAAAATGACAGAGCATCACGGCATACATTTTATAACTGCATTAAAGTGGTAATACCTCTGACAAAATAAATTGGAAAATCGCTGTTTTCAAACCCCTACCCCCGCCAAAGGCTGAAAAAGAAACGTGCGAGACGATTGATTTCGATACCACGATACATGCACCTACAAACCCTCATACTCATATTTTAGTTATCAATCCACTCCAAAAATTTGTTGTCGGCTCCTTGTGTTGTTTATACTCGTTTGACATATTGTAAACGAGTGTAGAGCTCTCATGTTGATTTTACAAATAGAAGCAATGTTGAAAAAGTTACCTACATACATAAGATAACGTTTTTTTACCATTTTTATCGAATTCAAATATAAAGCAGCGTCCACATTATGTCGACCAACATTGTTGATTTAAATTATCGATGAACATGCTAGTTTGTACGTGTTTAAGTGTATACTGTCTTGCGTCCATGCAATCACATATTTACGTAGGTACCTGTACCCAGGGCTGCCTTTATAAAATTTCGAAGGGGGGTATTCTAGAAGATTGGAGGGGAGTATTTTAGGCTGGTGGGGAGTACGTAAGAAAAAAACATAGCTTTTAAATAGTATGGCCTTGTGCAAATTTGATTTAAATTACGAACATATTTTCACCTCGTTAGTGCCAAAAGTATCATCGGATAACATTTAACACGATTTACAATTCACAAACGAGCTAGAAATATAACTTTATTAAACCATTTTTAATAATTTATACTTTATTCATACCATTCATTTAAGGGTGACAAGAAGAACCTGCATGGTGATGGATAAAATTGTTAACAAAACTTAACATAACTTTTACATAGTAGATTAAACCACAATGAAGGTATTGCAATAAGGGACTTAACTTACAATAAAAAAAAAATGTTTAATTCAGACTTTCGGAACTAACACATTTTTCCAAACATGAAGCAATTTTGCTTATAAATTGGAACTCCCTGTGGCCTCACTGAAAATACTCTAAACACCCAAGTTTTTTAAAGAACTAAATTTGGAGGATGAACTTCTAATCCCATTAAGTTCTAGATGGGGGAACAATATGATTTTATGAAAAAATAAATATTTATTTTTTTTATCATTTTTTTTTTATAAAATTTTAAGAATTTATTTTAAAATGTATGCAGACAAAAATTTAAATTCAAAAATTTCATTAACCTGTTTTTCGAAAATTGAAATCAAAAACAAAATATTTCGAAAATTTGTATACACAGTTTTATTAACACTTTTGAGGAGCTTCTGTTATAAAAATAAAAAAGAATGCTTTAATTAAATAACACACATATTTATTTATAAAATGGTTTCTAAGCCGTTTGCGAGAAAAGTGAGATTTTTTTTTATCGGTTTCTCAACATATGTTTGGTAGGTACAATTTTTGTTGGTTTTAGGAAAACGACTTTCTTAAGATTTTTAGAAAATGTTAAAAAATCAAAACTCCAACTTTTGTTTTAAATATTTACTACATAATTTTCAAAATATTGAGTTAAAAAAAAATTATTTTTTTTTAACAAATGAAGTTTCTCCATACAAATAAATCTACTGAATTGTTTTCGAGAAAATCGTCAAAAAAAAAAACAAAAAAGTCATTTAACAGATTTTTTTATTAAAATCGTAGGAGTCGATTTGAATTCGAGATGTTGGTCAAATTTGCTATTACCTACTATTATAGGTCTCGCAATTCTGTCTGTCAGTGTGTTTCAGCCTAAACGACGGTGAACTTTTTTTTTCCAACAATTAACTAAATAAAAAATAAATAAATTGGGTGGCGCAACAGCTCGTGTAGAACCAGGGCCTAGTGACTAATATCTCGCAACCAATCCTGTGTGCGCCTGTCGACAGGAATAGAAGGGACAAAGTACCTGCGGTTTTTTTTTATTTTAGGGACGACAAATTAATGGTACTTGCCATACAAGTTTTTTAGCCACTAAAGAGAATTTTATATTTAGAAAAAATGGCTTTTATGATTCCGATAAAAAAAAATTATTTCCTACTTTAGAGAAACACTCCGTACACATTTTCACTTTCATACTTTGTACATTATTTTGCAAAAATGGTAATATTGCTATCCTTTAAAAAAAAATCGTCTGTTATTGATGATTTAGCCCCTTAATGTCCTCCTGTATCCACCGCTGATGCTATACGTAGCTTTTTGTTTTGTTGGTAGTCAAAAATAGAGGCTCTGTGAACTTATTTATATTTCTTATCTTTATCTATGATTCCGTCCAAGTTTTTTCTCTGTCTCAATTGTCAAAATCCGATTAACTTCTCTGAATCCCTTAATTCGTTCAAACCAACAAAAATTTTTTATACCTCTAGATAAAGAACTTTTTACCTTCTTTGACTCTGTAACTAATTTTGGTTTATATCCATTGTAATACTTTCTAATCTTATATAAGCTTGGGATTTTTTTTCATTCATAGAAAAATACAATAGCATTAAACATTCGTAGGTATATAAATCCCCCCAAAAACCAACAAAACCAACAAAAGTTAGACGAAAAAGAAATTAGGAAAGGATTAATAAATTGTTCACTTGGTTGCATGTAGTATCGATTGAAAAAAATCATCACTGACCAATGAACATGAACAAAATAAATAGCAGACATTTTCTCATCCTTGGAATATCTATAGCAAAAGGTATACCGTATACAATATGCAGTCAATCAAATTAACGAATTAAACAATTCACCAACCAAATAAATAAAAAAAAAGAAAATATAAGAGGAAATGTCAATCAAATGACAGGATATCGAAAAACAATAAAAGCCACAGAAAACAAAAGACGCTCAGGAGGATGACTGGACGGGGACAGAGAGAGGATAATACAAAGGGACGAAGCAATAGTAATGGACTTCGTTCGTTATATTCTTCGATTCAACTGCATCATACCTACATATATCCATAGGAACTTGTCTTGGGCTGAAAGTCCAATTCAAGTCCGTATATGTTATCCTATACTGTTTCTGGATCTTATTGATCTCCATCCATTTGTACAAATATCCTCTGCTCAAACTAATGGCCCCGTAGTTAGAGGGAAAAGGCTGACTTCCTCACTAACTCAGGACCAATTTACCACAAAAATATATACATAGGTATAATCCTCTTTAACCAAAGGCTAGGATAAAATATATCTGGTGAAGGTACCTGTTCGTTACAATTGCAATCAATTTAGGGAAAAGCATAGGGAATCCACTTTAATTCTTCTTTTTTTCGAAATATATTGAGAGAAATAAAGTTTCCAATTGAGTGAACGATCACAATGGTTCTTATGTAGAGTTTGTGTGTTTCTATGTGGTTGTGTGTATAGGGACTTGGCTTAAAAGGGATATGAATGATATCCTACGATTATGATAAAAATAAACCAGAATCTAGAATAAAAAAAAAAAAGATTTTCTTTGTTTTTTGTTCAAAAGGGATTATGTGATCGAAAGTGTCTGCGTTGCGTGTTGCATGAATTTGAAAGGAGACTGCTTTTTTTATATTATAAAAGTAAATGAAATGAAAATAATTTATTCGTGTCCATTTTAGCCTGCATGGTGATGGATAAAAGTTTTGTCAAAGTTTTTTTTTTGTTTTTGTGAATAGTTTCAGAGGAAAATGAATGACAGCTCAATATTATCTTCAATTTGACAAAGGGAATATATTAGAGTTTGAATATATGCTATACATGTAACGTTTATGGCTTTGAAGTTAGTCAAACACGACAAAGGGCTGACGTGACGGATAAGTAAAAACTAAATTACTGACGGTGACGGTGTTGTTGAAAAACTTTAAACAGGACACTTTTTCTTTTATAACATTTTTTCACTACTGAGTTTTTCATAAGGAAAACTTTTATTAACGCGTCACGTCACCGAAGTAGTCAAAATCAAAATGGTCGAAAAGACTTGGTTTGTGTTAAATATAGGCTCAATTTGTGATTATTTTTTCAGATTATTTTGTGGTATATCTCTTCCCATACCATTTTAAATACTTTATAAATAAATTTCTCTAAACATAAACCAACAAAAAAAATTTCCCACCCAAAAATATAATATTATTACATTTTTTTTGTTGACTTAATGTACTACTTCCCAATGTTTTCCACCGTTTTTCCCCAAATCTGTCAATTGAACGAACAAGAGCATTACAAATCTTTTTTATGTACAATTACAATTTTACCCCTTTCCCCCTTAAAATGTATTGCACCACACTAAATTTAGGCTACTTTTTTAACTTCATATTGGAAGTTATTGTAATTTGCGCTGTTTGGCGAATTGAAAATGTTGACATATTATCTTCACGTTTTGAGGTCGCTAGCAAGGGCGGATCCAGACTTTTAGCAAGGGGGGGGGGGGACATACAAACCCAATAAAGCCTTACACTGACAAAATTTCCTTTATTTTTTTTTATTTTAGTGAAACCTATTGTTAAACAAAATGTAGGTTAGGTACATACATAAGTATGTCTTTGGCTTCTAAGCTTTTAATCTATATCTTAATATGTCCTTAAAGTATACGCAATAAATTTGTTGATAAAGCTTCTAAGGCTTTGTGGAAATACGCATAAATGGTCGAAAACCACCTAACAGAGGGCTTACTGTAAGGTGGTTTTCTACCATTTTTTTTTCATTTCATTTCATTTGTTTTATTTAGCTATTTACACAAAGCTACTTATATAAATAAATAATAATAACTTATCATTTCATACATATTTGGTTTTTACATAACTAATTATATTTTTCTTAAACATTTTCAAATTCACCCCTGTTCTGTTTTCCGATCGTTCATCAAATCCTTTCGTTTTCAAACTCAAGATGTTTGGAAATACTTTGCGTTTTCAAAAACTTTGCAAAACAAGTGAGCTTTCTTTTTCGATCGGATTGAAAATTAAATTGACATTTGTAATTAATTTGAGTTTTTAAGTCTGATTTGTGAAAATTAAATAATTAAAGTCCCTATATTTTGTGACTGCTAGCAACTTAAAATCTGCGGTGCCACTTATATTTCGTTGTTTTTAATAATTGTTTTTCAAATTTCGAAAGAAAAAGAGGTTTGGATATCGGCTGCTACGAAATTTAAATTCAGAACACGGTTTTTGAATCCGTAGGGAAATCAATATCGTATACGGATTCAATAAGATACGGCAAACAGAACAGGGGTGATTATTTTCTGATTTTAAAGTATTTGGAAGATCATTAAACATTTTAAGTCCGTTATGTGTAAACATATTTTGTGCAGACTGTGTTCTCAAATATGGAAGACGAATATCAGATCTATTTCTTACATTATGACTATGAACCTCACTAACATAATTGATCTTTTCCCTTAAGTACTTGGGAAGCATTTCATTTTTCATTTTAAAAACATAAACCAACACATTCATAATTGTTCTCTGATTTACACTTAGCCATTTTAACATAGTAACAATAGGTGTTAACCAGTGACATTTTAATATTATTCTCATGGCTTTATTTTGTAATTTTTGCAATCTATCTAACATTGTTATATTTGCAAGATAAATAATGGTGGAGCAATACTCAAAATGAGGCTTTATTATAGTATTATAGACTTTAATTGCACATAATGTCGACATTCTTTTTCTTGTTCTTGAAAAGAAACCAATCTTTTTCCCAATTTTCTTACATACATAATCAATATGAGTATTAGATTCTAATTTATTATCAAACATAATGCCGAGATACATTATTCTTTCAACTACTTCTATCACTTGGTTATCAATTTTAACTTCAGCTTCTGTTTCTCTGAAACCATTTACTCAATTCCATTAAATCAAAATTTACTTTTTCCATACATTCATCTATGTTTTTGTCCATTAAATATAATAAGCCATCATCGGCATATAATTTAAAAAAACAGTATTTAACAATCCTAGGCATCTCATTAATATAAATTATAAATAATAAAGATCCCAATACTGATTCTTGCGGGACCCCTAAATTTACATTAATCGATTCTGATATAGCTTCATCTACTTTTGTTCTTTGTGAACGGCTCTGCAGATATGATTGGAACCATCTCAATTCTTTATCTTTCACTCCATATTTGTAAAGCTTTTTCAAAAGTATTTCTCTGCCCACAGTTTCAAATGCTCTTCTTAGATCAATGAACACGGCAACTTTTTTCATTTTTTGATGCACTTCTGTCTTCCAGTCAGCAATAACAACATTAATCAGAGATCCACAGCTGTGACCCTCTCTGAACCCCGAATGGCATTCCACAAACAGCTGGCTCTGTTCCATATATTTTTGAAGTTGTTTTGAACAATTATTTCAAGAATTTTTCCATCATTTGGCAACAAATTTACTGGACGATATTCCTCAGGATTGAATGGGTTATTATTTTTTGCAATTAGAACCACCATTGACTCTTTCCAGCAATCCGGAAGAATACCTTGTTTCATAGACTCATTTATAACTCTACACAAACTGTCCCCTACTATGTGGAAAGAATCACTTATCATGCTCACTGATAACATATTTGCATCTTTTTTTTATTTTTCATATTTTTTAAAAAATTCTTTAGCTTGATAAAAGTCACAAACTGAAAACAAAATGTTTTATCATTGTCTTCAATGTAATCTAAATAAGTAACCTTTGGAATTATTCTCTTGATATCAAGCACACTATTGACGAAAAATTTGTTAAGCTTCTTCGCTAACTGATTTCTGTCACTTACAGTAACGTTTTCAAAAATTATACTTTTAATTGAACATTTGTTTTGGTTTAACACTAGTGATTTTATCATTCGCCACACTGTCTTTTGGTCCATAGCACTTTGAACTTTATTTACATATTTATTTTAAGCTTTCTTTATTTCTGCTTTGAACCTGTTACGCACTACTCTATAACTCTGCCAATCATAAGCTGAATTTGACCAAACGGCTAGATTATATTTTAAAATGTTCGTAACTCTTAATCTTCTAGGGTCATTATTATACCATTCATTTTTATCACGAGCATTAATATTTTTAACCACTTTAAGTGAATCAAAAGCACAAGCAATCAATTTACAGAAATGATCAGGGGATCATATTTAGGGATATAATTTACGTTATGACAATAGAAGATATTATTTAATAAGTCAATATTACCTAGCAGACAGATTATCACAAAATGAATACTTGTTGTATTTTAAAATTTGAATGTTTTTTTACGTTTTGCACTTTGTTTTGTGTTTCGATTGTTATACCAATGCTCTCATGATCACTTATTTTCCATTTCTTTACCACATCTGCTTCAAATTTAAAATTGTTTGTTACAACATAATCAACTAAAGAACGAGATGTAGGAGTAAATCTTGTCGGTTGTGAAATCAACTGTTTACATGCATTGTCACTAATAACCTCTTCCACACGCACTTTATAAATACTACGTACCAGCCAGTCAATACGAAAATCACCCACAAGAATAACGTCCATTCCGTACATCACTATTCGCCCCACAAATTCCTTGAAGAATTCACAAAAACTGTAGACAGAGATGAACTTGGGACCTATAAAGTCCAGCTTATATGAAACTTTGTGCACCTGAGGACACCTTTATAACTAAAGTCCACCAATCCATATGTGTTGAAATACTTTCCAAAATGACAACTTGCCATCTTTCATTAATATAACACACAACCCCACCTGTATGGGAGGATATTGAGTCACACCTCACCGTCGTAAAACCACTCAAATGAATTTCATTATTGTCAATATTTGACGTTACATGTGTTTATACCACTAACACAAATTCAAATTTGTCTACATAAACTATACTTTCGAGCTCACTAAAATTGTTCGTCAGCCCCTGTATATTCCCGAAGAAACATCTACAACTATTTAATTGCTAGTAGGCGATTTTCTGCATTTCACTTTGCATTTTTCTTTGCATCACCGGACACTTGGAGCTTTTTGTATCCTGGTTTTTCATCCACATTCAAGTGAAGAGATTGATTTGCTCTAATACAGCTCACGCATTTTAAACAGTCACTATCACAGTCTTTTTGATTATGGTTTCCGCCACATTTCACACAGGTTTCGACTCCTGAACAATTTTTTGCACTATGGTTAAAGCCCCAATATCTAAAACACCTTTTTACATTTATTTCCTCATAGACAACACATCTGTCCCATTGAATATTTATCCTTTTGGAACATAGAAGCATTTTAAATGCCTCACCATCTACTTCCAGAATAGAATTGAACATTCTATTATTTTTGGGAGACTTATAAACTTTAATGCATTTAGAAACATTGAAACGAATATTATTTTGAGCTTGAATAGCTTCAATAATAACATCCGCGGTCATCATTTCACTCATATGCCACACACACGCACTTTGGGATTTCTCATTTCTGGAATTTGAACATCATATTTTTCACTCATTTTCTCTCTAATTGCATTTTGCATTTTAGTACACGATTCACCATTACCGCACCCAATTGCAATAGCCCCATCCCGCCGATTGGAGACACTGATGATAGAAAGAGATGAAGGGTTAATATTCTTTTTTGTTTCATCTCTTGTTATCGCACTTTCTTGAATGCTTTTGGGTTTTAATATAATAACCTGTGGACCTTTTTTCACTTTAGATGCGTATGTTTCTTCATATTCATATTCATTATGCACCTCTCTATTCGCGCTCCCACAAGATAACATGGCCGACTTGCAAACATTTTTTATTTCGCTCACTTTATCCGTTATTTTTTTCAAATTGATTTCCATTATATTTAACAAACTTTCTTGGTTTTCTTTTATTGTTGAAATTAACTTCATATGATTTTCGTTCAAAATTTTAATGAAATCAACGCACTCATCACAGATGTAAACGATATTAGTTTTCGAATTTAAGACGTCAACATCATATTTCGAAAATTTCGCACACGAACGATGTATGGCTTTATTACAGAAACCATTACATATCAGTGGGTTTTCCTTTTTAAAGTTTTTGTCACACTTTCGACATGAAAAATTCATGTCTTCCAAATGTTTTTAAACAATTTGAAATTTTTTTAAAACGTACGTTAAACTTTATATATATTCTTTTTAGTTTTTTTAGTGATAATTTTTTTTTTCCGTATAATATTTTTGCTACCGATCACTGTGGGTCTCTCTCTCCATTGAAGTGCAAACAAATTATCAATGGAAGAAGCGTAGAGAAGGACCTTCTACTAAAGCTACACTAATAATTAACCTAGCTAGTATACTTCACTTTTTGTTTGAGGTTTGGAAACATGAAGTACCTATATTGTAACTTTCTTAAAATATTGCATTCCAAATATCCCCCTTATTCCCTGAAACAATTTGTTCATATGTACAAATAAAAGGTCAACATTTTCATAGTTTTCAGAGGGTTTTTTTTTGATTCTAGCAACGTCAAAACGTGTCTTCAAAGCACTATTGGTAAGCTTGTTGTTAGTGATAAGATCATGCAGCTTAACTATAGCCAATATTTGGGCCCTTATGTTGAACGTTGGCCGTTGGGTTATTACCCAACCAAATATTTATGTTCTACCAATAGGGAAAATGGGGCACATTTGACACTTAATTTTTAAAGGTCTGTAGTTACCAAAATTATATATGAATTTCAATACTTTTTTTTTCGTATGATGCATTGGCTAT
The DNA here is from genome assembly GCA_949320155.1 of Melangyna quadrimaculata. Taxonomy (NCBI): domain Eukaryota; kingdom Metazoa; phylum Arthropoda; class Insecta; order Diptera; family Syrphidae; genus Melangyna; species Melangyna quadrimaculata. The sequence goes on from OX439483.1 coordinate 94,544,776, forward strand.
TCTAGAAAAGACTCACACCAGATACATTTTATTTTTATAACAACTTCATCAATTTTTTAAAATTTGTTTAAAAAAAAAGTCATTTCACAATAAAAAAAACTCTTTTATTTTATTCACAAATCTCTTACAAACCGGTGGTCAAAAATTACATCAAAAATCCAAAACATACACCAATAAAACTGCCAAAGTTCATAACGTTTCTTTATATTAATTAAGGCTTCGTTTACCGTTCCAACTTTTCTTCTTAAAGGGTGTCACCGAAAATCACAAAGTCAAATGTGCGCCGGTGTCAAATGTGCCCCAGTTTACCCTACTGAGAGCAGTTATGCATAGAACATGCGACATTAGGGGGGGGGGTCATTCACAAACAATCTAGCTTTTGCTCCTTATTTAAATAAACTCATATAGAAAAACAAAATTTGAATCTCCCAGGGGGGGGGGGTCATGACCCCCATGACCCCCGCATTGGATCCGCGCTTGGTCGCTAGAATCAGAATCCGTCGTTTTGTAGAAAGATATCTGCATGTGTGTATGTAAATACGTTCGGGGTACTTTGTTCTTCCACCATATCTGGAGAACGAATATAGATATCGACCTTGGATACATTTTATTTTACAGATAATAACCTCATAACGTGCTGAAAAGGTTTTCTAACAAATTTAATTCAGCGAGTTTTACTACAACAATTTAAAAAAGATCTGTAAAATATCATTCGTCTGAAATATCTCGAGAACGGAAGAAGATATCGACTTCATATTAAATTTTTACACGTAATAAAGAATCGTCAAAAATTAAAAAAAAAAATCAAAGAACACCTTTTTTTTTTAAATAAACAAAAACAGTTAAATAGAATTTTCGTCCCAAATATTTCAAGAACAAATAATCCGAACCCAGTTTATTTTTGTCTACAAATAGTGACAAATGGCAGTTTAAAAAAAAAACAAAAATCAATAGATAGAAACTGAAAAAAAAAAAATATTAAAAACTCTTAAAAACGTTTTTTAACTTGAATGTCTAATTTTTACCAAAAATATATAATTGTCAATAACATCTACATATATGTTGTGATTTTGAGATTGGTTTTGAAATATCTCTATCTATCATCTTTAAAAAGATTAAAATCAAAATGTTGGCAAAAACGACTTTTCAAAAATGTATTACAGTGGATGTCCAGTATAGCGAATGATATAATGTTCGAGGTCATTCTCTATATCGAGAGCGTTTGTTGTATCGATCGATTTTCATTTAATTTTGTTTTTAATAAGTGATTGATAAGTCTATTTATGCCTGCCATTTATAGTAGGGGAGAGGGGGGCACCATAGGACACTTTTTACAAAAATCGCTCTTGATCTCTTAAATCCCTTTGCATCTCTTAATCCCTTTGCATCTTGAAAATAATTGTTGCTTGTTGTTTTACCTTTCAATATGATATCCAAGTGTATCTGTATCAGTGTTGTTCCTCTAGGTGTCGGTCAACAATGTCGAAAATGTAGACAATGTGTCGACTGCTACAACCGATAGACAAGTGGTTGAATAATTTATAATAACAATAAGGGTATTCATGCAACGATATAATTTTCCGCCTTGCCAGAAAAAAATTACTTTCCGCAAGATGTTTACATGAACACCCCCTGAAAAATACTTGCGTAAACGTGGGAAACGTGGGTTTAGTTCTGCACTTTTCGCAACAAATTTGTGAGATAAAATTATCTGTTTTGCAGAATATTTTCGCCATACAAATTTTGACAGTTCATTTCTACCGATATAAAATTATCTAGTTTGCCAGGTATATCTGGTTTTACGCCCGTGCGATATTTTTATAATAAGGGTATTCATGCAACGAGATAATTTTCCACTTTGCAGAAAAATAAACTTTTCCGCAAGATGATTACATGAACACCTTTTTATAAATACTTGCGTAAACGTGGGAAATAATTAAATTAAACATCACAAATAACTTATCCCAGCGTACCAGGTTTATTTCTACACTTTCCGCATCGAATTCGTGAGATAAAATTATCTTTTTTACAGAATATTGTTCCCATCCAAATGTTGACATTTAATTTCTACCGAGAAAAAATTATCTGGTTTACCAAGTTTATCTGGGTTTTAGGCCGTTGCGTTGGTTAAAAATAAAAGTTTGAAACACGTGGGTGGAAATAAAACCGGGAGTTGTTTTCTTCTTCCAACTAATGCTTTTTAAAATCACTCATAGCATTTTTTGTTATAAAAATGTTTGGTTTCTATGAAACTTTGGAAGTTATTCCATTCTTCAATTAAAAGAGCTCTTCTGCCTGCTGTAGGATAATGAAATACGGTAGACCGGTAGGTCTTGAAGTGCATTACAAAAAAAAAATTGAAAATTTGAGGTCTTCCGTTTATGGGTGTGGTATCCTATCCACCAACTCTCTTAGAATCGTTATCAATTATGAAGCACTTCCGATTTCTGTAGAAAAATGAAATTTGGTTGAGTGATATGATTTGAAGTTCATATAGTATAAAGGTAAAAAATGAAAACTGCAGATTCTCCATTCAGGGGGAGTGGCACCTAACCTACCTCCCACTTTCTTAGATTTTTGTATCAATTATATACCTTTTGACTTTAGAGATGCTCGTGTTCATAGTGCATCGAATAAAAACAATGGGGCGTATTCAGTCATTTTAGGGGTGTGACTAAGTTAAACATAGGTTTAGTTGAATTTTCAGACGTTGATTCTATTTTTTAAGTTTATCATTTCAAAATATTTGAAGCTGTTTGTGTAGTATACCAAGTTAATTATCTTATAAAAATATAAAACCACAGTTTGTAATTAAAATCGACCTCTATCATTCAGCCAAAATTGCCTTAAACTGTAGTTTAGTTAAACCTGGGTCTATCTGCGACATATTCGCAGTCTATTTGGGGCATATTCATATGCCCCAATATCTTAGCAAAAAAGAAGTGAAATCGGATAAAAAAAAAATAAACAACTCCAAATTATGTGAGTAATTTATTAGTTAATGATTTGATTACTGAACCAACATTTCAAGGTATACTGGCAAGTGGAATTTTATCATTTTATTACTAAATTCCTCAAACTTTGGAAGATTTTTAAAAATTGACCAGTAAACCATAGTAAAGTGATTCATTGAACCTACTCTAATTAAAAATATATGTATTTGAAACCGGCCAGTTTCACAGTGAGCACTTACTAGAATAAGTTGCACTTAAGTTTCGCATATTGGTACTTTTTGGCAATTTTCGCAGTCTGAGTTAGTGACTCTTAAGTGCAATTTATGCAGGCAAGTGTGCACTGCGAATTTTGGGATTATGTGTCCTATATTTCGCACTAAAGTGCTACTACTGTTACTGTGCAACTGGGCCTAAAGCCTTTATAAACATAGAACTACATAGCCTTGCGTTTAGATTTAGATGAAATGATTTTTCACGACTTTCTTGTTGTTACAATTATGGTTTTATATTATAGAAGAATTTGGTTCTTTTTTTAAGATTTTTGTTTTTGGTTTAATAAATTTTAGGAGGAAAAATTTATGTCGACATTTGTGAATTGTCTACATTGAATTGTCTACATGTAGACAATCATGTAGTCTACATTTATAGTCTACATGGCACAACACTGATCTGTATATACACAATTATGATTTATATATTTTTTTTTATTTTAATAAACTCTTAAAAGTGTCCCAATCTGCCCCTCAGGTGGCACTTTTGGACATCCATGGGGCAGTTTTGGACATGTCTCATTAAAACGCTTTCAAGTAGTTTTTATGTATTTATTTAACAAAAAAAAATAATTTCAATACATAACATCAAATCAAAAAGAAATAAAATATAGGATTGAGTTTTATATGTAAATGCATATTTAATGTTTGAACTTCATGCCTCTGTTCTGATTTCCGGTCTAATTTCATAAACATTTTCGGTTTGTTGTTATTGTTTTCCTTGTTCAAATTCGGTTTTGAATTCGTTTAGGTTTTTTCTGTCGAATTAATATTGAGAATATATTTACAGATTTCTATGAAAACTGATTTCGCAAAATTAAGTATAAATAAACAATAAACCGAAAAAAGCGAAAAATCCACAAATTTTTAAAAAAATTAAAAATATTCTGCCTTTCTTCTTTTTCTAACCTTGAAGTGGATAAAGCAGAGAGTAGTCAGAAAAGTCAGTCCGATGTGTAATGTGAACACCATCACAGAAAAAAACAACATAATTTCCTAAATTTTAACCTCAGTGTCATCGTTTTATCCAAAACAAATCACATGGAATTAAGCAAATCGGCTTCTATTGGAGCGGTTTTTGACACATGTTGCAGAGAAAAATTTAAACAAATAAAACGAAAAACTTTAATTTTACAAAAATTACCGAAATACATAGATTGTTTAAAGTGATAAGAAACGGGCAGATTAGGAAATGTCCAATAGTGCCCCTTGTCCATTGTCCAAAAGTGTCATATTTTTTTAAAGAACAATGTAAATAATTGTTAATATTTTGGTTGAAAAACAAAAAGAACTTTAACTTTCTACAGGATACATGTATCTTTTCAGTTTTGGTCTCTTTAGAATCAGCGTTTTAAAGCACCCTAAAAACATGTATCATATGATTATTTTGTATTATAACAAAATTTTCAGCTTGATAAACTCCCACCTACCATTCCTCTTCACCTCTTTAAATGCGTCTTTACGGAAAACCAATGCGGGGATTTTGGGGTACTTTGGATTGTTGTTTCATGAATTAATTTGTTCCCAGTTAGATCCTATCTTTCTTAGACTAAACCGTCGCGTCGTCTAGAAACACACTTTTATTTTTTATTTTTAAGTTGGTATCATTTCAATATCCATGAGATGGTTCTTTGAAGTGGAATTGCAACTGTAAAATATTATTAAAGTAGTAAAATGTTTTTATTTTAGTACTTTTTTTGTAGTTTTCCTTCAACTGCCCCCTCTCCCCTACACATATTATATATATTTTTTTTAGAACACAAAAAATCAGTTACGATTTCGTCACACTTCAAGTTGAGATTTCAGTCGTAAGGCTTTTTCTTGAGGTCCGTCAAGCTGCGTCGTCCACAAATTCCAATGATGCAGGAATTAAGAGCTTTTTTGGAGCTAATTTAGTACCCTAATCCGGGTGGAGCACTAAAATGCCTTCCCACTGAAACGCGTTGACGACGCAGCTTGACGTCAAGCTGCGTCGTCCACACCTATAAATACAAACAAATTCAAAACTCTAATGATGCAGGAATTAAGAGCTTTTTTGGAGCTCATACATTATCAAAATCTTAAATTTAGTATTCCACGATTTCACCTTGAAAATAGGTACTGAATGTGCTATAAATTGGAGACTTGCTGTATTTGACAACAGAAAAAATAAAAAAAATCTTGTTAGAAGTAGAATAAGGTTATTTTTAAAATATATCAAGTTTTGTCTATCTACTCCCACTGGTTTGGTTTTGACAGGGTTAAAAGCTTTTTTTGGATATCGTTTTAAATCGCAAAAATTGATAATAGTTAACCGCAGCTATTATACCCGTGACACACTGGTGGTACGGATACTATGGTATTCGCTTATACCACTAGTAGGTCCTTTTACCACGAGAGCAAACTAGTATCAGCATGGTATAAAAACTTGGGTTCTCACCGTAGTATACGTTGCATTTTAACGATACTAGCGCGTTTCTCCAAAAGTGACGAGTAAGTGAATTACAAATTTTGTCAAGGAAAATAATTTTTGTTTGTGTTTTATAAATTTTAAAATCGAATTCAATATGTAAAGGTCAGAACTTTGAAAAAAAAATGAAACAAAACCAAAATGAATAACAAAAAAAGAAAAATATTCAGTTCTTCAGAAATAATTCTCAATTATTTAATTTTATTATTTTGTAAATATAATTAATTATTGACAGCAAACATGTTGATAAATATCAAAAATGTAGATCTGCCAATTGAAACTATACAAGGATGTGTGTCACCCATCGTGGTATCGTCAATACAATAGTATCTGAACTATGTATAGTATGTAAACCCCATTACACAGCTTCTATATATAGTGGCTACCTTGATTGTCTTTAAGTACCAATTATCCATTAGGTATCTTCGCGACTAAGTAAATACATTGTGTGCTGCATGTAGTTAATTCTACCTACATTGGTGTCCCACATCATTGATCCTTATGTAAGTGTCTCCTTGAAACTCAGCAATATGCACACATTGCCGTTCTTACTGATACAAATTATAAGGATATACAAATTAAGGGGGCCTACTCATGGACGATGCTTGATTTTATTTAGGAAGAAGCATTAGGATCAGAATTCCGAATTACCCGAAACACACAAAATCCCGAAAAACCAAAATTCTGAAAACCAAAAATCTCCAGAAACTTTAAATTCAGAAAACCCAATATACCGAAAACACAAATTCAACAAAACCAATAATACCAAAAGATTTAAATCTCGAAAGGCCAAAACCCAGAAAATCCTAAATCCCAAAAACCTTAACTCCCGAAACACACAAAATTCAGAAAATCCATTATACCAACAGATTTAAATGTCGAAAGTAAAAACAAAAATTGCAAAAACCAAAATGCAAAAACCAAAATGTAAAATTCAAAAACCCTAAAGGCCTAAGCCTAAGTCCTAAGAACCACAACTCCAGAAACACACAAAATCCCAAATATCAATTATTATTCCGATTTTTTTTTTGAAATGACACATTTTTCATTTAATTTTTTGGGATTTCCATTTCTGGAAAATTATTTTTAATAAAATAATCTGCGATAAGGAACGAAACATAAAGACAAAAATTACAAGAAATTTTTGATTTTCAAATTTAATTTTGAGTTTTCTGAAATGTGGCTTTATGGGATTTTGGGTTTTCCAGATTGTGGGCACAAGATTTGTTTGTTCCGATTTTTTTGGATGTTCTGGGTTTTGGGCTTTGGAGATTTCGAGTATTTGGGGCTTTCGTTTTAGGGATATCGGGTTTCCTAGATTTTGTGTTGTTGGGCTTTTGAGATATCAGGGTTTTGGTCTTCTAAAATTTCAAATTTTTTTTTGTAATAATGGGTTTTAGAATTTCGAGTTTTCTGGATTTAGGTGTCTATCGAGACTTGAAGTTCCTTTGTTTAAATATTAGGAATTCAGAGTTTCTGGATTTTTTTTTTTTTTTGATTTTTCTGGGTTTTTGGTCTTTCGAGAATTTTAATTCTAGGGATTTTTTTTGTGGGACATCAGGTTTTCTAGATTTTTGACTTTTAGGGCTTTCGGGATATTAGGGTCTTTGGGATTATGGATTTCAGGAATGCGTTTTTTTTTTTGTTTTTGATTAGGGATTTTCGGGATATTGGGTTTTTGAGTTTTCAGGGTTGTGGTCCTTTGAGATTCTAAGTTCCTTTGATTATGGGTCTAAGGAATTCGGAGTTTCTGGATCTTTGTATTTTTTTACTTGTGGTTTTCGGGATTTCAAAAAAATTCGGCATTCTGTATGATCGGTCTTAATTTTCTCATAAAATGTCAAAGATTTATGGTTTTAAAGATATGTATTTGCACAACATCATTAAAAGAAAATCCAAGACCACTAGGTTATTCAAATCCACCACTGCCAGCACGCTCCCACCTTCAAACATAAACCACAAAATTAATTGCCAATAAAATTTAACGATCCACCTCTATCGTTCCACACCACAATTTTCTATACCAGAAGTCGAAGGCGAAGGAAAAACCAAAGGATGACACTTTTACTTCTTGAAAATGATGATGATGATGTATCAAACAAATCTACATTATATCCTTGATGTGGTGAAGAACCACAAATGCAACCTTTAAATGGCAGGTCAAGGGCTAATTAAATTTAATAAAAAAATATCCACAAAGCTATACCTGCTGGGTGGGTCTCTGTGGAGGGAGGGGGGGGGGTTAGCTTCTGGGTAAAAGCAACTTTAAACAATATTGAACAAATATAAAATGGAAAATACACTCACACATGTGTGTAACATCACATCCTGTGTGTGGTAAAGATGACATTCGAAATATAAACTGTGGGCGAAGTTCAAGGATTCAACCAGTTGCACGATGGTTAATGGTGTTCTCCTTTACTAAATGTTGCAAGCGTGAGTGTTCCAATTCTTATAACTGCAACCACTTTTACACTCATGTCGATGATGCAAGTCACTATTCCAAAATTGTGGTTAAGATTATGTAATTGAAAGATGCGGAAGACACATCTTGAGTCAGTCAAGGGTGCCTGAGATACCACACCACCCCTTTCCCCCTTATATCCACACGAGAATTTTATCAAAGTGCTAGAGAAAGGTTATATATCATAAGCTATAGGTCGATCAAGGCAAAGGACACAAACGACACTCATCAGAAACCGAACACAGGACATGTAACAGCTTTCCAATGTGGTGGCTTAAGTCCTTGATATTGACTCGTTTCAGAGAGTTTTTTTGTATTTTATATACTTTTTATATTTATTTTCATTTGGTGTTAGATTATTGTGAGTTTTATAGTCCTTGGCGTGGCGATGTTGGGGCTCTACTGATGACTTGACTATACTAGATCTCGCACTACATCACTGAGGTCGGACTCTTTTGGTTGTCGTCCTTTAGAGACACATTGTTTGCTTTAGCTTAAGCTCTTATGGTTTAGTTCGTTTTATATGGTTCAATGTCACACCAGTACGGAGATTTGATTTTATTGACGGTCGCCTATGAGCATTGAGCGTGAGCATCATAGCACGTGCTATGATTCAAAGGGATTACATTGGAATTATCCTCGTCGATTGTGTTTTTCTTTCTTTCTGTTTTTTTTTTTTGTTTGTTTTTCTTGTGATGCGGACGTGTCCTACTGACATTGGATTATTTTGTTCGATGGCCAGGCAAGAGCATCAGTGACCGAATAATAAGACTTCTGGGAATCGTAAAGGGTGTATTTGGTATACCTGCTTAAAGACGACACCGAAAAGGATAAAATACTTTTATTTGAATGGAGTGTAGACTTTTAGTGGAACGCCTTTAATGAGGGAATTTGGCATGACACTTTCTAATCTTAAAGCTGACTTTGATTATTTTTAAGCGAAAATGGAAGTAACTTAGAGAATTTAGAAATGAAACACTGTCACCTACGTAATTTAGAACAAAAACCTTTACCAGACAGTAATTCTAGTCAAGCAAATAATACAAAACTCTCCAATTCATAGAACACTCTATTAAAAAGAACAAAATTCTATATGGGAAATGGAAACAGCTATAAATCTTCAATTAAGAACTATTACCTTTATATCATGCCAATAGCAATTATAGAAGCTATCGTCTTAATTCTCCCATCTACATTAATGCCAATGAATATACCCATTAAGCTTAGCCATTCATAAAACTATCTCTTCCCTTCCTCGATATGGGATTTGTGTAATGGTTCAATTAATTCCCGTTTGTACATCTGATGATAACTGATAGTGATACTTAAATGAAACTGGTGTGCATTTATCGACAGAGACCATCTTGATGTAATGTGGGTTGCAATTTTGCAATTAATCAATCAATAACACAATGTTATGTGGTGCAATCAATATATATTACAATGCGCCATTTAGTCAATAAGTACGAGTATGTTCTTGTTCCTATATACGCGAGTACATATGCACATTAATGTAAAAACAACAAACTGAGTGATTCTATACACATATAAGTTATAGAATATGGAAAATTGTAATCAGGGACGGTTGTAGCGTAGGACAAATAGAGTAATTGGTTAGGGCGACCTTATTTTTGAATATGACATTTTTTGAGTTATTTTTTAAGTCTAGCCACCATTCAGATATTTGCGTATGAAAGTTTCACATGGGTGCAACCGCGCGATTTTTTTATATTTTTAGCATAATAAAACGTTGCTCCACTTAGGGTATGGTCAATTGCCAGGCAGGCACCTATGTTGTCAGTTGGTGTGCTTTCGGTGTATTTTTATTTAACAGTACCTTGGGTGGCCCGCTTCGCGGGTTCAAGCATTTTGATTACCCTTCTGGGTTCTCTGTACCGCTCTCGCGAATCCGTCGCTCCGCTTAGGGTATGCTCAGTCGCCAGGCAAGCGCCTATGTTGTCAGTTAGTGTGCTTTCAGTTTATTTGTAACAAACAGTACCTTGAGTGGACCGCTTCGCGGGTTCAATGATTTTAACTCCCTTTTCGGGTCCTCTGTTCCCCTCACGCGACTCCGTCGCTCCGCTTAGGGTATGCTCAGTCGCCAGGCAAGCGCCTATGTTGTCAGTTAGTGTGCTTTCAGTTTATTTGTAACAAACAGTACCTTGGGTGGCCCGCTTCGCGGGTTCAAGGATTTTAACTCCCTTTTCGGGTCCTCTGTCCCGCTCACGCGACTCCGTCGCCCCGCTTAGGGTATGCTCAGTCACCTACGTTGTCAGTTGGCGACTGATAGCATACCCTAAGCGGATCGATGGAGTCACGTAAGCGGGACAGAGGACCTGAAAAGGAAGTTAAAATCCTTGAACCCGCGAAGCGGGCCACCCAAGGTTTATACACTCCGCTCCACTTGAATAGAAACATACTTTTTTTTTACTGTCTGAGCGTGTAGCGCTTTGGTAAATTTATAAATTCAACTGTTGGGTTTAGTTTCTATAAGAGGGATCTATTGCGTATAAAACTGCAGAGACAGAATAATTCAGGAAAATACCATTAGGTTATTTTTTACCACTTTTCTAATTACTTCATTTAAAACAATGTTTTTTTTGCGCCACTTGAATAGAAACATTCTCTTAAATAAGAAAACAAATTGAAAAAGTGCAGTATAATTGGGTCGTTTTCTATTCGTTATCATATTTTAATATGTTTGCTACCATCTTTATTTCAAATAACTTAAAAAACCCATTTGGAGACTGAATCATGCAGTTATTTTATATAATTTAAAGAAATTGCACTTCATGCTTCTTTGATTGCAGCAATAAGCGATTCTTTGACCTCATATTGTCGGTCAGAATCGTAAACTTTACGAACCATGCATCCTCATACGATTTCAATAATATTTAGGTCCGGAGAATACGATGGCCATTGAAGTAAGGTAACATTTTTCTCGGATATCCAACTGTTAATGATCCTTGCGTTAAGGATTGGCACGTTTTCTTGTTGAAATGTCCATGGTATTGGTCCAAAGACATCGATTAATTTAGGGAAAGCTTCTGGCAGTATTTCCTTGTAGGGGTTTGCTTACTTTCAATGTGGGAAAGCCCAGAACAATTGCTCAAAACCAGAAAATCCCACCCCACGCCATTACACCTTCTTCTCGGCTATGATGGTGCTCCAAAAACCTGGGTTCCTCCCTTATAACATGAAAATAGTAATTATATCCGTCCGGGCCATCATAATTGAATTTTTTTCGTCAGAAAACACCACTTCTGTCCACTCTTCCTTCCACGTCATATTTTTCCTGCAAAAATCTATTATATTGTGTCTTCGTATTGGATTTAACGGTGGTTTTTTCTTCAATTTTCACGTAACACGTCAAATAGTGTTAAGACTCGCTGTGATACCACTCTTAGCCTTGATTTTAGCAGCATAGTCGCTTGAATTTGAAGGCAGTCTAATTATCTTTCTTCAGTCTGCTTCTGTTGTGGCTCTTGATTGCCTACCTTACATATTTTTCCATAGTTTTCTTTATTTCTATAGTTCGACCAACCAATTTTCACACTTCTACTTATTTTGTTGGCAATTGTGCGTAGGGGAAGCTTGTTTTCCGCGTGTACTTCTATTTTGGCTTTTTTCTGCAGGGTTTAATGGTTTTCCGCGGCCCAATTTTTCTTTGGTCAAACAATTATTATTTTTAATCTACACTACTATTATTATAACAATATTTTTTCTTCTTACCGTAATCTATAGAGACAAAACGCACACTGTTTCTATTCAAGTGGCGCAAAAAAAACAGTATATTTTATGAAGTAATTAAAAAAGTGGTAAAAAAATAACCTTATGGTATTTTCCTGAATTATTCTGTCCCTGCAGTTTTATTCGCAATAGATTTCTCTTTTAGGAACTGAAACCAAAAAGTGAATATATGAATTTACCAAAGCGCCACACGCTCTGATAGTAAAAAAAAAGTTTGTTTCTATTCAAGTGGAGCGGAGTGTATATTTAAAGAACAAGGTTTTGAATAGTGCGTTTTTAAAAATATTGTTTGCGTTATGCTCCAATTTTCAAAATCTCAAACCTTATAACTGATTTAAAAATATTTAATACTAGGTGTGCAGTTCTTAGTTTTTGAGAACGAGAGAACAAAAACATTATCCAAAAGTCATAGGAAAATAAGTTTAATTATTTCTCACACTAAGGGATAGTTTGTTCACAGCTGATTATCTTTAATCCATGATTAGTGGAGCTGGGAAATCGTCAAATGTTTTTCTTGATCAAATTTTGTTTAAAAAATTCAAAGTATGAGTTGGTAATCATGGATTTCACTAATCAGCCAATTTTGGTTGATTAGCGTTAGTTAATTAAAGCCTATGAAAGTCACATACTAAATTTAACCCACTGTGAACAAACTGGCCCTAAGAGTGAAATAAATGCTCATGTGGAGCAGATTCCCGTGGAGTTCTTTTCCTGCACCTTTCCCATGTGCCCTCAGAATTTCTCCATCACGTCAGGTTTTCAAAAAAATTCCGTTAGAAAATGGAAAAAAGTTTTTCTGTTTGCTATTTTTGAAGTTACCTAACAACGCGAGGTTTCTTTCATCACGATTTCTGAAATAACTTTTTCTTTTCGTAAAATATCAGTTTAAAGCCTACTACGCTGCTGATGTGAAACGAAAATTCCCACACAAAATTGACATGACGAAATCATAAACGAAAAATTTCGTTGTGCTTTTCGTTCTGTGGTACGCTGTTCGACCAACGAAATTGATAATTATACCAGATCGCTTTGACAAGTCTCCACTCTATTTTCGCACAGAATAAATTGCCCGGACAATTTATTGTGTGCAAAAAAATTAAATTTGTGTTTGTTCGTGTTTTTATTTGTTGTTGCTTTCATTACATCATGGCTGTTGTTTAATTCTTTCGCTAAATTTTGTTTTATTTATTTGCAATTGGTGCAACTCTCCATGAATATTTCTCCGCTCTGTTTTCGTTATCATTTCGTTGTCTTTTTCAAGACCATAGACAAATTTCGTTTCGCATCAGCAGCGTATTAAGCTTGAACCTTTATTAAATCTCTCCAAGAAATCTTTAGTTATTAGACCATTCATAATTAAAAAAAAAACGCTACAAAAACTAAGGAACCCTCGAAGAGTTTTAAATAGGATGATTCTTCAAATTGAATTAAACCCTAAATCTTGCTGTGACTTTTATAAGTGTCGGTAAACATCGTCAAAAATGTGTGTCTTAGTAGGTTTTGACAGACTGACTGAAGAGCCCACTGTCATATCTGGGCGAAACACATTCATTTCTGGAGTTGAAGTCACTTGTACTTTTTAATTGAATTATATTCATTCACTTCACTTAAAACAGAAGTAATTTTATTATTTTAATATTTGAATTTGGAAAATGAATGCAATGCGAGGTAATTTCTCTTTCGTTCAAAGAGAAAAATCTTACCGAATAGTATTGAAAAGTTTGTGCATTCTTAACTATAGAAGGCACTACCGAGGGTAATTTTAAAACGTACCAAATATGAATTCAAAAATAGGTGTTTAATTTTTGGAAAAGCCATTCAATACTAGTTTGTGTCTTAAAAATCATTATATTGTAGCTAAAAGCGATGTCAAATTCATAAACTTTTAACTTTTTTGCACATTCCTTACTTTTGCTATCAAAAGGCTGAAACTTGTTTGATTTGCTTGCTTAACAAGTTTTTTCTCGCAGTTGATTATTAAAAAAAAATGTTAAAAAGTCATAAATATGCCCCTCAAAAAAATGTTGGTTTCTGTTTGAATATTAATTGCAATTGCTTGTGAAGTCGTTGACAGAATAAAACCAAGCGAGCGAATTCTGTGCGGGTAATATAGGTTATAGGTATACGTTTAAAATATTGAGACCAGATAAAAGTTGAACATCTTTTCTGTACTAAGATAATCTAAACAAATATGAACAGTAATAAATCATTCGAAATTTAAATAGGCAGCCAATATTCGAACCTATATAGTAATTTAATATTGACATTCGTAGAAGTACCTGGTATTGAACTGGTGGAAGAAAGAGTGAAGTGTTATATTACAACAACTATGAAACGTCCTAATATTAAAATATTATTTTCCTCAATAAATTCTATCTCAGCTTGAACTTGTGTCAATTTCAATGAAATCGGTCAAGGAACAATGGAGTTGACATTTTTTCAACGGCCCCTATTTGAAAGTATTTTGTCCCCAACAATTCTATCTTAGCTACAACCTGTATGAGTTTTATTGAAATCGGTCAAGAAATAACGACATTATAACTTTCTTGAATTTTGGTTAGATTCCTCCATTATATTTGATTATTATAGAGAAGATGTTTACGTTATAAAATTTGCCCAAATTGACTAATACATTTCTGAGAGAATGGTCAGACTGCTCAATTTTCAATAATTTTGGTATAATTTGAAAACTGGGCCGAAATAACTTAACGAATTTAACTTAAGAAACTTTTTATTGAAAAAAACATTTAAGCAGGAAAATTTAACAAAAATTGCACTAAAAAAACATCGAAAAATCATTGATTTTAATGTTTTGTACTATCATCAATTTTTTTTTGTGCAATGATAACAGCAAAAGACATGTTTAAATGAAAGAAAGAATAAGACTTCCATGTAGTGACTGATTGACTGTTTTTGCTCATAAGACTTAATATTTTAAGAATGGTTTTCATATCATAAGTAGTTAAATATGAGTGGGCAAATTATATTTTTAGCTTGATTCTATATTTAGCTCAGGTAAGATAGACTTTTTCGTGGAACGAATTATAGGATAGCTGATTTGTGCATATCTGAAAAAGGGCTATTCAAAAATCTTAAGTTCGAGTTTTCGGGAGCATGGTGCAGCATACCTTTCGGAAAATCTGACATTTTGAAAACCCCAAATGGGTCTATATACATATAATCTGCAAAACTATTGGTTTAAGCCTTGAACAAAATTTAAAACCAAAGTTTTTGAAAATACAATTATATTTGAGTTTTATATAATTTTTGTGTTTTTATTGTTTCGCATTTTGCTCGTTCCCTTAAAAAGTAAACGTATCTTATTATTTAAATAGAAATTGGAGAGCACCAAATTTTGAATTATATTTTATATTTTTGAGCCCAAAGTTATAGCTCTGAAAAATCGGTTATTTAATTAGTTGAGAATCTTACACAAATTTGCCGTTAAACCAATTGGTTTTTTTGTGTTTTTTTTTTTTTAACTGACTGAAAAATGTGTTTGCACAAAATTACATTTTATTTGATGTCTAAATGTCGAATAAGTTTTATTTTTCATAATTAAGTCCGGACTTTTCCACCATGCCTTTATTAGGTGAGCAACTCATTTATAAGAAAATTAAAAATAAAAAAGATTAAAGACTAAACTTTAAGTATTTTCCAACGCAGAAAAAAAATGTGCCAAAATGAAAGATAATTATGTATTTCCCAAGACTTTGGTACAAACGTTTTTTCAGCTAAAACCAATAGTTTTGAAGTTATAGACCCATAAGCATTTTCCAAAAATAGTAGATATCCCCAGTGTTAGGTGCCCAAAAAACCTGAATTTATGCTCTTCTATAAAAGCTCTCTTTTTCAGATGTGAAAAAAATCAGCTGTCCTATATTTCGTTCCAAGCAACGAAGCTTTCTTGGCTAACTCTTCTGTATTAATTGAACACCTAATAAGATTTCGGAAGATCTTGAATTCACGACATTCTTATAGCTAAATAACAAGGGCACCAATGGGAAGTTGCCGGTGTAGCCATCATCTGAGTTGTCAGACTTGTTTCATTAGGTCAGGTTTTCAAGACAATAATTATTCATTCTTCGTGACCTTTTTTTTAAACAATGTTTAAACTCTAAGTGGGCTTTATGTCTTTTTGCTTTAAATATTTTAATTAGACGACGCGTCGTTTTAAAAGTGGTAACGTTTTTCTTAGAGACGTGAAGAAAAACGTAACCACGTTTGAAACGACGTCTGATTAAAATATTTAAAGCAAAAAGACCTAAGGCCCACTTAGAATTTAAACATGGTTTTCAAGATATACCTGTTTTAAACTTAAAAAAATTAAAACGTTTGCAATGTTTTTTATTGATTTTTTTGATTGTTTTTTATCAAAATTAAATTCAATTCTTTTTCTTTTTCCAAACATGAATAAATGAAAATTCTGACCTGATGGACCAACTCTGGGTCTGATTTGAAGTCAAAGAATAGGAGGAAAAGTCTAGTTCGAAGGAGGGAACAAATTTAGCTCACCAATATAATGATAATGTATCAAAATGTTAAAGAAAAAACTAATTAAGCCTTCCGTGTGACAGTATGGATGTCATCTAATGCCAACCCTAGGTGTCTTTTGAACCTTTTTAAGATTATTGATGTTTGTTCCTCAAAAATATCTAACTTTCAATTGCTCATGAGATAAATACTCATGTTTCATAAAAACGAGAATATCCCAGTATTTGTAAGTCCTCAATCCGACCCTGTTTGCAATCAGACTATTAAAAGGTAGATCTCTCATTTTATTCACTCATATATACTCGTATCTCTATCGAAATCTAAACATGGATTATTATAGTCTAGCTTTGACATAATAATAATTTACATCTATAAAATAATGTAATTAATCAACTCCACAAAAACACTGTTGCATTCTGTCATTATAATTTGTCAATTATTTACAATCAAACAGAACAGCGCCAATAATGATTGCAATGTGATGAAGGCGTAAATAAATGTCTTGAGATAATTAATTTGTATTATTTATACGCGTATTAATAAAACATTATCTTACATCAATATGACAGGCTATTTATGTAAATTCATTTAATAAAATGTCTTACTTTAGATTGATTTGCATACAATGGTGCTGTCTGTTGAATATAGATTAATAGATAAAGATAGGAATGCTTAATTTTGACTTTTAAACAGGTTAAGCCAGAGATCATTTTGTACAAATGGCGCGTTCAAGAAAGGGAGATTTCGGAGGATCTCAGCAAAAAATATCAGTTTGGCTGTCAAAATACTAAGGAAAAAATGTTTGACGGAGCAAAATCTCCGATATCTCGCTTTCCCGGGGTTTAGACAAGCGAGTAGAACTAGTAGCGTTTATGTGTGTTAGTGTATCAGAACACGAGAGAGCCAACTAGTAGCCCAAATAGTATAATATTTTTGCCTGCGAGTAGCCTGCCAGTTATCCTACTAGTGTAGTGTATTTTTTCATTTATTTGTTTTGTTTCTATAGTTTCCATTATTTGTATATTTTTCTGTATGAAATATTTTTAAAAAATCATACTAGTTGACAAAACAAGCAGAGAGCTACTAGTCACACATACATCCATAAAACTAACACTATGATACAAATGCTACTAATTCTACTCGCTTGTCTAAACCCCGGGTAATTTGTATATTTTTCTGTATGAAATATTAAAAAAAAATCATACTAGTTGACAAAACGCGCAGAGAGCTACTAGTTACACATACATCCATAAAACTAACACTATGATATAAATGCTACTAGTTCTACTCGCTTGTCTAAACCCCGGGTGAAATATTTTTAAAAACTCATACTAGTTGACAAAACACGCAGAGAGCTCCTAGTCGCACATACATCCATAAAACTAACACTATGATACAAATTCCACTAGTTCTACTCGCTTGTCTAAACCCCGGGTGAAAAATTTAAAAAAAATCATACTAGTTGTCAAAACGCGCAGAGAGCTACTAGTCACACATACATACATAAAACTAACACTATGATACAAATGCTACTAGTTCTACTCGCTTGTCTAAACCCCGGGTCAGAAGAATATTTTCGGAAAAAAAATCCAAAAGTGACAGATTCGTTTCAAAGACTTAAATACTCTCAATTCTATCAGTTTTAAACTAAACACTAATAAACAAGAAAATTACTGTCAAATGACACTTTTGGTTTGACTTGTCAAATTAAAGATAAACACTCTTGTTAAAGAAGCTCAGATAATGAAATTTCTACATTCTTTCAATTGAATTAATAAGAATGATACAATTTTTATTTAAAATAAATTCTTTTTTTTTTTTTCAGTCAAATTCATCAAAATGCCAACAAATAAACCGTCCCCAGAAAATGATAGCACCCGCTTGCCAACAACAGTTCAGATGACAGCGAAAATAAAATCTACATCACCATCGTTAACAATTAATTCGACTAGAAGTAATACTGGTGGTGGAGCTACCGGTGATGATGATGACGGTGTTGATAATACATCACCAACCAACACAACACACAATGTCAACGTTACTAATAACACTAATTTGACATCCTCCAATATTGGTCTGAATAAAGCAGGCATAGTAGGTGCTGTTGGAAGTGAAAATAATCATAGCAGAAGTGGAGGTGGAGCTTACGATGATATAGACGATGAAGCTGGCGAAGAGACTGATGTCATCGGTGAATTAGTTGGTCATTTTGGTAAATGGCAGTTCCTAATGACAATATTATTGTCACTATTTCAAGTACCAAATACGTTTCACATATCATCACCAGTTTATCAGGTAAGTGAAAAAAAAACACTCATAATTTTGAATTTTTGAGGGATTCGTTTTGAAATAAGTAAAATGTAAAAAAAGAGACCACAGAAAAATTAAATTTCACATCAGTATCGAACTAGTCTGGTGACTATAGTTCGATGATTTGACCCCCATCCCCCTCGGTTGATTTTGCCGAGGCAATCTACTACTTATTAACTTTGAAATTTCTTTTTAATCTTAGCGTAAACCTTTCATGTTACCAGGGAAACTTTTTTTATTTATCGCAATGAAATGATAGATTTTATTGGGTTAGTCTGTTAAATTTACCGAGTACCCTGATTATTATTTAACCAGACAGCTCGTTGATATTTCCAGAATAAAGCATTGATTAGACTGGAGCAATTGAATGTACTGTAGTAGCTCATTGATATTACCAGAAAACCCCATTGATTAGACTGGCGAGTAATCCTTTAATTTTACATGAGTAGGTCTTGGATTTTAATATGGAAACCCGTTGGTTACTAGTAGATTATTTTTTCATTAAAATTTTTAATTTCCTGGAAACCTTTTTTAAAGTAAAAGAAGCAAAACATTAATAAGAAGATGAAGAAAATCAAACATTAAAATCACTTCTAGCCCAGTCAAACTAGACATTGACCCGGACAGAATTTTGCACAGGTATATTTTTTAGTGGAAATGTTCAGAACAGTGTCCTTAATCAACTGTTAAAAGTCCCAAGCAATCCGCGTTGGCGTACGACCACAATATTGAAAAAATGCAGCCATCTTGCAATCTTTGTTTGTGGCTATATCTTTGGAACTTGTTGCCCTAAAAAGACCATTCAAATGTCAAATGGGCATGCTAAGATTGACAAAATCAGGGAAGTAAATACAAATTAGTAAAAGGTATTGCATGGCTACTGTTTTGAATTAAATGAATTTAACAGAGTAAATTGCAGTGCAAATTCGAAAAAAAATACCCATATCTCATAAATATATATAATGAAGCTGAAATTAAGTGATCATGTTCAGAACATACCAACAATCATTTGTGGTAATAAGTTACCAAAAAATCCCTATTGGGATTATACCAACATTTAAATAAAAAGTACCATCGTCTGAATTTGTCCGCTTTTTGCTATTCTGGCTATCTAATTGTTCTAGAAAGACCATAAAGTGGACAGACTTTGACTTTAAAATCAGCAAAGCACACCCAAAATTAAAAACAGGTGTTTTATGGCTACATTGTTTTGAATGAAGCTACTAAAAAAGAGTAAATAATTGCAGTACAATGCAAAATCGAAAAAAAATGCCCATGTCCAAGAAATATTTATTTAAAAGCTGACATTTTGTAGACATGCTCAGAATAGTACCAATTAAAAGAATCCCAAAAAAAAATGCTAAGACCATTGTTTTTAATTATGACAAAAAGAAATGTTATTATTGAAATGATAACAGAGAAAAATACAACGTTGGTCTGAAGAAGAAAAAATGCGTGATTTATTGGTAAAACCATCTATAGTCCAGTACGATTTTACACGCATACGAAATACAACATCGCTAAGTAGCTCTACGCTCTATAAGAAACTAAAGCAGAATTCTGACATGTATTCGAGTCTGAGAATTGGATATTTAGGAGGAATATTGTGAAAAGAACTTTAAAATTTTCAGCGGCTTCGGTTGATCTCCTAAAGAGATAAAATGGAATTCTAAAACACTTAATTTGCGCAAACATATTGTAATCATTACCTTCGTATTGAACAATATGTTCGCTGCCCTTTTCGTCGATGTCATCTGGTCAATTAAAACAACCATGACCGGATGGCTTAATAACCACAAATTGCCATGCAGCTAAGACCACTTTGTAGGCAAACACAGCTACGCTCGCATTAACATTCGCAGTTGAGTGATTTAATTTTTAGAGTATCCTTTGGAGCAGGATCAGCTATTAAGAGTTTATTCTTTAACGCCCATCCTTACAGCATGTCTATTTTACGTTTGAATGATCTTTCTAGGACAAAAATATACCCCAGTTATAGCCAAAAGCCGACAAATTTAAATGATGGTACTCTTTTATAAGTGGCAGTTTAACCACAAAAGGGATTTTTTGGGAACTTACACATATGATTATTGGTACTGTTGTGAACATGTCCTCTAAATTTCAGCTTTTTAGTAAATATTTATGGGACATTCTTAATTTTTTCGAATTTGCACTGCAATTTACTCAGTTAAATTCATTTAATTAAAAACAGTAGCCATGCAATACCTGTAACTATTTTGTACTTAATTCCCTGATTTTGTCAATCTTTTGAGGGCAACAAGTTCCAGAGATATAGCCACAAACGAAGATGGCTGCATTTTTTAAAGTTTGTGGTCGTGCGCCAACGCGGATTGCTTGGGACTTTTAACAGTTGATAAGGGACACTGTTCTGGACATTTCCACTAAAAAATATATGTACTTGTACAAAATTTTTGTCCGGGTTAGGGCTTTTTCTTGTCTAATTTGACTGGGCTATTCTGTTTAAAGTACTTTTTTAGAATTAAAACATTGATTTTACTTCAGTTATTTTTAAATTTAACCGAGTTACCGATTCTACCAAGTAACTCGTTAATTAACTGCAATACAATTGTGAAACATCCACGACATCCCGTAAAATCAAATATGTTGCCCGCTTATATTAAAAGGATGCATGGTAAATTAAGATGATTATTCCAGTTAAATCTCCAAGTTAGCGCGTAAAAATACCGGGCTTACTAAGATATTTTACTGAGTGACCCTCTAAATTTACCGTGCATCCCATTAATCTTACCACGGTTACCAGTTGATTTTACAGGGGCAACTATGGCTATACGTTTTTCCGATTAATTACTGGGTATCCAACATCATCCGGTTCCTACTAGAGTTCCCGATACCTTACGGGTATCAAAGTATTATTGGGTATCCAACATGTTATACGGGTACCTGTTTAATTTTCAGTACCCGAGCAGTTTTTCATATCTATCGCATTTCAAACAAATGTTTAAACCATAATTTGAATACAAAACATTGAATTTGGAAAAAATAACTTTCTTCACGGACAATAAAACTTCTTTAATAAAATCAATTCATTCACAAACTGAGGCAAGTATTCAGTACCCGAAACATTAACGGGTACCTGAGTACCTGGTTATCGGCCCCAAAAAACGTGTACCCGCAGGTACCAGACTGTCCGAAAAAAATAGGTATCCATGATACCCGGTTATGATGGTGGATACTTCCCGGTCGAAGTCACGAAATCTACTGAAAACTTCGTTTCAGAGATGAGTGGTGAGTATAGCGCATATGAACCGTACGAGATCTGAAAACACTTCAATTATAGTTCTTTAAATAGTGACTACGTGGGTAAAGAGATACAATATGGGTTTAAACTGTCTCTGGGAGTTGGCAGAGGCAAGGACGGGAGGTACTAGACTCTCCCAAACACACTTATCTTCCTTTTACAAGTTGTAACTCTTGAATGTTTCACCAAATAAATCACCGCTGTAAAAACTTTGAAGAGATTTACTCAGTTTATTTAAGTTACTTCAAACCACGAGATAGGTCTACGTGGATTACTTACTTTACTTTTGGCGCTCTCAGCCCAGGATGGGTTTCGACCTCAACTAACAAGCCCCTCCAGCCAGCTCTGTCCCTAGCTAGCCGCTTCCAGTTGCTCACACCGAGTGCTTTGATGTCGTCATCCACTTGTTTGCGCCACCTGTTATGGGTTCTTCCCCTGCTTCGAAGACTCGTTGGGCAGGTGCGTTGCTGTCCATACGCTCCACGTGCCCCAGCCGTCTCAGCCGCTGTATTTTCAGCTTTTTGACCAGGTCAACGTCGCTGTATAGCCCGTATAGCTCGTCGTTAATCTTCTCCTCCCTTTGATGCGGATTGTGAGCAGGCGCTCGCTTACACTTCGGGAGCCCAAGCCTTCTTGCCTAGGTCTTCCCCTTATCACAAAACCACAACCAAAGAGCCGCTGACCCTATTCCTTCAAGCACCCGCCGTAGTAGATGTCACACGATTTCAGTCTCCGTATGCCCTCTCCATCCCATCGCACTTCCTGGATGGCTGTTACGTCAGCCTTTAGCCTGTCCAGGTTCTCCACTAATTGTTCGGCTGCACGTGTTCTGTATAAGGACAGGACGTTCCACGTGCAGATCCAAAATTCATTGTCCTTGTTTTTTGCTGGGGTCGTCAACTTTAAGATAATCCATATCCGAGGCGTGTTGTTGTTTCGGAACAAACTTTTTTTTACGTGGTAGGGAAGTTACCCCGACGCACAACCCCTGACCCGGTGGACCAGACCCTTCGTATAACTCTACGTCTACGTGGATGAGTCTTTCAAATTATCTCAGTTCTATTGATAGCTTATAAGCATCTATATCGCCCTGCAACTTTACATATACTGTTACCTGAAACTGAGGCACAAAACAAAAAACGCTTGAAAACAGGCACTGTTGCAATAGAACTTGAGGTCTTATTACCGACTTTTCGTTAAAACAAAACCCTCTGTTTTACTGTATCTTCCTCCGAATAAAAGTATATAATACAACAAAAAGAAAACATTTTCAATACAATACACCCCCCCCCCCCCTTTGAATCGCTTTCTAATCCCCGTTTAGTTTCCCTTTACCCAGCCCACTTTCTTGAAGTATCTCTCGTAAAACCTTTAACAACTACAACAACAACAAAAAATCATCCAATAAACGGATCTGCCTTTCAACTCCTTGACAGACAAATCACACATTTTCCCTAAAAAGTCATGTCACGGTTAGGTTATCGCCGCAAAACCCCAATCCAATTTCAAATGGTATTATCATCATATAGAACTTTCCATCCTTTGTTTGACATACCTAATTCCCCTTCTGCTTCCAAAGAGTTCAACCACTTCACTTCACCCCGTACCCCCCCCCCCCCTCCCAACACAACCAATCCTTTCAATCACTTTTCAAGCAATAAACATACGATTCCAATAAAGCGATTCCACAACAACAACAACGACAACAATAAAAAAAACAATAAGCAACATGGTGCCATCATCTTCTTTTTCTACTTTATCTGATGGAAATGGGAAGGTAATCGGGATCAATTATTAAAAAATCAAGCCCATTCAAGCTTCAAGAGAGCGGGATGATGCCTGCCTAAATAGAATGTTCGTTCAACCAAAGTATCAAATTCGATATCCTTTTTTCGGTTTTTTTTGTTGTTTTTATTTTGTATCGCCTGCTGTTGCCTGTCATTGTCAACTGTTTACGCATATGAGAGCTATCATACATAACGAGGAGACTATACGGTATTATGCATATCTTCATCGAATTGATTCCTTTGAGATTTTTTTTTTGTTCACAACTTTATGTAGATTTGTATCCTGCCAAAGGAACCGAACCGCACTGAAGTGAACCTCAATCCTTGCCTGATGTGATGAAGGCATTTTTGAAAAAGCTTTGTGTGTTTTTCGAAAAACAATTTTGTCTGCCTTAAATTATATTGATGTGATTCTTATCGTGAGTTTTTGGGTGTTGTTGTTGTTGTGGCAAGCAAGCAAGCAAACAATCTAACCACAGCCACCCTCGCCTTTCCAAACAATAAAGTTCAATTGTTTGACAGATGGGAACTTCAGTCTCCGGTGAGAAAGTCAAAAAAACCCCAAACCCAACAGCAATCCGCCAGCCCGCACCTTCTGTATCGTTTGTTTTTTTTTTTAGCGAGGTTGAGCGGGTGATGATAAAAATCAATTCAAGGCCGCTGCTCTGATGATGCTGGTTGGAAGATGATAGCTTCTCAGACTTTGATGTTTCATCTTTGCGTTCCTTCGCCGCCTTTGGCACGGTAACCCAAAGAAAAAATTAACAAACAGAAAAAAAGGACAAAAATAAAAAAAAAAAAAAAACAGAAGACAAATAGAGAAGATCCCATTTTTGAGGGAAGTCATTACTTTCGAATGGCTGAGCTAGAAAATTGCCGACTTCTAATGGCACAAGTGCCATCCATGTCGATGTTGATGATGGCTGTTTCCTGGGTATGTGCAGTGTGCAGGTGAGACATAACGGATGTGTGTTGGTTCGAAAACGATATAGAACTGAGTAAAGAGGATAAGAAATAAGATACATATACGTATGTGTTTTTACTTTACAACCGCACAAGATTGAAGACTGAAAAACGGAGTCAAATTAGGGGAGCTTATGTACCCTATACTCGTATAGCTACATATCAGCTCGCATGGTTGAATGTAAAATTTGTCTTCTTTTTTCTTTGTAATGAAATGTGGGCGAAGAACAAAAGAAGTTTAAATAAGAACAGACGGTTAACTGTCAGAGCATCAGAGTAGTGTGTTTATTTCCATGCAGGAAGTTTATGTAAGTATGTGGGTCACCACCATATCATCAAAGCTTAGAAAAAATCGTTTCAAAGGTATTAAGGGTTACTCTTTTTTAGTTTTAAAATTGGTTAATATTTTAAATTGTTTTATTCTAAGTCAATATTTTAAAGTCAGTTTTGGCTATTTTTTTGAAATATGCATCAGTTTTAGTAAGTATTTTATACAAGGTTTTGGATATTTTTACTTGCGATATAGTTACTATATTTACTTGCGATATACATAGGTACTATATGGTAAGTTTTCGATTCGTAAAAAAAATCAAATTCGAGATAAGAAGTTTCCGTTACATTACGATGATAGAGAATGTGAAAAAAGTGGGTCTCGCAATTCTGTCTGTCTGTCTTTCTGTCCTCGGCCGTACACCCTAAACGGCTGGAGGGTTTTTCTTCAAACTTGGTATATGGTGTTTTTTGACTTATACGCCCAGACGTTTTTTTATTTTTTTTTTAGAACCAAAAATAACGGTACCTGCCATACAATTTTTTTCGCTAAAATTTAAAATCAACATTTTTTTTTAAAAACGGGTCCGAAGATTTTGTTAAAAAAAATTCAAATAAATTGAGTAAGGAAATGCTACGTTTTTTATTTTCATAAATTGAATATTTTGGGTACAACCATTTTTTTTGGTTTTTGATTTTCTCGAAAACAGTTAAGTTGAAAATTTTCATTTTCTTAAGGTAAAACTTCTAAAAAGTATAAACATTATTGTGAACCAAAATTAAAAAAAAAAAATGTTTTGAAAATTAAAAAAAGATACAATTTTTGTTTGAAAACTAAATATTTTGAAAACGACTTGGTCAATATTTTCAAAACTAGGTGTAAGATAGTTTTTTGTTTATTATTTTGTAGAATACTTGAAAAAATCATCTTTATAAATTAAAAAATAAATAAATAAATAAAACCGCTCCATACATTTTGATAAAAAGATGTGCGTTTACTACTTAAGAATGGTGAATATTTTGAAACAAATTTTACCAATAACGGTTAAAAACGGTACCTGTCATAGAACCAATTTTTTTGTTTTCGAATTTCTTGTTGACGGCTGCTCCGATTTCAACCAAAATTTTTATACAAGAGCTCCTTCACAATTCAAATAATTTTGCATATATTTACAAATTTTCAAAAAAAAATAATTTTTGGATTTTTAAAATAATATTGAATTTTTTTTTTTGAAAATTCAGTATCTTGAAAACGGGCTAGTGAAATTTTTTTTATTTTGTGTAAAGTTGTATTGTATTAATGTTGGCAAACTAGATTTTGAAGGTTTTGAATGAACAACAACCACTTGTGTTGGCTACCACCGAGTATTATATAGACTGGAATTATTGCAATTTCATGGCTGCCACAGCAATCATCAGATTCCTTTAGTGGTGCTTAGTCTATAGTTCCAATTTTAATTTATAAATTATTTTGCCGTCAACTGGATTTGAACCTAGACCAAGCTACCTCAGAGGCCGGTGGACTACGCATTGCACTACCGAAGTCACATGATCGTGCCCATCCAAATGAAGGTTTTTTCTAATTTTACAATTGCATTTGGACAACTAGCATTTTTACAAGCCATACACAAGTTATATGTTATTCATTCGGGTTCTTTCTTTTTTTCCTCTCCGTTATCACCGCAACAATTCGCTGCATATGTGTAAATCCAGTTGACGGCAAAATAATTTATAAATTAAAATTTGAACTATAGACTAAGCACCACTAAAGGAATCTGATGATTGGTGTGGCAGCCATGAAATTGCAATAATTTCAGCCTATATAATACTTGGTGGTAGCCAACACAAGTGGTTGTTGTTCATTTAAAACCTTCAATGTAAATATGACGGAGCGAAAGCTATGCAGCCTAACTGCAAGTGTTATCACGAGAAAACACCTTTAAACTAGATTTTATTTTTGAAAATGAGCGACAAATTTTATATATCGGGTTTTTCAATAAGAGCGCTACAAAAACAAAAACGGGTTTGGATATCAATGAAATTCTTTATTCCTGTGAAATTACGTTTGATGCCATTATGTATGGAACTCGATTTCTTTTGCATGGCCACCACGGGCACGCTTGCAGAAGTCCAGACGCTGAACCCAATTTTCGACGGTTTTTAATCATAAATCGGCCGATACTGCTGCAATTTCACGTTCGATATTCGTACGAAGGCATAGACCATAAATTTGACGTAGCCCCACAGGAAATAGTCCAACGGCGGTGCAATGATGACTCATGGAAAACGAGTGGGTTGCTGGCTGACCGGTACCGCATATTTTGTTTAGTGACGAAGCCATTCAACCAGAAATGAGCCTCATCGCTGAAGATGATTTTTCGATGAAAATCCGAATCATTTTCAAGTTGTTGCTTAGCCCAATTCACGAACATACGACGCTTCTGGTGGTCAAGCGGCTTCAGTTCTTGCGTCAATTTAATCTTGTAAGGATGTAGGCCAAGATCTTTTCGCAAAATTCGCCACAACGACGTCACAGAGATGCCCAACGCTTGAGAACGACGTGTGAGAGACACATTTGGGCTTTCTGCAAACTGGAGCCCCAGCGGCAGCAATATTCTCGACACTACGGTCACTTCTATGTCTCACTGGAATGGGAACATTTTGTACTGTGCCTGTGGATTCAAATTTTTCCACTAGACGCTCAATTGTTGATCTGCTAGGACGATTATGATGACCATAAATTGGACGTAGCGCTCTTAACGTTGAGGCCACTGACTCCGAATTTCGGTAGTAAATTGTAATAATTTCGACTCGTTGTTGGCTCGAATATCGTTCTATCATGAAATGCAAAATTTTACTAAAGAGAAATGTCAAAAGAGCGGCAAGAAATATGGCGTCGTTTGCTGTCCCCGTTACTCTACTTTTGTAGCGTCCTTGTTGAAAAACCCTTTATAAAAATGATTCTGGGGTGGACCCACACTAGTAACTTCCCAATGGTGCCCTTGAAAATCATATACATATGTACATTCTTACCTAAGTGGTGGGTGGTAGAGTAGATACTATATTATTATATATTTTATAGTATATGTAGGTATAGATAAAGAGATAAGAGGCAAAATGTAGCAATACATTTATTTTGTACTTTAGCTATTTATAATAGTAAAATTTTGATATTTTTTTGTAAATAGCGTATACAATTCTAAGAATCTTTCTTATTTAACTTTTTTTCCTAGCTCCTCTCAGTATGGAAACATTAATTATTTAAGCCAAATATAATATATAACAATAATAATATAACAGACTATTGGCTCCAAAAATAGCAAAAATCAGCGGAGTGCACTTAAAAAAAAAATGCATGGTTTCAAAGAATATAAAAGGGCATATTAAGTGTGAAATGCGAAATTTCGATTTCGAAGCGATTTTGGGTGTTAGAATTTTTCGAATGAAAACATTTTTGAAAAGTTTTTTCTTGCAACATTTTGAATTTCAGCTTTTTAAGGCTCGTTTCACATATTCGGTTTCATTCGGTTCGGTCTCTATACGGTTCGATTTCGGTTTCCGTCAAGACCTCTTCACACACAAACGGTTTATATTCGGTTTGTACTCACTAATTATTAAAATTAAATAAAATGTATTAAAAAAAAATCAGAAAACCCTAAAACGAACGAACGCTACGGTTACTTTGTGTGCCCTAGACCCGGAATACGTGCCGTTTTAAAACCGAATGAAACCTTTTCGTGTCGAGGGATCGTTCGGTGCTACACGGTTTCTATTCCGTTTTTTTCTCGGGATTCCTTTGGTAATAGTTCTCCTGGAGAGTTCCGATCAGACCTTTTCCTAGATTATTCCTAGAAATTCCAACAAATATTTCGTTTGTACTTTCCTTAGGTAATTTCTTCAAGGTTCCTTTGGACAAGGTTCCCATTGAAGGTTTTGACCACACCTTTCCTCCCATTGCTTGCGGAGGACATCGCATTGCATTGTTAAAAATTGAAATATTATATGAAAAACACTGTCATATATTTAAAGAAAAAAAAAATATAACGAATTGCAAACGAAATTTTTGTAAAATGTTTATTCGTAGTAAGACTCTTCCTAAGTTGAGGTTCTTCGAATCCAACGTCAAATCTCGGCTACCATCTCGAGGAAACTGCAGGCTTTTGTAAATCGCTGTCTACGTCACATCCTGAAGATTCGTTTATTTCGAACCAGGAGTTGTGGCGCAGGACAAGCCAAGATCGGCTGGACGTCGACATAAGAAAGCGGAAATGGCGATGGATTGGTCACACACTGAGGAAACCAAACGAGCATATTGCGAAGCAGTCCTTTGAATAGAATCCTAGAGGTACACGGCGGGTTGAAAGACTAAGAACAACATGGAAATCAACAATTTTAGCTGAAGCAAATACCCAGAGAAGGACGTGGCCCAGTTAAAATATATAGCTGGAGACCGTGAATGATGGCGTCGATTTGTTGGCGCCCTATGCCCCGATTTGATGAGTTGATGAAGACTCTTCCAACCCAAATTTTGTTGCTTCTTTGGATAACAACCTTTGGAAGTCGCTAAACTATCTCAGCTACGAGAAAACAATACTTCAGGTTTTTTTTAAGTCAGAAACTCATTCTTTTATTTTATTTAAAATCAGTTTGTAACAATTTTTGAAAAATTCTTTTCAAACTCAAAACTGATTTATTAGAAAAATTAACCTTTTTAATGTTTATGTTCAATGCTCCTATGAATTTTAAATCAAACGCTGAAAACCCAATTGTACTTGGATTTTTACTTTTAAAAATATTAAATGGAGCTTTATTTCTACCTAAATTTATACATCTCATTAATTCGATTTAAAAAAAGTATGTATACGCCGTAGTATACAATAAAATTCTCTAGCATATAAAAATTTCAAATAAAATGTGCAATTGGATCGTTTGAATTTGTCTTTTTGGTTCAAAGCCATAACGGGGCTTAACAATTAAGTAGGAAGTATTATGTTATGTTAAAGGAGACATTATTTAAGTTAGGTTAGATTGAAGTGGCTGCTAGCAAAGAACTGACACACTTAGACCATAAGTTGGTCCGTTGTGATACCACGTGAATCTAGAGAGATTTTCTCTCCACTCGTTAAAATCAGTTGGAGCTTCCTATAAGACAGTGTCTGGTTATGACACCAATTACGGAGCTGATATGCAATCTGTTCAAAGATATGAAACACTTAGAGCGCCTCACATCTAGAATAGGCCAGATCTGTTTTGTCGCCAGGCAACTGCATGGTTACGTTGTTCCACCTTAGGTTTGTTTTCCTTAAAGCATCTTGCTTCAGTAAAAATTTGCATGTAGCTATAGGCATAAAGATATTTACCTATTCAGGTAAAATAGGTAGTCTTGTTCCACCTTTGGCGAGTTCATCAGCTTTACAAATACCTGGAATGTCCCTATGGCCTGGCACACAACATATTGAAAATTGAACTGCTGTGTGCCATCTCTATAAGAGATGATCGACAGTTGAGGGCTGTTATAGAGTTTGTACCTAGAAACACAGTCGAGAGATTTTATGGCAGCTTGGCTATCTGAGAAGATGTGGATATCAGAAGTCGATATCACGTTTTCCTTGAGCCAAGACAAAACTTCCCTTATCGCCAAAAGTTCTGCCTGGAACATGCTACAATGGTCTGGAAGACAAAATGAGAGACTTAAATTTAGTCTATCTGAGTACACGCCTCCATCAACCCCATCTTCGGTTTTTGAAACGTCGTTCGTATAGAAATGAATCGATAAAAAAATAAATAAATAAATTAAATTGGGTGGCATAACGGCTCTTGAAGAACCAGGGCCTAGTGACTAACAACTCGCAACCATTCCTGTGTGCGCCTGTTGACAGAAATGGAAGGGACCTACAATTTTATGCCGAATCCGAAAGGCTAGACGAGAAGAACTTATTCGTGACAAGTGATACTCTTGGAGGATTTGTCAATTCCTCGCAAGAGGTAGTAGCCCTGAGAAAAAACTTTTTAGTTTTTAGGTGGACGAGGCTGGGAAGCGAACACAGACCTCCAGCGTGACAGTCGAACGCACTAGTCATTACGCTACGGGCTACTACGAATCGATTCGTCTTCCAAAAATGTCACGTCCTCCCATGTGGATCTGGAAGGTATGAAAATTGAAAGTTTTTATCGAAACGGAATTGTAGGATGATGGTGTAGTCAATTATACAGGGTGTCGCCGGGAAGGTATACTACTTTGTTTTGCCGCCATTTTGGTAAACATTAGTCTTGACAGTTCATATTTGGCAGTCGTGAAGTAGACACGTGCCAAAATTTATTATGGAAAAATATTCGATAAACCAACGTGTTTTAATCGTTAAAACATTTTATCAAAATCAATCATCGATTACTGTGGCGATAAGAAAGGTTACATGAAATTTTTGGGAGAAACAACGTGCCAACAAAACGCACTATAATAAACAGAATAGTCGGTTCTGGGTAATGGAAAACCCTCAAATTATTCATCAGTCACCTTTGCATCCATTAAAAGTTACAGTCTGGTGTGCAATTTGGTCAGGAGGAAGAATTGGACCTTACTTCTTTGAAAATGAAAACGGCGTAATGGGGAGCGATATCGTGATATGATTAAAAACTTTTTAAGGCCACAACTGCATCCTTTAAGCTTAATAAACATGTGGTATCAACAAGACGGTGCCACATCGCATACAGCCAGGATTACAATGGAATTACTGCGAGACCTCTTTCCACAACAAGTTATTTCAAGAAATGGTGATGTTGATTGGCCTCCACGGTCGCCTGATTTGACTGCTCCGGACTTCTTTTTCAAACAAACCAGAATCGCTTGAGCAACTCAAACAAAATTATTGAAATACCGCGTGAAATGTGTGAGAATGTAATAAAAAATGTGCTCAAAAGGGCCCGCATTTGTGAGACTAACAGAGGCGGACATTTACCTGATATTATATTACATACATACCTAATTGCCGAGATTAAATAAAACATTTATCAATATAACATCCATTCTCTTTCATTTAATCAAAAATTATAAACAAACAAAGTAGTATACCTTCCCGACACCCTGTACTTGGCATTACATTATTTGAAGTCAAAAGAAATATTATATTTGCCTGATTGGAAGTTAATTTTACATATTAGGGAACTAGCTACAGAGGAATAACATGATAGTAAGTTCATTTTCTCAAGAGTCGTCAAAACCCTATTTCAGGTGAGCGATTTTGTATAGCAAAATTGGTATGGACATTTATAGAGATTTCTATTGACAACGAAGAAATAAAAATAACTTCTTTTTAAGGTGGAATGAATGATTATAATTCAATTAAAAGCACAACCTCAACTTCAGAAATGTTGCTATGTCTATACACTATGTAGATCAAAATTAAGGATTATTTAAATTTTGGAAACCTCAGTTTTATATTACTAGTATCGTGGTAGAAATTCGTCCACCCAAAAGTCACATTCACAGTCTCTAGAGTCAAACTATTTGTTTGAAAATTAAATCACAAAATATTATTTTAAGTTTAAATTTTTTTTTTAATACGCACACTGATCGGAAGTGCAAAACCAAAAATGGCCCACGGTGTGTCTCAGGTATATTCCGCACCTATGGCTTCCCAACCATATACAATTATCGAAATTTCTTGGGTACTTTTTGAGCAAATAGTACCACAAACTTTTTTAAGGCTATTTATATAAACAAGTATCGCCACCCAACTAACATTTCAGCTTCGGTTCGGCTTAATAGAATAGGCTCTAGAAGTTCCATAAGACATTTGTAAAGTTCACTTAAGCATAAAAAGGAGAATGTTATAGAAGCTAATATAGCTTGTATACGTGATTTCGAAAAATCTTCTTATAAACTTATTCGCAGATCTTTTAAAAGTAGCAGATTGTATAAAAGCCTAAAGAAGCCGATACGAAGTTTTAACGAGCGACATTGGAAATTTGAATGACACTTCAACTTGACAGATAGCTTCGGACATGGTTATATAAAAGTAAAATACAAGTTAAATAGAAGTGCGAACTTTTGTATTTTTAGTTGTTTAATACCTATGAGACGTTAAAAATACAAGTCTTATAGAAGGTGAACAAAAATAAATATAAAAAAAGAAAAAATAAATTTTTATTTTTATTTTTTAATGTGATTTTTACTGCATTTTATCTGAAATCAAGTATCAAATTCAATTATATATTATAGTATTGGAAACAATTATAAAACATAAATTATATTTTTACCTCACTAGGGATCGAACTCGGGAACTCCTACGTGACAGTCCATCACTCTTACCACTCAGCCACCTTAGATATAATTTGGAAGTTGCAAAAACTTAATCAGCCTTTTCCTTTTTTAGAGCTTTAAAATTTCCTTTAAATAAGTTCGAGCTTCTATAAAAATTTTCACACAACATGAAATATAAACGATTTGTTTAGCAGTTCCCTTGCTCCATTTTCATTTCAATAGTCTTATTAATTTCAATAGTCTTAAAATAAACTTAGTAATAATGCATATTTTTAATAATTTCAAGCCGAAAAAATACAAGGCCAGTGAAGCACGATAAACAGAAACAAGGTATGCTCATTAGGTGTGTGACATCACAATCATCCGCTTATGTTCGGAGAAAAAAAAAAAATCTTTCTTTATTTGGTCTTCACTTTAAGTTGAACAAAAACATAAAAGCTGACCGTCACGGCACATACATACCCAGATATACGAAAATGCCGAATGTTATGTTTATCTAATGAGCATAAACCTTGTTTCTGTTTATCGTGCATTGAAGCTTATATCTTAAACCAACGAAAAGTAGCTTTCCAAATGCACAAAAGTCATGTGAAATTAATTATGTTTCTCTCCACGACTACAATTTATTCAATATATATATGTTATTATAAATATCTAAAGAGTTTTTTAAAAAGCTTCTTTAAAATGACTTATATATATTATATATTACAAATTCGAGCTTCTTTATTATAGATTGACATATTGACCGCGTTCGGGTACGTCACCAATGGTATATAGATTTGTTCGTGTTAGCCGACTATCAAACAGCTGATATCAAAATGAAATTTAAGGCTATCCCAAAAATGTTCGGATCTGTTTGGATTATACGAACAGCTGACATCTCATCTGTTCATTTTCTTTTGTGAAGGGTCGTTTGGTTTGGTTTGGTTACATATTCGGTTTTGATCGGTCTAAAACATACCAGATACTTACGTATCTCACATACCATATCTGCCTACCACCCGAATACCTAAGGAAAAACCAGCTGACGAACCAAACAGCTGATGTCAAAAAGAAATCTAAAGCTATCCCAAACATTTTGGGATCTGTTTGGATTAAGGCTCTTCCAAACCAACGCGAAACATTCGCTATGCAGGGCGAATCATTCACAATCATAAAAACAAAATGACAAATAAATGATGCTTAACAACAACAAAAACTGCTGTCGGCGAATGTTCCGCGCCGCTTGCGCGTGCGTTGGTTTGGGAGAGACTTCATACTAACATCTGACATCTCATCTGTTTATTTTCTTGGTTTTCGTTTGCCATTTGGTTTGGTTACGTTTTACGTACACGGTTTTGGTCGTTCGAAAACGTATCAGATGCTAAAGTATCTCAGATACCATATAGCTGCCTACCACCCGAACATGGCCATTCTTTTATAATTCTTTAGTAGAACCTAACAAGCCGTATCAAAGTATTCAATGAAACTTATTAAAAATGGTTACAGAAAACTTTTAAAGGCAGCAACTTATATAAAAACTTTATGCAGCCGTTTTAAAGTGACATCTTTGATTATCTTCTGTAATATAAATTTTAGAAGCTTATTAGAGTGACAGCTCGCAAACTCGGTAAGTCTTCTTTTTCTTATTTCTATTCGGCTTTAAAGAAGCAGTTATCCAGCTCGATACATGTATAAGAAATTTGATTTCGCCGAAGGCCCTACCGCGGCTTTATATAAAGTGAAACCTGCGGCACATCAATATTTTTAAGCTAAAAGAAGCTGAATTGTTAGTTGGGTAGCGGCCGAATATTCGGCCGTCATGGATTATCTTTTTACTACTTTATATAAGATCCACGACAATTTTGAAAAATTTTAAAAAAGCAAATCTATTTAAAAAAAAGAAATAAACAAAATTTACGGACATTTCTTTAGCATTCGTTAAACTTTTGTCTTGAACTTAAAAACAAAAAATAATGTTGTTACTTATTTTCTAAATATTTCGTTCATTAACTATTAACCTTAAATCATCTATGAAGCACATATAACACTTCTTTATTTTCTTATAGTTAAACCACATTTTGTTTTGCTTAAATTATGAAACTATAAATTTCTAAATTGAAATTCCAAAAATTCGAAATTACGTACACCCTGGCGTATACGTTCTTTTTTTAAATTTGTTAATTAAATAAGTGCCCAACTGTCAAGTTTTTAAAAAAAATATATGAAAACATGCTCCCGCTTACTAACTTCAAAATGGACGGATATAATTCACCTAATTATTTCCCTTTTTAAAAGTACCTACAATTGTATACAATATTTATCTCAAGAAAACATTAATCTTAATTTAAGTTTTTGACGGGTACCTACATACATACCAAAAATTCAAATAAACATTGGTCTTTTTAATGGTTAAAAAAAGTTGCGTGAGCAAGACAGAAAACAAATGAAAGGAGTTAAAATGCGGAACCCCTTAAGCGGGCCACCCACAAGGTCTGTTCAGATGCCTAAAAAAAATGTTGTAAGACTATCAAAATGAATTATGAAAACAAAACATTTTAGATGTTGCTGAAAAAACTCTAAGCTTTACCGGTGAATTCTAGAATGTACTTATTTTGGAGTAAGGTTTATAAAATAACTTATCCCGAGTTCGTGAAAGTAAACATCCTGAATCACTGCCACACTCAAGCCCTATTTATGCAGGCAAATATATAGTCCTTTTTGAAGAAACGTTACTCTTTTTAGAAGTACTGATGTTTGCTTTCAGCAATGATATCAAAGTTTAGTAAAAATGTACATTGATGGTAAAATTAGTTCGCGATTGTTTTAACATTGATTCTGAATGTTTACTTTTATAAAGTCGGGGGTAATCTTGCAACATAACGTATATCTAATGGCTTATATTAGGTTTTTTCCCAAGGTTTTTTGGGCAGAAATTGTCAGTCTGTCGAAGTGTGGGGATGAAATTATCTCACAGAGAGAAAAACTGCCGAAAAAGTTTGGACCGGTTTCTTGGCAAATATTTCTGCCAGACAATTTCACACAAATATTCTTTTAGTTTGTTTAACCTTTCTCATTCCAACGTGAAGCAAATCGATCTGACTACTCTTACAACAGTCATTTTTTTATACAACTTACCTCAACCTAACATTTGACAGACCAACAAT
Source organism: Melangyna quadrimaculata (assembly GCA_949320155.1). NCBI lineage: Eukaryota > Metazoa > Arthropoda > Insecta > Diptera > Syrphidae > Melangyna > Melangyna quadrimaculata. The sequence goes on from OX439483.1 coordinate 94,581,172, forward strand.
TTCTGCACAAAGAAGCAGAATTTCAGGAGGGGAAATTGTTTTACTCTCTCATGAGTGCCTCTTCTACCCAAAAGTACCAAATTTGTGAAGTGTGGAACAGGATTTGGGCAACAATTGTTGACAATTGTCAAACATTATGTATGTGCATATATTTTTCGTACATACAAAATATTTATTTTTTTGATTTTAAAGCTTTGTCTACTATACTTCAATATTTATGTATTTCTTAGGAAAGTTAATTTTGGTCAAAAATATATAAAAATGTTACTTTCAAAGCTTTACGTTAATATATGGATTCCAAATTTTCCACCAAAAAATCCAAATAAATAATGATCATGATCTCCCGAAATTTCAGACTTCTAAGCCCAACCCTTAAAATGATAAAAATCATTTATTTGGAAAAATTGAAATGTCCATTAAATGGCCTAACAACTTCAAACAGACATAATTTTTGATTTCTGCACATCTGTGGGGCAAAACCTTTATACTCCAACGATATATAATTTATGTAGTTCCGTTGAGTATTTACAGAGAAAAGTGTACCGTCAGGTTTTGCTTAGATTTTGCTTTTATATAATTATTAAACATATTCAATTTTGTTAATCTGAGCCTGCAATAAAAATTATTTTAAATTTACAGGCAGCCAATAAAAATTTCTGGTGTACTCGGCCAGATAACCTTCGATCCATTCCTGTTGATGTGTGGCGGAATTTTAGTGATTCAAAAGATAATTGCCATCAATTTAGCTATGATTATTATAGCATATCACTTTCTTCAAATTCAAACATAGAGGTAAGTTCATTTTCATACTCATCTAAATCTTCATCTATAATAATTCATCTGTCTTTCTTGTTTTTTGAGCTAAATAAATATTCATCTTCTCAAAATCCTTACAAACCAACTTAAACGTTTTCTTATCTTTCTATTTATCTCATTTTGTATAAATACACAATAAAGGACAATCTACCAGACATTCCACACAATTACACAAAAATAGCATGTTCGTCATGGGAATATGATATGAATGATAATTTAGGTAATACATGGACATCGGAATGGAATTTAGTCTGTGACAAGGAATATCTTAAAAATGTCGCTGAGATGTTCTTTTTGTTGGGGGTGGCTACAGGTGGTATTATATCTGGATATTTGTCAGATAAATTTGGAAGAAAAACTATGTTATTTATATCAGCAGTGTTGCAGACAATTTTTGGTAAGTAAATACACAGTGATGTTTTTTTTTTTGTGATTTGGCTTTTGTTTTGGAAATTTATTTAAAATTTAAATGGATGTGAGTTATTGAAAAGAAATACCTGAATGAGTTGATCCACACAATTTTTCACTCCAAATTTTTAATTTATTTCTTGAAATCGACATGAGTTGAAACCTTGGTAAAGTTCCCTTAAATAATTACCAGGTGGAACTCAAAATATTAAATTCCAAAGAGCTACTATTTTTAAATGAAATATTGTTATTGATAAATTCTATTGCATACTTCATCAACGTTTCATTATTCTTCAAACGGAAAAAGTCTACTAATTAGCTAAAAAAAAGACTGTGGAACATATTCCATTTCTTACGAACAAATTGATTAAATTACGAATTTTAAAACTAAAAAGAAAATGTCCTTGCAACGTATTGAATTGAATGAAAATTTTAATTGATGTATTACCAAATTATTCACACTGTTTTAGCTGCTTCCTTTAGTTTTCACTTATTGGAGAGAATTGTGGAAAGTATTCTGTAAAGAAAAAAATCAAAAGTTAAATTTTTCTTTATAATTATTGTAAGATCCCAAAGATAAATTGTAAAAAGATTGTAGACCGCATATTCTATCTAGAAAAACATTTGTTATATTTGAGGAGTTTCAAAAATGTTCACACGATTACTTTTCATACGATACTTAGTAAAATAAAAAAACGCATAAAATATTGTGCAACCCTATCTTTTTTTGTAGAAACTTGAAAAATGCTAGAAAAAGATTGTGGAATGTGTTGCGTGATTGCCATTTAAGCAACCGAGACGAGACTGTATATTTGGACCGAAATTTACAGAGAGTCTAATAAATTAAAAAAAAATCCAATTTCAGTTAAATATTTATTTTCTTCTGCACATATTCAAACTATAATCGAAAATATTTCGTTCCAATAATCAACAAGTTGACTGCGGAATCGTATTTTTCGGAGACGAGACCGAGACGAAACCTTAAGGCTGAAAATTTTCGATTTTAACGAGACAGAGAGTTAAGACTTACAAAAGTCTGGCAGTGTCCCGTCTCGTGGCCAGCCCTACAAACAAATTATAATGTGACCATTTTAAAAGTTTGGAATGCGTTGATTTTTCATTTCACGAGCGTTGAATAGGTTTATAGCAGGTAAATTTTATAAAACTGCGTGTAGAAGATTAGAGTCTTTTACCATGTTAATTAAAAAATGTTTCCTAACAAAAGTGATCAGTTGGCTACACGTAGTGAAATTTGTAAACAAAATTATAATGAACAAATTGTGGAACCTAATTTTTTATCGGGGAAATGTTTGATTTTTGATTAATTTTAAATATTTGCTGATTCATTTTGATCCCATTTTGTAAAATTTAATAAATAGCTTGGATACATTTGTGGAACGTATTCAATTTCTTTTTGATTATTTACTTAACGTAGGTATTCTATAAATTTTTTTAATTTCTCAGAAAAAATATGTGAATTAACGAACCCTAAATGTTTACTAAGAATATCTTTTTTTCGTAAGAGTAGGAAGGCAATTTAAAAAAAAAACATGCGATTAATGGTTTTGTAAAATGTACTGCTAAAAGAAAAAAAAAGGTAATTTTTTTCACAGATCATAAATGATGAAATTTCTCTAGCCTTTTTTTCGTAGAGTAAACCAGTGGAAAATTATTAGAACAGCGCTTAGGACATTGTGGAACGTATTTATCTAAAAAAATGGCAATATGAGATCTTTTACTTAAATCTTTAAACAATTTCAGCCTTGTGTTGTGAAAATCTTTAAAAAAAAACGCGGAAAAGTTTGTGCAATGTATTTTATCACCAACAAAATTGTGTTGATTTCGTTTAAGAATTTTGTCAATTTTCTTTCTTTGATAGCAACTTCAACCTCTCTACGTAATGTCCGGAATTTTGAATTTAAAAATTATTATACACAATTTTAATACTTAAACTTTTTACTCCCAACGCAGATAAAGTAAAATTGAAAATATAGTTGTATAAAACAAATTTTTTACTTTACTGATGAAACCAACTTTTTGTCTGGTCGAAACGCATAACGGTCCAACGCACTAACGTCTAATGCATTCCACAAGAGAAAAAACAGGAAAATTTTTTGTTAATCAATATAAATGTTCATTTTTTTTTAATTTGAAAAACCAAAAACAGTATTGGCAAGTTTGAAGCTGTCAAAAGTAAAATTGTCACTTTCGAGCAACGCCTCAAATTATGGTCTTAACTTAAAAAAAAAAATATCTTCAAACCCAAGTTTATATCGTCAGTGAAATCTCGTCTCTATTCATCTTGCGTTGGTGTTTTTTCCAACTAAGTAAACCTCACTGCAGTCACTTCAGTTTAAAATCAGTGATCTATTATTACAAGTCCTATTCTTATACTAACAGAAAAAAAATCTACACCTTATCCTTGATTTTTCCAATTATAATAATCTTCCATCCAAAGGCTACGACCTTTGTCCAAGTTCCAAGTGCAATGTGCTTGTGCAGTTTCCTAACCAAACTAAATCAACATCAACCTCAACTTACAACAAAAATGACTTTGACATTTGATTGCCACCACTCGAATAAAAAACCTCTGTGTAGTGTTGTAGGTAGAATATCTATTTTTAATAATTCCCAAAGGTCATTTAAATCCATCAACTCAATATCCGTCTCATTCATCTACGACTATACTTTTTTTTGATTCTATATTTTGTGTATTATTGTGTATTTTTTTTTATATATTTTTAGGTCTGGCATTGTATTTTGCCAATTCATTTGAATTGTACTTAATATTGAGGACCCTCCTTGGACTGGTATCTGTTTCGGTGACCTATGCCGGATTAATTTTAGCCATTGAATATGTCGATGGCAAATGGCGAACTATTGCCGGAATGTACAATTTATTTCCACTGCCAATATCCTATATGTTGATATCAGGAATTGCCTATTTAACACAGGATTATCAAAAATTACAACTTTGTATTGGTTTTCCTGGTATATTTTTGTGCTTTTTATGGTAAGAATTTAACAAAAACACAAACTACTGAAGCTAATGTCATTTTTTTTTAGGTTTGTTGTTCCAGAATCACCACGTTGGCTTTTATGCAAAGGACGTGTGGCAGAAGTTAAGAAAATTGTCGAAAGTGCGGCTGCATTTAATGGACGACAACTACCAGAGAATTATGAAAAGATATTGACACCGCCAGTGCAAGAAACAGAGAGCAGTCATGACTTTTGGTGTTTATTTAGATCGAGATACTTAAGAAGAATAACAATATGTTTTCTACTCATTTGGTTCACAATGAATTTGGTCTATTATGGATTGATTTTAAATATGAATACATTTGGGGGAAATGTTTACTTGAATTCGGTGAGTAAAAAAAAACAACTTAAAACAAAAAAGAGTTAAAAACTAAATTTTTTGTGACTAAAGCGAGATACAGACATAATCCCCAAACCAAATATCCAGAAATACAAATTGAGCACACTTTGAAAATGCCAAAAATTTAAATTTAAATACCCAACCCCAAAATCTCCAAGCCCAAAATCCCCAAACCCAAAATCCCCACACTTTGAAAAAGCCAACAATTTAAAATTGTCAAACACAAAATCTCATAGCCCAAAATCGTCAAACCCAAAATGACCTAATCCTAAATCACCACACTTTAAAAAATCCATCCCAATCCCAAAATGCCCTAATTCAAAATCCACAAAAGCACCTAAATCTTTCCTAAGCGCAGCCACTCCTTTTTATGGGAAAACAAACTACCTTCAAATCCCCAAAATCCAATATCTCAATCCGTCGAAATCCCACAAAATACCAATTCAATATGACGAAAAGTCGAAGTCGAAAATAAATATGTACTTTTTGTCCCACCAAAATCTCCAAAAATCCCTGAAAATTCCAAAAATATTTGTTTTCTGATTTTCTGCTTGCATACATTTTATTTTTGGGGATTTTCTATTGAACATTTGATTTAAAGAGATTTTTCAATTGGGGATTTTGTATTTGGGATTTTCGTTTTAAGTTTATTACTAAGCCTTTTTTATGTTTATGGAGGTTTATAGTGAAGTTAAAAATATAGAAAAAAATCCCCAATAAAAAATAACAAAATAAGCAGTGCATCGAATACCGAATCAATCAATAAAATCGGGCCCGCGATTTTGGCAAAAAAAAATTGTTTTTTGGGATTTTCCTCCCAAGGGCTTCTTTGCGTATGAGGACTTCGTCGTATTGGATTGCATTTTTTGGGGATTTCGTCCAGTAGATATATTTTTTTTTTGGGATTATAGGTGTGTCCCGTTTATGGACTGTGGGATTTTTATATGTATTTGAAAGGTATCTGGGAAACAACCGTAATCCCAAAAAAAACACTATGTCACCCTCACGATTTTGTTGCGAATTGCACTGTGGATTTTGGGATTTTCGCTTCGAGATTGTTTTCAATGAGATTTTTCTCTTGGGGATTTTGAATTTTCTACATTTTCACTTGGGGATTTTGTCTATGTGGGTTTCCGTTTTGGGATTATATTTTTGGAGCAAACATCCCCAACTCTAGGCATAGCTCAGTCAAATTCGACAATAATTTCGCAAAGTACGATGTAGTTCTGCATTTTTGATATGTTGGTGGGGCATGTTAGGGTAGTCTGTAGCTAAGTTTGCAACTTCGAAAAACCTGTGCTCGCTGCAGGAAAAATGCAACAGTGAAAAAAACGCATAAGTCACCCCATTTTTTCCGACATTTTCATTTATAACTTTGGAAATATCCAACTTAGCAAAAAAAACATCCACTATATTCTTGTTTGTTATAAAATTTTCTACAAGACCAGATTAGTTTAAAATTCATGTTTGTTATATTTGAGTTGCTATCTAACCATGAGTAGAAACAAGAATTTTGAAAAACTAAGTAATTTTGAAGCGCTCAAAAAATAGGTCAAACATTGTCCAATTGTGCTCAAAATTTGCAATCAAATAACCTAGACTATTATAAGACAAAATTTCAAAAATTGTTCACTTGGCATGTAAATGTGTCATTTCGTGAACATTTCCGAAACTTTTAAAATCGCTACTAAAGTTGCTTAAAAAAAGATATAAATATTGTAACTATATTTTATCATAGTTAAGGGTTCCAAGTACGTGTACAAAAATAAGTGCCAACTTAAGCGTCCTACTTTGACCACAGCAATGATGCAAACATTGCTTGTTGCACTTAGTTAACATCATGTTTCTTGCCAAAACTATTTGACCGATTTGGATCAAATTTTCAAATTTTGTCTTATAATACTCTAGGCTATTTGAGCACAATTGGACAATGTTTGACCTATTTTTTGAGCGCTTCAAAATTACTTAGTTTTTCAAAATTTTTGTTTTTACTCATGGTTAGATAGCAACTCAAATATAACATGCTTGAATTTCAAACTAATGTGGTCTTGTAGAAAATTTAATAACAAACAAGAAAATAGTGGATGTTTTTTTCCTGAATTGGATATTTCCAAAGTTATAAAGGAAAATGTCGGAAAAAATGGGGTGATTCTTGCGTTTTTTCACTGTTGCATTTTTCCTGCAGCGAGCACAGGTTTTTCGAAGTCCCAAACATAGCCACAGACTACTCTAACATGCCCCAACAACATATCGAAAAAGCAGAACTACATCGCCCTTTGCGAATTCAGCCCTTTTTTTGTAATTATTGAATGGGCTAGCATCTGCTTTATCGATTTTACAATTGTTTTATTAAATTTGTTTGGATTTTGGGAAGTCTTGGTTTGGGGATTTAGGTTGTGGATGTTTGGCAAGGAGATTATTTTTATATCGAGTTTTGTATATATTTTCCATATTTAAATATAGAGTTGATTGCCTTTTCTTTTGCATTAAATTAGGGTTGCTATCTTTTTGAACCTTGTTAATGCAGAAATCCATATGGTTGAGATAAATGCGAGGTTCTTTCTAGTAAACATTCAGCCAGCTTAAATCTTCTTAAATATTTGTGTACAATACAAGTGTTCCCACCCTATTATCTTTAAATATTGAAGAGATGTTAAAAATAAATAATAAATTGTATTTCAATAATCTAAAGGCCTACATAGGCCTACTTTTGTACAAAAGTACAAAAGTGAGAAATAAATATATATTCTGAAGACACCTGCTTGCAAAACAAACAATGGAAATTTATGCACGGTGGTTTAATTTATATGTCAGAACAATTTTCGTATGTTTTTTTGCAAGCATGTTTCCTTAGCGACCATTTTAATCTCTCACTTTTGCACTTTTTGGCAAAAGTAGGTCTAGGTAGTTAAGCCTTAAAGCTTTTAAATAATATAAAAAAAAGTCCATACCTCCAATGATGGTGAAAATGAAGTTTATTTTAAACAGGGTTACCATAGGTAAACTTTTAAAATACCAACATATTTATCTTTTTTGGATTTAGAATTTAAATAAAGAGAAGTTGGAATTTTGTATGACAAAGATTTTGCCTAGAAAAACAAACTGATTTGCAAGTAGAACATGTTTTAGTAAAGTTTTGGAGTTCCATAAAGACATCTGGTTATTTCTTTACAAAAAAACAGCATCAACTTCGGCCAAATTATGGGGACAGATGTGAATATTTACTTGGTCTAATAAAAAAGGGTTACCAGGTACATGCAATTATTTTAGAAGAAGACATTTTGAACCCAATTTTATTTTTCAATTATTTTAACTCTGAACTAAGTTGACTATAAGACATGGTCCCAAAACAGTTTATTTCAAATGGGGTTGCCAGAAGACTATCTTTATTATGAATTGGGAAACCCTATCCCCCTTATTTATAAAGAAAAAATAGTTATTTAAGCTTCCGTGTTAAGGAAAACTACACCGTGGAATAAGAATGTTCCGGACTCAAATGGAGCAGTAAGCAATTGCCTTTAATTTGAGTCCACAAAATTCTTATTCCATGGTGTAGTTTTCCTAAACAATAATCAAATATATCAAAGTTATATTGTTAAAAAGTGTCATGTTAAATAAAAAAGACACACTCTTCACTTCTACATAGAAAGCTGCAAGGAAAACAATAAACTCTAATAACTTGAATTACATGATATTCATGGTTAAATTAACGCGGCACTGTTTGTATAAAATTATATTTGACTAAAGAATAAAATTCCGTGTTGTTTTAACTGGAAGTTTTTCTAGATATTTTTTTTTTTTAATTTTGATATAAAGAAATGTCAATTTTAATCAAGATCAAGCTAGCTATTCTAACATTGTCCCTTGTAAATTTTAAGGAAAATCATATTACTTTAACAGTGCTCCATATAAATTTCGATTTTAGTATGAAATGGTTAATGTGTTAAATGAAATTTTATTAAACATGACATTTTAAATTGTATTGGGTGAAATATTTGAAATAATCAATAGGGTGGGTCAAATTGAACAAATTGTATGGTAAAAACTTTGCAAATGCATAAGTTCCTAACTGTTGAACTTTATCAAAATTCATTAACATATTTAAATAATAGAAAATGAATTTAACTAAAATAAATGTCTTTAGGTTTTAATTGGCAAAAGCTACTATTTAAAAGATAATTTATTAGTACTTAAGCATAAATTATGCAGATTTCGTTGAAAAAAATATAAATATTTTGTTTAAAATCTGTGTGGCACGTGATCGATCTGGATTTAATATAAGCCAGAAAATCTGGCACAGTCTGAGCTAGTAAACAGCTAAAGATTCATTTGAATCGCAAGTGTTTTTACTGTCAAAAATGACATAAGGACTATTTCTATTGGCATTAATCGCATCCCACTTTCAAATAGTGCTCATTTTGACAGATATCACCAACGTGAAAGATTTTCGGAAAAAATATAATTCCGTCTTTATGACAGATATGTCATAGTTTGTCATCTATATTACTAACCAAGCATATTGCTTCAATAAAAACTTGTCCTCCCACTGGCACCCACAATCGGTTAACACGAGTTTCTACTTTTACGATCAAATTTTTAAATCCATTGCCAGACTGCCTTTTCTTCTTATTTAAATGAAAGCCATGTGTGTTGCCAAAATAAAACCGAAAGTGATCACTATGATCAGATTAAGATTACTGTCTTGTGCCATCACAGCGCCACCGGCCACAGCCGCTTGATTCGACTTTATTGGTTTTCTTGGTCTGCTGAATGATCTGCGCGTTAATATTTCATCTTTGCGTGAGAATTAATTGATGGTGGTGGTGCGTCATTTTGGACGTCATTTTTATCTATAAAAATGTTGAAAATTCAAAAAGATACTCAGGGCTGGCTGAATGCCCAAACTATGTCGTGGTCTTGTTTTGTTTTGTGTTTTATTTTTTCAGGTCTAGCTATAATAAATTATACAAAGATTTTTTTAAAGATATTTTTTTTAAACGTTTATAATATATTTTTTTATTTTTTTAATAATTTTATGTTGTTATTTTTTATATTCAAAATATTAATTTTGTTTTAATATATTTTTTTTTATTATGATTTATATGAATTATAGGCTCTAGCTGGTCTAGTCGAAATTCCTGCGATTGCTATTGCTATGTATATCATTATGAAAGTTGGCAAGAAATGGCTTTTCTGTGGGACATTAGTTTGTGCTGGTATTGCATGTTTGTGTGCGGCCATAACCGAAGGTCAGGATGATATACTTTGGTTGAAAATTACATTCCTCATGATTGGTAATAAAAACAAAAAATTTTGTTTTTTTTATGAAAACTTATAAAAGAATATTCTATTTTAGGAAAATTCACAATTAGTGCTGGCAATACTATAATGCCAGTTTATACTGCAGAATTGTATCCAACGGCGATACGTAATGTTGGAGTGGGAGCTTGTAATGTTGCTGCTGGTTTGGCGTTAATATTAACTCCGTATTTGTCGTTGTTGGTAAGTTTTAAGAAAGAATATTTTTTTTGAGAGATTGTATAGCAACTCAGCAAAAGTCTTACTAGTTAAACAAAAATAAAATTCCTTATAATAATTTGGTTTGTTAATTTTTGCGTATACAAAATTTGGTAAATTGCTATACACTCCCTTAAAAGCGCGGCTATTATTTATTTTTTTTATATTTATTTTATTGAATCGAAGGATTTTTAAGTTCAAGTATTTTAAATTTTCTTTAATTTTTTTTAAATTTTTGTATTTTAGACGAAAATCGAAAGTCATTTGTTAATGACTTTATTGACTGCCTGGAGCTTATTCGGTGGTGTGGTTGTATTGTTCCTGCCTGAAACTATGAAACAACATACTAAGCAGCATCCGCCTGAAGAAAAGTAAGTAAATAATTTTAATGCAATTTAGTAAACGAAGACGTCTCTTGAGGGGATTTTAAGACTAAGACTGAATTTTTATGAATTAGTTTGATTCTCAGTAACTCGATGTTTACGTTAGATGAAAATTTGCTATGGTGCCAGTATGTCATTGCAACTGAATTGCAAAATCCCAAAAAAAGGTGCCAAGCTATTCGGGATTTTGACGTTCGGGTTTTTACAATTCGGGATTTTGATCTCCGGGATTTTACAATTCGAGGTTTTTACGTTCGGGATTTTGACCTTAAGGATTCGGGATTTTCTACCGTGTAACCGTCATACCGCGAAACCGTGTACCTTTGTAACCGTGTTGGCATCGAAATCCTGAAATGCAAAATCCCAAAAAATTACTAAGCCATTCGGGATTTTGTAATTCGGGATTTTGTCGTTCGGGATTATACAATGCGGGATTTTGATCTCCGGGATTTTGCAATTCGGGATTCTTAAGTTCGGTATTTTGACCTTTAGGATTTAAGGATTGGGGATTTTGCCACCGTGTAACCGAAATACCGCGAAATCGTGTAACCATGTAACGTCAGTTATAGGGCTGGCGACGCGACGAGACGAGACTCTGCGAGACTTTTGTAAGTCTCGTCTCGGTCTCGTTAAAATCTTGTCTCGGTCTCATCTCCGAAAAATACGATTTCCGGACTCCCAGTTGGTTTTGGAACGAAATATTTTCGATTTTAGTTTGAATACGTGCAAAATAAAATAAATATTTAACTGAAATTGGATTTTTTTAATTTATGAGACTCAAATTTCGGTACAAATATACAGTCTCGTCTCGTCTCGGTTGCTCAAAACCAGTCTCGTCTGGTCTCGGTCTCGTCATGCGAGACCGAGATCGAGACTTTTCTCGTCTCGTGGCCAGCCCTAGGCAGTTAAGGAGACCCAAAATATAACTTAGCGCAAAATCCCCAAATTTAAATCTCTTAGTCCAAAATGTTTTGTATTCTAAATTCTTAAAACCAAAAATCCCCAAAAATAAAATTCAAATAAAAAAATGCGTGAATTTTCGGCTTGGAGATTTTGGAAATGGGGATTTTGTTTTTCTAGATAATCCATTTTGGATATTTCAGTTTGTTTATTTATGATTATTTTTGAGACTAATGGTTTTAGAATTCAGGTACCTAACCTACGTCACTAACCCTTTTTTATGTTTGTGGTATTTTTTTTATTTTTTTTATTTTTTGGGATTAAGGGTGTTTGTGTTTATCGTTAATGGACTATGGGATTTGTGTATGTATATTGGAAACACCTGTAATCCCAAAAAACTTATCTCCGCAATTTTATTGCTTATTTCGCTACTTGCACTGCTTACTTTGAGATCTTCTTTTGGGGATTTGTTTCTTGTAGGATTTTCTTTTGGAGATTTAGACAGTGTCTAAATGCGTTTCTAAGGTATGTTCTGCACGTCTACGCACCTATGGCTTTCAATCTATATAAATTTTATCGAAATCAGTTGGATACTTTTCGAGCAAATGGTACCACAAACAAAATTAAAGGCTTTTTATATATAGATAATAATAATAATAACTTGTATTTCTTTGAGATAAAGCTTATGAATAAAATAATAATGATGTGAAAATGGAGTTTATTTCATAACAGGGTTACCATAGTTCTACTCTAAAGAGATCAATAGATTCGGGATTTTACAATTCGGAATTTTGACGTTTAGGATCTAACAATTCGGGATTTTGACACCATGCAACCGTATAACCGTCTTCCCGCGTAACCGTGCAATCGTGTTACCGTATAAACACGCTATCACTACTGCTTATAGCAAGCATTTGTAACATTACATAATATTTCATTTCTCAACGGGTATTTTTCACCTTCAGATTCTAAAAAATAGCAACGTGTCACAGTCATCATTTAGCGCCTAACCTAACATAGATTCCAAGTTAAACAATAAATAAACAAATAAATAAAGTGTGGCAACACTTTTGCGATGCATAACAAAACAGATAATATTGGCACATTGATACTGGCGAATATTAATATTACAGCTTGTGCTTAGGTGTAAGCTTTGAATAACTCAAGTCAAAAACATTATGGTTTATATTCGCCCTACTATACTCGCGAATCTAAACAATCATAGCTGTCACTGAAGCTGTCAGTTCTAACTCTGCCTTTAATGTTAACTCAACGCCATCTTATGGTGGGAACATAAGCTTTCTTAGCGCCGGAAGTTCTTCCCAATGATTTCCGCCCGTCGTCGGTCAGCAGTTATTTTCAAAAGCAAACTTAAATATTAATATTAATTTAAACCTTAGAATTTTAAGCAACAATACATCAGGGTTAAAAAAATAAGCTAATGTACCCTGATTTTTTTAATTTTATAAAAGAATAAACATTTTTAACCGAAAATCAATATGAACTATTCACAAATCTGTTTAAAGGATTCGAACTCAAGTGGACAGCGGCTTACAGAACACATAATTTTGGAAGAGCAAGTGGTGGGATGGTGGTTGGCATCAAAAGTAATCTCAAACACATTTTAAAATTTGAGAGTGCTGGCGAATCATTTCCTTAATAGATCAGGAATTAAAACACTTAATTCTACCAATTTACCTTAATTGTAACCATTGGTCTGAAGATTTCGATCAGCTGGAGGATTTACTTGTGCAAATGCATGAAACAAATCTTTTGTTATTAGGGGATTTTAACGCACGGATAGGAAGTGATCTTGGTCGACAGTTACTCCATCATGTCTTAATTATACCAGATCATCAAAAGACAACCGGAAAGATAGCAAAGGGATTACATTTTTAGAGCTCTGTGACTCGTTTAACTTCACAGTTTTAAATGGTAGAAGTGAAGGAGATCCCAAAGGGGAATACACTTTTATAAGATCATCTGGTCAGTCTGTCATCGACTACTGCCTAGCTTCTGGTAACTGGCTAAATTTAATTGCGGACTTCAAAGTGGAAACTAAAACATATTCTGAACATATGCCATTACCAATTTCAATCAACACGAATCCACATGCTTCATCTACCACAACGCAGTTAAGACTGCCCCAAAATTAAAATGGAATGATAATTATCTTCAGAACTATCAACAAAGATTAGATACGGAACTTGTTTCACTCAAAGAAATATCCCCAGAACCCATTATGGATGATTTGCTTGGTGCTATAACGAATGTTCATGTACGACAGACAAGGAGTGTGAAAACGCTCGGAATCGCTCGTTATCATTTCTTGCCTTGTTCCGAATGTTAAATAACTCGGTTGTCAAGACATTGATTGTACATCTAAGCAAAAAATAAATATAAAGCACTGTGCTTGCAAAAAAAGGAAGATTATAATAGAAGAGTGATTGGCTCACTATCAACGGCTAGATCTTCTGCTGATTTTTGGAAGGCAATGAAAGAAGTAAATGGATCTAAACTTACTATTGGATGTAAGCTTAACGCATCAGAGTTAAATGTCTATTTTCTGTCGTTGCTCAATACTGATTGTAGATCCTTAAACTTCCACTATGCAACTCCACTTACCGAGGACGATTTTCTGGATGCCACTTTCTCTGAAGAGGAATTGAACGCAGCATTAGAAAGTGCCAAAATTAATAAAGCAGCAGGAACAGACAGAATACCTATGGAATTTTACAAGTATGCAACGCGCAACGCAAGATTTCAAAGCTACTCTCTTGAATTGCTACAACAGAATTTTCGAGTCCAAAGAAATTCCGCCCTGTATTTTTTCCTCAATTATTTTTCCATTATTTAAAAAAGGAGACCCGTCGAATAAGATCGAATAATTATCGTGGAATATTGTTTTTGAACGCTTCTATGAAATTGCTTGCAAATATTTTATTTTCCAGACTAACAGCATGGATAGCTGAGAACTCAAAGTTAAGCGATCTTCAAGCAGGATTTCGATCAGGCTACTCGACATTGGACCAAGTATTTTTACTTTTAAATATTGCGGAAGTCTACCTCAATCGAGAGAAAAATCTACGCCTTTGTTGTGGATTTTAAGGCGGCTTTTGACAGTATTAATAGAGTGGCTCTATTTTAAAAGCTGTCCAATATAGGCATCTCTTCAAAAATAATTCTTATTTTAAGAGCCCTTTATGCAAAGGATTCTGTAGCAGTTTGGGATGGAGATATTCTTTCGGATGAATTTAGCTCTTCAATGGGTCTTAAGCAGGGATGTCCATTGAGCACTTTCTTATTTACCCTATTCATTGAAGATTTAGTGGAAAACGTGGGAGGGAGTGTGACCATTGCAGGTGAGACCATTCCGGCTTTGTTGTATGCTGACGACATAGTTCTTTTATCAGAATCTCCTACACAACTCCAGGATATGATAGGCAAACTAGAAAGATACTTATGTATGTGTTAACCTGGACAAATCAAATATAATTATCTCCAGAAAAGGTCATGGAAGGTACGCGAGAAATGAAGAATGGAATTATCAGGGAACGGAAGTTAAAGTGGTAAAGGAATTTAAATACCTCGGCGTGATCATATCAAGTAATCTTTGCTTGGAAAAGCATGTTAAAGCTAAACTCCATGAAGCCGAAGCTGCCATATGTGTTGCTTGGAATAAATGCATTGCAACAAAATCTATTCACCATTCTGATAAATACAAATTATTTCAAGCAGTATCAAAATCAATTATGCTTTACTCCTCGCAAGTATGGTATAATGTGATGTGGAAAAATTACTTCGCTTTTTTTGAAACAAGTTTTTGCTCTGCCCTCTACGACACCAAACTACATGCTCCATATTGAAAGAGGGCTGCCACCTATGTTTATCGACTAACTCAGGTGCCATTTCGATTACATAATTAAAATACTTCGAATGGACTCATAAAGATTAATCAACAAAGTCTTTAAATATCTCATATCTAATCAGCTTAATTTTGTACAAACGTGGATTGATCTTTCTGTTTCTCTGAATGAAACAATCGGATTGGAGATTGACGACATAGTATCTTTTAAAAGAAATCTTTACCACCTTGTAGCCAAACTAGATGAACAATATCGTCGGAATTTTATAAACCAGGCCAAAACATCGCAATACAGAGAGTATTACAGCAAACTTGAGTTTAATCTGTGCAAAATAAACTACTTCAACGATAAGAATCCTACAGCTCGAAGGATTAAGGATATCATATCCTTAATCCTTCGAGCCAGAGGGGAAATACTTGCATTGAACTTTATACCCCATAGACCAGACCTACCGCTCGAATGTAAAATATGCAATACACACGAAAGTGAAATTATCGCACACTTTTTGGGACTATGTCCAATCCTTCAAAAAATCCGACGGGACACTCTTGGAAAGAACAAATTTGATTTGGAAGAAATAATACAGATTCTAAATGGAGCGATACACAGATTTACAGATTTATTCGAACGGCATCGAACGGCAGAAATAGAATAATAACAGAAAGTTTTTAGTCACAACTTTTTTTTTTTCTTATTCATTTCTATGCTCACTGATTCTTTTAAAAATTATAATATGTTTCTTTTTTGAATTCACTTTTAAAAATAACCGTATTTAAAAAAACAAAGTGCATTGTGATTATTACATTTATTTAAATATGTCAATCTGACCGACGGTTCATAACCAGGTCTTAATCGACTTGTAATCAAAGAAAAACTATAAATCTGAATTTTGTATAAATAATGTCTTATAATCTAATCTAGTCTGTTCGCCCTATGTTTCATACAAGTCAGTGGCTCATTGAGACCATAAATGGTACGATGGAAGTCGAGGTGACAAATATCTGAGTTCCGAGAACTATGACTTCTAACCATTAAATGAATTTCGTCTAAAAGAACAGGTGAATCAATGCAACCAACCAGGAGTTGGTGTAAAAAAATAACAACGTTTACTCTGTGACGTTTTTCCAGCGTTGTCATATTTTAAAGAAGAAAGCGATTGCTATAAGGAGGAACGTGATTCGGATCATTCCACTTCAAATCTCTTAATGCAAAACGCACAAATTTACGCTGTACAGATTCGATGCGATTAATGTGTACAGAGTAGTTGGGTGACGATTAGCGTTGCCAGATTTTTCTTACGGCTAGGCGGGACAAATGGCTAAAACAATGAGAAATACCGGGATTTCAACAGTTTGCCCGGGGCAAAATGAAAAGTCATAATATGCATGCATATTAAAATAAATAATTTCTTTCAATAATAGCTAATTAAATACATTTTCTGAAAATTACGTTGCATAGGTACGAGTAAGTATTTTGATTTTAAAATAAAATTCATTGATGAAACTTAAAACCAAAACCATCTACTTCAAAATGAAAACATTATTATAGTTTAAATTATTAGATAATGTAATTATAAACGATCAATTTTTTGTAAACCGGGACGTCTGGCAACGTTAGTGACGATACAGTACTCGCTTATTGTTAGTGGAGACGAAGAAAACAGTTGTACAGAGTTAATAAAACCAAGCATTGCGTAGGCTTTATTGACGATTTTCTCAATGTGGGATATAAAGTAAAGATTTTGTGAGAAGTATACACCTATATAACATGTTGTTATTACTTTATTAAGTACAGATTGGTTCATGCTGTAATTAAATGCTGTTGGATTTTTTCTTCTAAAAAATGAAGTCAATTGGCATTTTGAAACATTCAAAAAAGAGATTTTTATAATATTAAGGTCATTTTGAAGAGATACGGAATCAGACTTAAATAACTTAATATCACCAGCGTAGATAAGCACCCTGTAGGATTTATAACTATCGAACCAACATCATTGATAGGAATTATAAAGAGTCGTGGATCGTTGTGACTACCTTGAGGTACACCAGAGTCCGCAGTTATTTAATCGGAACTTGATAAGTTCTCCCCTTCAAATATGATCTTATCTATTCAACAAAAATTGTAGGGAAATCTAGAGATGAAAGTTTAAAGAAATTAAGACTATGAAACAACTTATCGAATGCCTTACTGAAGTCAGAATGGATACAGTCAACTTAATGGCCATTCACAATAGTTTTATTTGTAAAAGACATAAATTCAAGAAGATAAGTTACAGTAGATTTCTTTTTCATAGACCCATAAACCCATGTTGCTCGCTCGCAAGAAAAGGTTTGCAGCTGAAATAAAAACTTTAGCATACGATAGCCTCAAATTGTTTACGTAAACATGAAAGTTTGGCTATTGGCCTATAATTTAAAATATCGCCACGGTTTTCCTGTTTGTGAATAGGAATTCTAAATGAATTTTTCCAAATATTAGGAAAAACAGCTTGATTTAAAGAATTTTGAAATAAAAATGCTATAGGTCCCGCCAGAGTGTCGCAACAATTTTTCAAAACCAACGCAGGAATTCCGTCAGGTTCACTAGAAGTGTCGTTGTCTAATTTCATAAGATTTTTCTTACGTCCTCAACTGTGATTACAATATTATTCATTGAGCGTTGAAAAAAGATATTCAAATGATTATAATTGCTTTAAAAAGGTACGAAAAAAGGATGAAAACATATTGCCAATAGCAGGAGAGATGTTGCTAGTCTCGTCTAAGTACTTCTTAAGTAGATATCCGTCAGATTTTCTCTTGATATTAACAAACTTCCAAAAGATTTTAGGATCAATAAGAAGCGAAGAACGCATTTTGGATAAATAAAGATCATAAAAGTTTTGACTTAATGATCGGAACTCTTCATACCATGTTACCCTACAACCGTGTAACCAGGTTTTGATGTTAGACTGATAAAATATCTTTTTTTTTTTGCTGTAGAACTCTTTTCTAGCATTGAGATTTAAATTCTTCCAAATATTTTTTTAAATATTGAAATAATGACATTTTTTTTTCTTCTTTCAGATGTTAGGTCGAATTACTGTATTTTCAAACCAAAAATAAAAACAAAAAAAAAAAACACAGCAAACAATGCAATACAAAACAAGCCATATCTAGATCGAATGTGAGTCTCATAAAAACCATTACCTTTAATATTAAGATAAACAAAAAAAGTAGTTTTTCAAAACAGAACAAAAACCTACAAATTTGATTTAAATAATTTTAGTATTTCAAAAAACAACAGAAAATTGAAATTGATAAAAATAATTAAAAAAAAAAATTCATTAAGATTAATGTCGTTTGAAAAAAAAACTAAAACAAAAAATATGTAGTTTCATATTGTTACATAATTTATATATATTCGTATATAACAAATTCGTGGTATTTAAAATATTATAGTAAGTAATTAATGGTCTTGAAAATCTTAATCTGATTCAAACTAAGCATTTTCATAAATAAAAACAAATAAAGAAATATTAAATAATCAATATCTTTATGAAAATAAAATAAAACTAAGAAACAAAAACTGTGTACAGTTAAACCAAATCAAAAAAAAAAAATACCTACACATACACACACATATCTAAATGTCTCCAATAAAAATAACAATTTTTTGGCTGGTCCAAAAACATTTCTCAAACCCAATTTATTAATGTTTGTTTATAATCTTTGTTTCTTTTTTTTCTTTTGTATTTTCTTATTAATAATAGAAATGTATTTATTTAACGTCCATGTGCTTTTTGTTACAAAAATTGTGCTTTTTTTTAATTTACATTTTAATGCAGAATTTAAAACAAATGTAACCATAAAAGAAAAATATCTACAGAAGAAAACCATATCTCTACAATAGATTAAAATAATAAAAACTATATACTAAGACTATATTACAAAACAGGCAGGTCCTTTTTTGTGTAAGAGATTTTTTTAATACAAAATACAGTGAAAATAAGAAAAAAACAAAACAAACAATTTTAAACAAAGTTCAATAAAAAATACAACCAACAAAATAGAAAATATATTTAAAAAACCAAACATTAAATAAAAAAATAAATTGTTCAAAAATATTAAATTAAAAAAATTAATAAAAATTAAAATTATAACTATTATTAAATATAAATATTATATCAATGTGTAAATGTAAAAGTGTAGTCAATTAAATTAATTTAAAAAAATGAAAAAAATAATTGAAAGTTAGATTTGTATTGTCAATTATATATTAAACAAAATTTATATCACAACAAAAAACAAAATGCATTTATTAATGTTGAAAAGTAAACAAAAAAAATATATATAATTTAAATTTTTTTTTCTGATAAGTAAATAGTTATATTTAAAATTATCGCGTGTATGTAGGTATGTGTTTATATAATGTACTTATTTGTAAATGTATATGTTATTGTTGATTTTAATTAAAAAATATTATGATGCCGGGGCTTTGCTCGATAATGCATACATTTTATTAATTTTACGTTTTCCTTTGCCCGTCTGAAAAATTAATTTTCAAAATCTACTAAGGCCCAATTTGTTCGCCTTCCATTAGAAATTGACCGATTTTAAATATTATTATTTATTCAACTTATTTTAGTGATTTTCAATGACATTTCCTCTATTGACTAATTGTTTTATTAATTTAAAATCGGTTTTACCTAAGACCATAAAATGCACCTTTTAAGGGGGATGTTAAGCCGTAATAGAGGATTAAGGAGTGGTTTCTTTTTATTCACTGTAAATTAGATTTGACTGTTCATATTTTGTATTCATAAAGTGCGATGGGGAAAATAAAAGCCCAAAGAATTTAAAACAACTTGTGGTGGTTTTTAGGACAAAATCTAGTTTTTAATGGACTGTGAATAAATTGGCCCTAAGAGTGTGGTATTAAAGTAAAGCCTGAGTTAAGTCTCTAATTTTTTTTTCTAACTCCTTGTTAACTAAACGAATGCTTGGGACATTCTATCTTTGTGATATCAATTCCCATTTAAAATGAAACTTCTTGATTTAACTGAAGATACAAATAATTCGAGAGTTAACTAACTTAACACTGAAAAACTGTTTTGTCGCATACTTTTATAAATTTTTTTTAAATTCTAAGCAATGTTAACTAAAAATTTTATTGGAAATAAATATAATGACGAACGCACCCCTCTTCCCCCTACAAATAATATGTTAAAATTCTTGTTAATTTATTCTAAAAAAAAGCCTTTGCTGAAATATGAAATATGTTATGTTCTGTTTGCGTAATTGTTTGTATAAAAAAAAAATATAAAAAATAATATTTATATTGTACTTAATTTAGGATTAGTTAAGCTTTTTTATTTTATTATTATTATGTTGTATAAATAAAATTTGAGTAAAATGTTAAAAAATAAATGTCAATAATATTTAACAAGAAAATAAAAACAAAAGTGTTATACAAAAAAAACAAGTAAAAAAAGTATGTTAGATGTAATTATATAACTCTATTGAAAAATAAAATGATAAACAATGTGAGTGAATTTTTGCGATTTGTTGTTAATAATTAATTTTTTGGTTCATAAAGGAAATAACACAAAGGACAAAAGGGAGAGGACCTATGTGCTGCATAGAAATTACACAAGTGAGCCCAAAATAAAAAGTCTGTAGAGCCGATCAATGAAAATTAATCAAAAAGCCAGAAAAATAATTTATTCAAAAATATCAAAAGATGTTTTAAATATTAAAAGATTTATTGAAATTAGAAAAGGAGGTTAGGTTACTTTTATTAGATAATTCAGAATGCAAGAGAATAAAAAAAAGGAAGGCCAAAGTCAGAATGACAGATGACAAGTAAAAATTATGTTGGTATGCAAATGTTGGTAGGTATGCATGGGCATGAATTGGCAGGGATGTCCAACACGCTCCCTGAATGAGATGGTTCTCTTAACTTGATGACTCCAAGTTTTGATAAGCAATTGTAATGCTTCGGCCCAGTTAGTGCCTTAGTTAGAACATCGGCAGGCATTTCTTCCGTAGGTAGATATTCTAGTTTGATGCCTCCTTTAGATAAGACATCGCGAATGAAGTGGTGTCGGATATCTATATGCTTAGTCCTTTGATGCAACACATGATTTTCAGCTAGAAGTCCGGCTTCACAATTATCGTTATATTAAGTGATTTTATCCAAGTCCGCAAGACCGAGTTCTTTTAAGAAGGTCCTTAGATGAATAGCTTCCTTTATGGTCTCCGAAATACCCACGTACTCAGCTTCGGTTGAAGATAGGGCGACCGTCCTTTGTTTTTGAGATTTCCAGGTTACGACCGCATCGGAAAACGTAAACGCAAACCCAGTGTAAGATCGATTACACACCTTCTCCGAATCGGCATCCACGAACCCATTTATGCCTTCCTGATTTGCAGAATATCGTAGTCAATAATCTATTGTACCTTAAGTAGCGTAGCACACGCTTTGCAGCACCCCAATGGACATCGTTGAAGCAATTGTTGAATTGAGCAAGAACACTTGTTGCATGAGATATGTCTGGTCGGGAACACACAGCAGCTTACATTAATCCCCCAATCAGCTCCTTGTATGGCCGTTTTTCTTGATCGCGGGTGTTTTCATCCTTGATAAGCCTTGAGTCTGGTTGCATCGGAATAGTTAACGGTTTTGCATCCTGCATGTTAAATCTCTGAAGCAAGTTGCGGATGTAACCCTTCTGACTTATAGAAATAGTTCCTGAATCTTGAACGATTTCGATTCCAAGACAGTATTTTGCCTCTCCAAGATCTTTAACTTCAAAGTCTTCCATAAGACTTCTTTTGATTGATTGTATCCAGTTCAGATCTTTGGAACAAAGCAGAACATCGTCAACATAGATGGAGAGAATTAAGAATTAATTTTTCCACGCAACATACACGCATGGATCCAATTTTGTGGATTTGAATCCAATATGCTCCAACTTACGGTCAAATCTTTCATTCCACTGATGTCCGGCTTATTTCAAGCCATAGAGAGCCTTCTTCAGGAAACACACCTGTTTTCCTTCATCACGAAATGATTGAAGCATTGTTTTTGCCTTCTGTCTAATAAAGCTGATTGTCGACTTACTTTGAA
Source organism: Melangyna quadrimaculata (assembly GCA_949320155.1). NCBI lineage: Eukaryota > Metazoa > Arthropoda > Insecta > Diptera > Syrphidae > Melangyna > Melangyna quadrimaculata. The sequence goes on from OX439483.1 coordinate 94,603,548, forward strand.
GAATTTCTTCCAAAACGTCTTCCAGCAACGGTGGCGGTTTCATATATATTTGTTCATTCAATGTTCCATTTAAATACGCTGAGGTGATATCGACTTGATGAACAGTGAGTTGGTACCTTGCGGCAAGCGCGAGCATAAGACGTATGGATTCAAGGCGAGCTACAAGAGAAAATGTTTTTGTGTAGTCTATTCCCGGTTGTTGAGTAAAACCTTGGGCTACAAGGCGAGCTTTCCTTCTCGTTACAACACCATCTTGATTGCGTTTGTTTGTAAGTACGGAGCGACATCCCACTTTGTTACGTTCTACCTGCTCATGAACCATTATCCAAGTATCGTTTTGTATTAGACTTTTAACTTCATCTACAATGGCGTTTTTCCACTCGGCACATTCATCGCCTTGGAGAGCTTCGTTGAAATTTACTTCAGCATTAAATGCATAGGCCGCAACATCACTATCAAAAAGATTCTCATTTTCAATGTTGCTATTTTGATCAACTCTACACGACCCACCAGGCTCACTAGGTTCTTGATCGCATGAAGTTTCAACATCATTACATTCAGCAGAACATGGTTTTTCCAGAAACTCGACATTGCCTCACTTTGTTTCAGACGAGATAATATCTACATCCTCTCCGATTTCTCTAGACTCATCAACAAACATCACATCTCTGGAAATAGAAATTTTTCTTGCTGATGGCATCGAAATTCGGTAAGCTTTTGCTTCATCTGAGTTTCCAACAAATATAACTTCAGTGGAACGAGCTCCAAATTTATCTTTATTTAGTTCTTTATTTTTCACGAAAGCTATGGAACCGAATATCTGAAGGTATTTCAAATTGGGAACTTGTCCCATCCACAATTCAAATGGTGTCCTACCATCAATAGTTTTTGACGGACAACGATTCCTCAAATAATTTGCTGAACAAATTGCCTCAACCCAAAACGATGGAGAAAGTCCAGCTGGCAGTACCATACATCGGGCCATCTCCACCAGTGTCCGGTTCTTACGTTCACTTACCCCATTTTGTTGAGGCGTGTAAGGCGTTGAAAGTCTCAGTTTGATACCTTGCGACTTCAAATATTCATCGAAATTCTTCGAACAGTATTCCTTACCATTATCTGTCTGTAGTGATTTAATTTCGCGACCGGTTTGTTTTTCAATAAAATTTTTATAATTAATGAACGTTTCATAAACATCGCTTTTATTTTTTAGAATGTATACTTCACACCAGCCAGCGCGAGTAATCATCTATAAAGGTGACGAAGTATTTTCCTCCACCATTAGACTGAGTTCGCATAGGTCCACAGAACTCCGAATGGACAATCATTAAGGGTTCATCACTCTTAGTTGTCCTAACAGAAAACGGTTTTGCTGCCAATTTTCGTTTAAGGCAAATGCTGCATGCGGATAAGTGTTCGCTCGGTTTTAGAATAATTCCTGTGGCCGTTTTGTTTTTGGCCATATTTAACAGATCACGAGGATTGAGATGGCCAAGCCGTTCATGCCATATCTGGATATTAGACTTCGTTTTCTGATCGGTCAACTCAGCAACATGTGCAGACTCTGAAGCTTATCGAAGATAATATAAATCACCAACTCTGTCAGCTAAAAGTTTGATCTGACCATCTTCATCTCTTACTAGCGCCCTATAACGTCTAAGGACTACTTCACAGTTCTTGTCGGTAATCTTGGCGACTGGAAGAAGATTTGTGCGCAGATCAGGAACTAGAAGAGTATTTTCAAAATGTACTGACCTTGATTCGACTCCAACAGCTGCCTGAAGTCTTACCGTTCCCTTCGCCTTTACTGTTGTTGTTTGATTGCTCGCCAAATTTATTTTTTCACTATCAGTAGACGACAGAGTTTCGAAATTTTCCTCTTCACGGCACAGATGAGATGTACACCCGCTATCTAAACACCAACTTTGTTTTAAATCGATGGTGTCCGTGCTCATGGCATGTTCAGAAGCATCAGACATTATGTAAAAAGAATCCTTTACACATTCAGCACGTCGCGAAGTTTGACGTCTAACACGACAATCAGCAGCCTTATGTCCAAGTTTGTTGCACTTGCTAAAACGGAATGGGAACTTTTTCTTGCTCGTTGGATTATCTCTATTTTGTTGTTTCGAAGTAAAACTTCTAGCTGCAATCATCGCTCCAGATTCAGACTCTTTGGATTTTTCTTTGCGCGCTTCCGCTTCTTCTAGAATTTTTACTTAAAGTCTCTCAGCATCAGGTAGAACATCCTGAGTCTCTATCGCACAACGAAAATTTTCGAACGATTCTGGTAAGCTGTATAAAAGCATAATGCTCAATAAATCTTTACGAATTTTAACATCCATTGCCGCAAGTTAGTCGACGGCTTCAAAGAAGCTGTTCACATGATCACGGATTTCATCTCCATCCTCTATTTTCTGAAGTGTAAGTTGCTTAAGTAATGTGGCTTTCCTGGCTGGACCTGATGAGGCATAAATGGATTCAAGCTTCTCCCAAATCTCATAAGAAGTCTCACATCCACGAACTTGTTTAAGCTCGGATGGACTGATCGACAGAATAAGATCAGCCTTCGCCTTTCTGTCTTGACGTTGCCATACAGATAAGGTCTTGGCCATCTTTGCTGCATCGGGTCCCACTGGCTCTGGTGGTTCAGGTTTCTCACCACACACGAACTCCCATGTCTCGTTTTTGACAAGCAGCGCCTCTACTTGGAGACACCATGTGTCGTAATTGTCTTTAGACAACAGGTCAAGCCTCGGTGATGAACTGCCTTGCGACATTATCAGCAATTGTATAAAAATCGTAGTGAGGTTAAGTTATTACAATTAAATTAAGAAAATTTTAAATTTCTGGGCCCATAACCTGTAGAGCCGATCAATGAAAATTAATCAAAAAGCCAGAAATATAATTTAATTAAAAATATCAAGAGATGTTTTAAATATTAAAAGATTTATTGAAATTAGAAAAGTAGGTTAGGTTACTTTTATTAGATAATTCAGAATGCAAGAGAATTAAAAAAAAAGAAAAGCCAAAGTCAGAATGACAGATGACAAGTAAAAATTATGTTGGTATGCAAATGTTGGTAGGTATGCATGGGCATGAATTGGCAGGGATGTCCAACAAAGTCGAATTATAAAAATTGAAATTTAATTTAAAGAATTAAACAAAAGGACTTCTTATTCTCGCACTAAATATTTATTTTATTATGTTTACTCAGTAAACTTTTTCGGCAATATTTATTCTCATAATCGCAGAGTATAAAGTCTGATCAGCATAAAAATCACACCAAAAACATAAATGTTAAAAAAAAGGGCCAAGTTCTTCTTTTTTACAAAAACCTTTGTGTAACAAGTCTGCCATGAAAGACCCACAAGAAAAATTAACTTTTCAATTTGTGCCTTTTGTATGCAATACAAGCGTCTTACCAATTGTCATCAATCAGAATTGCTCCATTAAGATAATAATAATTATGAAGAAGTGGGTGGATGCCACGTCCCCTGCATTGCAAAATTCATAACTAAATTATTTGTATTTGTATACCCTAAAGATCTAACACTCTACAAAATTTCATAATTTTGCGAAAATACAATCTGAAAATGGGTTATTTTGCGAAAATACAATCTGAAAATGGGTGGATACCACGCCCTCAGAATGTAAAAATCTCAATTTGTGTAGTACCAATTGCTTGAATTTCAAGACCTTAACCCTATCGCTCTACTTAATTTCATCATTCTACGACAATCAGAAGTGCTTCATATAATTGATTTCAATTCTGTGAAAATGGGCAACTACCAAGCCTCTAAATGGAAATTCTCAAATTTTCTAATATGTCCCTTGTATTCACAACAAGACCTTCTGCCCCCAAGAAATTGACCCCCTTATCGAGCGTTTTACATAGACGGTCATCTTCGATAGTTGTGATTTTTTTAATGGTTATCTTTTAAAATTAAAAAAAAATTAGACCAAACGAAAACATTTTTGAAATTAGGAAAAAAATCGATGTTTTGGAGGCAGATCTACTTTTTTCGAAAACTGTGGGTGATCAAGAAACTTGATGGTTACAAAAAAAAATCAGACCGTTTTTAGGGGGTCCAAAATAACACTGCTTATTATTTCACTTTCAAAGTTAATCTAGACAGATACCGTAGACGGTGGTAGCCAGCAGGGGGCGTCAAAAGGGACATTTCAAAAATACATATGTAAGATAGAAAATGAGCTCTGCTTTTAGATTGATTTTTTTCAGATTTTCAACAAAATTAAAGAATTAATTATAATAGTTAAGATACAACACAAAACGTGCAAACAAAAAACGGCAAGGAAAATTATGTAAAAGATCTAAAAAAAAGTATGCACTCGATCGCACGAACTTGCTCTCGTATTTAACAAACATGCTTATTACAAAATAATGATAAAAATGCATTTTTTTTGATAAAATTGTAAGGGCCATTTTCGAGAAAACTGGACAAACCCGAAATCGTTGTATGGTACCTATTCGTTCTAAATAAGTTTAAACACAAATTCGAATATATGCTCTCTAGCGAATCACATAAAATCGCTTCGCACCAAATTTGAAGCAAATCCGTAAAACAGTTTAGGCTCTAAGTCAATGTACATCAGAACAAACAAACCGACGCCGACGTACGTCTTCACGAAAATCACTTTTTGGACTCATCCTTTATGGTTATGTTATAGTTTTGATTAAAATCTTGAAATTAGTTTTTGACACGAAACCAATACTTGCCCTATAGAGCAAGTACAAAAATATCTACAAAAAAAAGTACGTATACGCCACAGTGTACATTTGTGTACAAAGTCATTGTAACTAACAATTAAAAGAGTAGCTATAAAGTTTAATAAGAAATGAAAATAAATACTATAACGATATACAGGGTGTCCCTCAATTCGTCAATAGTATTTTAGGACATGATTCTTGGGTGCATTATAAGAAAAAAATTGTTCTACAGTAAGGGCCTATCTCCAATTTTGATATCTTTTATCGGGGATTTAAGAAAAGGCTTATTTTGGTGTACCCTGACCCATGTTAACGGTAATTGCGTTGTTAGTAATAATGATAGAAACTTCGTTTATTTAGAATAAATACCAGCCTTTGTAACTGCGTTTAAATAAATTTTATATCTTTTCTCAGTCTTAAGATATTCAGTTTTTAGCCTTTTCCATTTTTTCTGCCCATGCTAATTTTCTGACTTTGGGGTCAAATTTCTCCAAAAAAATGCGTAATCAACATGATGTTTTAATAATTTTTTTGAATGTATGTAACATTACTTAAAATAAAAGTCGACAACGAGTTTGCCGAAGAACCCATAGATTTTATGATAATTTGAAAAAACAGTGGCAGGTAAAATTAAAAAAAAAAATGTTTTTTTACTAAAACATTTATAACGGGTGCACTCTGACATTCTTTGGTTTGAATACATGCTAATTTTAGTAGCCACTTAAGTTGAATTCTACAAACTATCTGCAGTTGTTGCAAAATGATTTATCAGAACTATTGGAAGACATTCCATGGGTTCAACTAGCTTCATCTTTTCCCTAACTTGATGGTGCTTTAGCCCACTTTATTCGAGAGGAAGAGTAAGTGGTAATCGTTGGATAGGAAAAAGTTAGAGCAGTTCAATGGTCTGCAAGATCACCTGACCCTGGATGATTAAAGTGAAACTTGCAACAAACTAAAGGAATATAGCGGAGAGACACTTTCACACACAAAAAACAATAATTCTCTAATTTTTCTTTTAAAATGTAGTGAGTTTGGTTTGTTTCTTAATTTTATTCGTTATTCAACGAATAACTTAACTCAAATTTTTCAATTCTCTAACAATGAAACAGAAATAAAATTGGAAGGCAATCTTTTATTGCGTATTGAACACTTTCATGCTAAATTATTAAATATTGCTATCTCCCTCAAACAAACACAAAAGAAGGCAGAGTTAAAAAGGATAACAAAACTTGAAAGCTTCATCACCAATAAACTTACACTTAGGGAATATTCTACATTCTTCAAGAGCCAAAAAAACAAACACAATAATGTCAATGAGAGAATAAAAAACAAACATTTAAAGAAACTTGAACGCTTAAAGGACAATCTAAAACAAACGTTGAATATAGATTTCCATGACAAATGGTTTGTTAACAATACTGCTGTAGAGTTCCCGTCGGATGTCAAATGGCTTCTGTCATAAGGTCCAAAGATTATCAAAATTATCACTGATGGAGAAGAGTTGGTTAAAACTTTGGAACAGGGTGACCAGGAGATAGCTCGATCTAATTTTTCAGAAATTGTACAAAACCATTTAAGATCAACATATATTCCTCCGTTTGACAAATTCTTAAACAAAATTTATAGTACAACCGAAATGTTCCTTAGAAAACATAAAGATGTCTATATTGTCGCAGCTGATAAAGGAAATGTTACAGTGGCTATGTATAAAACCGATTACAACAATAAAATGCAGGAACTTATGACCGACAGGAACGTATACAGGGTTTTAAGAAACAACCCAACAACAACGTTGCAAACTGCGAACAATGATTTTGTGAAATATTTGTTTAAAGAAGGTCATATTCCCGAATTTGAAAAGAAAAGGATGACTACTTACATTGCTAGCAGCCCAAAAATATATGGTTTGCCGAAAATCCATAAGGAAAACATACCTTTAAGACCTATTTGTGCTTCGAAAAACGTCCCTTGCTATGAGCTTTCAAAGTTTGTCGTGAAAATTCTTCAGAATTTAACACACAATTCAAAATTTAATGTGAAGAATTCAAAAGAGTTCATAGAAAAAGTTACACCTATCCAATTGGAAAATGAAGAAATATTGGTTTCATTTGATGTGGTTTCCTTGTTTACCAGCATAACAATCGTGTTAGCTCTGGATATCATAAAGATGAATTGGGATAAGATAAAAGAATATACCAATATCAAAAAAGGGAAGTTTATGGAATTATTGAGATTTTGTGTCATTGACAACAATTATCTTGAGTGTGCAGGTACCCTTTACCAACAAAAACAAGGTATACCTATGGGCAGTCCAGCTTCCCCAATTCTAGCGGATTTGGTAATGGAAACTTTGCTAGAAGATGTCTTGGGTAAATTGGATTATAAACCCAAGATCATAACCAAATATGTAGACGACCTGTTTGTTGTGATTAAATCCCAAGAAGTACAAAATACACTTAATGCATTGAACTCTTTCAGTAATAAAATAAAATTCACGGTCGAAATGGAATCAAATGGCGAACTTCCATATCTGGAAATGACAGATTGATTTTCGATTGGTATACAAAACCTACTGCTTCAGGTCGTCTTATTAATTTTCACTCCAAACAACCCAAATCAATAATTATTAACACGGCACAAGACTTTTTCAATCGGGTTCTCGACACTAGCGATGTTTCCTTCCACCAGAAGAATATGAATATTATCCGGAACATCCTGTTCTTGAATTCCTTTCCCCCCATCATTGTCAACAAGCTCATAAAAAACTACCAGCAAACGGAAAAAGAAAATAAACTTGATGCCCAACATGCTACTGTGTCATTCCCCACCTCTCCAACCGTATCAGCACCGCACCTATAGGAGACAAGACGAAGACAAAAATAGCTGTCAAGTCTGCAAATCCCCTGAAAGACAAGCTTTTCACCAACATCAAAGGGATGGTGGATAAGAAGAAGAAAGCCAACATTGTTTACAAGATCAATTGCTTGGGTGGGAAAGAGACGAAATGCTCATCGGTAGGTACATCCAAGCAAAAACTTAAAAATCGTCTGTCTGGTCATAGATCAGATTTGAATAGCGGGGCTGCACAAAAAACTGCACTAGCTCGTCACTGTTTGCAAGAAAAGCACAAACCAGATTTGGATAATGTGGAGATTTTGCAAACAGAGTAACATTATTCGAAAAGAATGTTGCTGGAGATGCTACATATCATTAACAACAACAATGCTGTCAACCGAAGATCGGACTGCGAAAAGTTCAGCAGTGCATACAGCCAACTGATTAAGCGACCAACAACACACAGTAGGTTAAAGTATAGGTGATGGTGCAGAGAAATGGACGTTTCTTTCCTGTCTACCAGTAAATTTGAATTCAAATTTAAATAATTTTTTAAACTCATTAATCAATTTGTGTATTTGTAATAGATTTTGTTGCTTGAGATTTTAGTGAATAATGAGTGATTCTCTTTTCTTTACTTAAATTCCTGAATATTGTTTGTAAGTTACTTGACGTCATATATAATATATTTTTTTATATTTATATCAATGTATGTATGTATTACTTTTGTATTTTTATTAATAAAAGGCCTGATGAAGAGCATAAACATGCTCGAAACGTTGCAAATTAAATAAGAACATCTTTAATTATTGACCTACAGCCCACTAAAAGTTACATATATATCTTTAACGATAAAAGGTCACATAAATTATATAATTTATTAACCAAACATATCATTTTGTATTGATAGCTTTTCGAGCTTAAAGCTAAGAAAACATTTTTTTTTTAATTTTATCTGCCGCTGTTTTTCCAAATTATCATAAAATCTATGAGTTTTTGGGCAAACTTGTTGCTGATTTTTATTTTAAGTATTATTACATACATTCAAAAAAATTATTAAAACATCATGTTGATTACGCATTTTTTGGAGAAATTTGACCCCAAAGTCAAAATATTAGCATGGGCAGAAAAAATGGAACAGGCTAAAAACTGAATATCTTAAGACTGAGAAAAAATATTGGATCGGATTAAGGGACTCCGTCTCACAATGATCTAGCTAGAGTACTTGATTCAGAATTTATTAATCGTACATTTTACAATTTTGTAGTTTTTTGATGACTCAAAATTACTTAAGTTTTTCATAATTTTATTGCCTTTATGAAATATACAGGGTGACAAGCATAAGGCGTGACAAAAAACTATTGCTTGTAGGTTGCTATTGCTTGTAGGTCGAGACACACAAAATTCGTGAAAAATGTGGGTGTATTCCCCAATGATCAAAAAAAAATGATTTAAAACATGAAATGATAAAAAACAACGGTAACACTTAAAATGCGATGTTATCTCTTTTTTGTACGGCCAGAAAAATGCTTTCATCTATTTTTATGAAGAAGTTAGTAAAGTTTTTTAGGGAAAAGTTTTTAAAAAATTAATTTTCAAACACAAAATTTTGACAAACAAAAATTTCTTATCAATTTTTCAATGAAACATTGAAAACCGGATTGATTTAATTTCATCAAAATTGGACGTAAGAAAATATAAAAAAAAAAATAATAGAATCTCGAATAGATGAACAGATATAAAACAGGCCCTGTTCATCTTTTCGAATTGTTCATCTTTCCAAGCATCGAGAATTAGTTTAAGAAAATTTAGCTTAACTTAAAAACATTGCATAAATAACAATTTCTTTCATTTAAAAAAAAAAACATAAAACATAACAAAAATGTACAAAAAAAAAAAAAAAAAAAACATTCTTGTTTAGACATTCTTGTTTAGGCTAACACAGCACATTTTTGTTTAAGGTTTAAAATCTTAACTCTACCTTTTACGGGAGGCATATTTCCTCTTAAAAATTCACATTTAATTGGAGAATTTACACAAAATCCAGGACGCCAGGCGCGAACGCAGGAAAACATTTGGGGGGGGGGTTTAAACTGAAAACTCAAAAATTGTATGGCGAGGAAGGTAAATTCATACATTTCGGGGGGAGGGGTTGGTTGTTTTGAACCCCCCAAAACCCCCCCTGCGTTCGCGCCTGCAGGACGCAATAAAGGGGAAGAAATAGACAAAAATGTTATTAGAAATAAAGCGTTAATTTTTGTCGAGTACCCACAATTCAACCCGTTCATCTTTTGGAACACTACAATGGTGAGCTGGACAATGCACAAAATAAAACGATGGATATCAATGTTTAATGGAAATTAAAAAAAAAATTAAACATACTATTTCTCGTTTTTTTTATTTGCTTTAAATGTCATAATATCAGGAATCAGAAAAACCTCAACTCCACACGACTCCGCCTTAAAAGCCATTATTCTTAATTTAAAAATTTTTGTTTACAATATTAACCTTGAAATATGCAATAAAATAAAATGACCAATAGGATAATTCAGTGTTGTGGATTTATCGAATCCAACCATGTAAGCAGAATTGCTGGGCAGCAAACCCCAAATGCTGCATATGATAGGTACATCTTCCACTTTTATTCAAAGATTCTGTCAAAGTTTAAATTAAAAAACATAGGGATTCATAGTCATTTTAGACCTGGGTCTAAGTTAAACATAGGTTTTTTGTGAATTTTCGGACGTTGATTCTATTTTTTTAAAGTTTATCGCTTCAAAATATTTGAAGCTATTTGTGAAGTATACCAAGTTAATTATCTTATAGAAATATAAAACCAACTATTTGTAATTAAAATAGGGGTGTATTCATTGGGCCAAAATTGTCTTAAACTGTAGTTTAGTTAAACCTGGGGTGGAATCGGCTAAGGCGATAGTTGATTGTTGATCATCAAAATAAATGCTTTCGCTCCACGTTAGGTGATTATCAAATTGACTATCACTTTTTTGCTGTAGTTTGTGGGTGACAGCTATTTAGGTGTCGTTTTCATACATTTTGCTTAATATTTTTGAGAAAGATAAGTTGTGTTAGCTTAGCTCCGCCATAAATCGATAGTAAAATGAACAAAAAGTGTTACAAAGTGTTAAAAAAAGTTAAAATAAAATATAAGTGAACAGTATTGTTTGTATATATGTATATATAGGTACTCCAAATCAACGTTTCTATGCGAACGAACGAGAAATTACAGAAAATTTCAATTGCTCAGGAAGAAACCAAGGAATAAAAAAAATATTCTGGAACATCCTTACCCAATGTACCTACCTATGATACCTCAAATAATATTTGTTAAGTGAAAAAAAAAAGAAAGTCACAAAAAACGTTTGCACTTCTAAAGCATTTTATTCAAATACCATACGAACAAATAAAGTGTTTAAAAAGAAAACAATTTTATTGGCAATCCATTTGCATTAAAGCGCCAGCGGTCCCCTTGATGCTCTTGGGATGTTCCCCTTGAGCTTATATGTAAATGGCATTACACATAGTATTTTTGCAGCTAGGTTAAATATTGTGTTTTGCTAATTTTAAACGAGTTGAGCATCGTACTTATCCCCTAACATTTTACTTAAGTTAAAATCACCAACTCTTTATTTTATCTTTTTAGTATCGTACTTAATCCATATGAGAAATTTTTGAGAAATTTACTCCAGGTATAGGATGGACCCGAAGGTTCCAGGTTCGAGTCCTGTTGGTACCCAACTTTTTTTTCTTTTTTTCTTTTTTTTTGTAAATAATGAAGTTAAAATGATAAAAATATATATATCGGGTACTTATTTAAAGCTCATGATGGGCTTACATCAACATATAATTAATTTACAACGCATAAAAACAATAATTGTGTTCATCAAATTCAAACCCTACAAATGTTCTGATTTTTTTAATGATCACTTTACGCAGAACAAAGAAAAGTTGATAATCAATATTGATTATCAAATCAGCGACAGTCAACTATCGCCTTAGCCGATTCCACCCCTGGGTCTATCTGCGACTATGAATATGCCCCATACAATTTACACTACTTTGGAAAATAAACACTATATATACTTGGCAGTTTTGGGAAATAAACAAACAGACACAATCGGTGTGCATGTGTATTCAGAGCTGGCAACAAAATTGTACTAAGACACTAAATTTTATGTGGGGATGTAGCTCAGTGGTAGAGCGTTCGCTTTGCATGTGAAAGGCCCCGGGTTCGATCCCCGGCATCTCCAAGTTTTTTTTTATATTTCTCTCATAATTTAGTGTACTAGTTGTGCAACGGAAATATTACTTTTTCCCCAATAAGAGCTGACTTTTTCATCAGTGTGCTAAATATAAATAGCAACAGAAACAAGTGCCTGCTGTTCTATCTGGAGAATAAGTACAATCTTATAATATTTAACTTGTTATTGAAAAAAAATAGCTCTAAATGTCCATAAAAAGAAATAAAAAAAACGAGTAAAGAAGTGGGAGAAATAAGAAGAATTATGAATCTTACTTAAAACATTCAATTAGAATTATGATGTATGTCTTAAAGAACGTAAGTCAATTTTACCCAACAAACCAGTAAAGTCTAAACAAAACTCAGAAATGAAAAGTTATCAACCTACCGCAACATTAAACTCGTTTTGCCATCTTTAAAAGTCAATGAACACCTGCGGGGATGTCTGTGATTATTTATTCTTCTAAGGCGTAGTAATAGGTACACATAAATCTAACAATTCAAAACACAAGACACACTTCTTAGAAGCGTGTCAGATAAAGTATTTGATGTTGACAAAACCAACCATGAATAAAAAAGATTCCAGAAAATATGTATGTAGGTAGGAGCAGTCGTACGTACGAATAAATGTTTCTTTGAATTTTTTTTAAGTGTTTTGCAGTTTTTGCCGTATTGTTTGATGTGCATTTCTATAGCCGCCGCATAAAGAAAAATGTCCAAAGTAAACGCAACAAAAACACGGAATTATACTTTTTATTATATTTTAATGCCGGGAAGAACCAAGCTGTTTTTGATTAGGTTTTTTTTTTGTTTATAAATTTATTTGGCTCCATTAAAGGAACTTTTAAAATTTAATTAATAATTGATTTTACATATTAGCCCAGTCAAATTCGACAATAAATTCGCAAAGCGCGATATAGTTCTGCATTTTTGACATGTTGTTGGGGCATGTTAGAGTAGTCTGTAGCTAAGTTTGCAACTTCGAAAAACTTGTGCCCGCTGCAGGAAAAATGCAACAGTGAAAAAATCGCTAAAATCAACCCATTTTTCCCGACATTTTCGTTTATAACTTTGAAAATATGCAACTGAGGAAAAAACCATCCACTATAGACTTGTTTGTTATAAAATTTTCAACAAGACCACATTTGTTTTAAATTCATGCATGTTATATTTGTTTTGCTATCTAACCAGGAATTAAAAAAAAAATCTGAAAAACTAAGTAATTTTGAAGAAGTCAAACAAAATGTCAAAAATGTTAAATTCTGCTTAAAATTTGGAATCAAATAGTATAGAGTATTACAAGACGAAATTCAATAATTCGATCCAAATCAGTCAAAGAGTTTTGGCAAGAAACATGATGTTAACTAAGTGCAACAAGCAAAGTTTGCATCATTGCTGTATTCAAAGTAGGACACTTGAGTTGGTACTCATTTTTGTACACGTACTTGGAACCCTTAACTATCATAAAATATAGTTATAATATTTATGTAGGCAACTTTTATAGCTACAATTTTTCCAAAGATATTTCTTAAAAAAACCTGATGCTTTTCGAGAAATTTTCAAAAATACTGGACTTTTCCCCTTTCACCCTACAAAATCGAAAGTCCTTGCCCAAATTTAAGATTTTTATTTAAAAAATGCGTAAGACAACAAAATGAAGCCCTCCACCAAAATTCAGCTTTGTCGGAGTTATATTTGAAAAGATATTTTAATTTTATCGATATACTTGAACAAAAATGTTTTATTTTTGTTTTATTTTTAACCAGTTTTATTGAATTCAAACAGTTATTACTTTCTATCTGAGCACCGCCTTAGCAAGTTTTTTACCCCTTTTAAAAACTACAGAAAAACGGGATATTTTTGGAATATAAAACCTGTATTGTGTCATACGAATTTTATTCATTAAGCTCTTAAGAAGATTGAGGTCAAAAATTAAGTTTTGTCAAAGTTCGAGTTTATCTTGTAGTTTGTAGGCGGCTAAAATGGTGATGTAAATGAACATTTTTTATTAGGTAAAATAAGTCAAACTATTAGCCAAAGTTTTATTGTAAAAATTGTAAGAAACAAAAGTCAATTATGACAGTGTGAGCAAAAAACTGGTTCAAAGAAAAGTTTTTTTAAAATTTCGAAAAATAGCCGTTACTTGAAAACCGTTAGGTTTCGGTATGAACAAGTTACCAAATTCTGAAAGGTCATGACCTGACCTATCACCATATTCAGTTATGACCATCCTTTATTGTATATAAAAAAAAATTGTACGATAAGTCGTTCTCGAGATATAAGCTAAATCGGGTTTTTCAAAATTGCGGCTGACGCACAACAATTAAAGCCGTGCCGATTTTTTTCTATACTCAGAGACAACCCATTTACCAATTTCAATCATAAAATTCGAGCGATATTTTTTTGAAAATTAAAAATGATACATCTTCCTGCCGAATGGCCTTTTTGTTATTTTTTCGTTTTGTTATACCTAATGCTAGGCAAAAATAAATGGCTTAAGAACACGAAAACAAAAAAAAATGAAAAACATCGCCTCTACAGATTGGAAAAATAAATTTTTCTGTGTACTTTTTTTTACGTAGCATTCGTTGATCCGAAGTTATAAGGGGCTAAAGTTCTGTTGTTCTTTTTTTATGTTTCATTGTTAAAAACGCTTAATAATAAAAAAAAAAAAACAAAACTAAGGAACATCGCCCCTAGAAAAAGGTCTGTTCTAAACAGCGCAATTTTTTTTTTACCGTAAGTTTGGTCTATCTGCTCGTTTAAAAAAAAGTTAATTTTAAAATGTTAAAAAATAATTTAAAAAAAATATAACGGGATGCAAATTGGAAAAACTAACGGACATCACCCCTGGAAAATTATTTGCACAACATTTTGGTATTTGAAATTTTCCAATATCATTGATACTTTTCGAGGTCTGCTACTTTAAAAGAAAACAAAAAAAAACTCGGATGCAGCGATCTTCAGCTTCATAGTTTTTCAGAATTTGTTTTTTAATTCATGGATAGATAGCGACACAAATAAGACATGCATGAATTTAAAATTAATGTTGTCTTGTAGAAATTTTTATAACAAACAAGTTTATGGCGGACGGTATTTCCTAATTTGAATATTTTCAAAGTTATAAAGGAAAAAATGGAGTAAATTTAGTGTTTTTTTCACTGTTGCATTTTTCCTTCAGCGAGCACAGGTTTTTCGAAGTTGCGAACTTGGCTATAGACTACTCTTACATGCCCCAACAACATATCAAAAATGCAGAACTACATCGCGCTTTACGAATTAAGCACTTTTTTTGTAATTATTGGCTGGGCTTTATAGAGATATTTGATTTTTGAATTGATTTAAGTTATTAATATTTCTGATGTTTGTTGGAAGGTTGTTGTACGCTTGTTATCCCATGTAAAGTATGCTGGCTTGTGCTCTAGATGTTCTGGTTCGGATGATATTGAACTCCTCAACGTTTCTCAGATTATATTGCACTATTCTTCTTTCCGGTATACTAGATTGGAGATATTCAGGACACATATTGTGTTTTATTTTGAAGACAAAGACCATTGTCATCATTTAGAGTCTTTGGTTTATAGTAAGCCAATTTAGATATTCAAGCATAGATAATATTGCAGTAGAATAGTGAATACAAAGGAAATTGAGAAAGGTTATGAAGCTAAAACAACTAACAAAATATTTTTGTCTCGATGTCTTGTTTGGATGTCTTGAAAAGCACGAAATTAACACCGTAAGATCAGGCAAAGAACACAACGTATTCGAAAACATGTTTGTTACTTCCAGCAATTACAAAACTTTAAACATATAACGTTATAAAACATTTTGGGCAAAATTTGGTCATTAAAACTGAAAATAATAAAAGAAATTTTTTGCACACTGCCAACAAATAACTTATTTGCTCTCGAGTTGCCAAGAAGCATCTATCTTTTTATAGATTTTTCTGTGGAAAACAATTTATCATCAAATTTGATGACAATCACTGATACAAATGGGTCTATACTTTTTCAAGAGGAAAGTAGAATCAAGAAACACAATTATTTGCGACAGTCAGCATGGCTTCGTACAAAATGAGTCAACAGTTACAAACCTTTTTGATTTCACTGCATCTTGCCTTGAAGCTTTTGAAGATAAAAAACAAGTAGACTGTGTGCTTACGGATTTTAGTAAGGCCTTCGATAAATTATGTCACACAACTTTAACTCATAAACTAAAGGCCTTAGGATTTAATGAAAGTTTTTTAATGTGGATTTCGTTTTATTTAAACAACAGAAGCTATAGTGTTACATTTAGAAATGAGCATTCTGCTCAATTACGCGTCAACTCTGGTGTCCCGCAAGGAAGCCATTTAGGTCCCTTATTGTTTATTTTATATGTTAATGACTTAACCTCGATTATAAAACACTCCTCGGTTCTAATTTATGCCGATGATATTAAAATATTCAAAAATATAAGTTCAACAAACGACTGTTCACTACTTCAAGAAGATCTTTATAGGTTTAGGGAATGGTGTAACAAAAACCGACTTTTGTTAAATATTGAAAAATGCAAAACCATGTTTTACATAATTATTTATTTGATTCTTCTCCCTTATGCAAACTTTCCGTTTATACTTGACGCTAAATTAACTTTTACAGGCCACTACAATTTTATAATTAAAAAAGCCAATAAAATTCTAGGTTTCACTGTTGAAACACAGACAGTATCTCCAGCTTTGTTTGATTATTAAATTAATCAATGGAACAATTAATTCTCCACCAGTTTTGTGTCGTTTAAATTTTAGCTACAGTCTAACTAGCACAAGAACACAGTTGCCCTTATGTCCAATTTTCAGTAGAACAAACTATGGTGTAAATAGTCCTTTAAATCAATTGATATCAGACTTCAATAAGTATTATTATTTAATTACTTCTGTCTTTTTACTTTTTGAGGTTACGTCGTTTTATTTCTATTTTTTTACTTTTTCGCTTTTTTCTCATTACCTAAGAAACGTATGTAAATTGTTCATACAATACAAATTGTAAAGCGCAAAGTTTAACAAAGGAGAATGGGCAAATTCGTATGAAAAGGGTGCGAGCGGCCAAGAATGGTTTTATTATTTTTGGATGTGATTTGGTCGTTAAAGTACAGTGTAGAAGTTTTTTCGTTGTGGTGTACTTCATACTAGGATAAAATGCATTTTTGTGTTTAACACTTTAATAGAGTTTTAGTTAGTATTGTGGCTAATGTGAACGGAAAAATAGAAAAGGAAAGTGAAGTAACAAATATAGACATCAGTCTCAAAGATTTTTATTATAAACAAAGCACATACTACTCATCCTCTATAATCTTAATTAATTCCGCTGCTGCAAAGCGAATATCATTGGTTTGGTTTCTTGCCCAGCCGTAATACCAAACTACGCACATAATAAGCGCTCAGCATCCCACAGTAGTTGCACGCTGTAACCAAATGTCTTGCTCTTCGGTATATTGCGGAAGATGTCTTACTTGTTGTCCTCGGTGCACTTCAATATTATACAAGCCCTGTAATAGTTAATAAGCAAAATAACCGCGGGCTATCTTCACTTGGTACGTACCCAGAGCAAATAGAACAAAATCATCTTCTGATAGATTTGGAAAATCGTCAAAATTGGGATGGACATCAGTTATGCTTCCTAAAGTTGGTCTTTGCCTATTAACATTAGTACGAGAAACATGTGTTCTTAGAGAATTCAAAAAAGGCCCAACATTCTAAGACCGGAGCCTGTTAGAGCCTTACATTCTTATAAAGAGAGCAATCTAGCTTTGTCATTTGATACTCCATTCTTGGAAATACCTTGTTAAGGAGTTATACTTAGACCAAAATGCAAAAGGAAAAGTGCATTTTCCCACCGAAACAGCCTGAATAAGCTTATCTGACCACCGCCACCGGTTTTGTTAATGATTGTACTAAAAGAATCGGTTGGTACCCACTTTTTAAAAAGCTGTGATGAACTAGATAATCTTGTACTGTTGCCTTCTAAACTCGTATAAGGAGCTTAGTAAAATTACCGCGAGCTATATCTTGACCTGGTAATTATTGTGTCACTAGGCATTTTCAAATCAGGATGAGTATCAAATAGTTTATGAAAACGCCACCTGCCCCAAAAATGCATTTAAAAATGCATTTGAAAATATCTTCATATCTCTTTTTCTAAATGCACTGCAACGAAACGGCCATATTGAAAGTTACTCCCTTGCAGCAGACCTTTCATTTGAGACTAATTTCATTCGTGGCCGCTCATACCCAAAAATGCCCATTCTCCTTTCTGTATATTTTTGAAGATAATGTGATATCCCAGTCCAGAGTTAGAGTTTTTTGGAAATTTGCCTGACTAATCAATTGAGCCAATATAGTACAGTTAAGATGGACATTTTTGTCAAACGAAATATTGATTTTTGTAAACATAAGAGAAAAACTTATTTCCGGGTTTTCGGGACGCCATGACGCTGGCGAAATCCACCATATTGGAAAATGCAAATTGACCAATATCTCCGAAGCTATTGATCTAAGAGGAAAAACTGTAAGCCCAGGTGGTAGGCAATTAAACCACCTTGCGTGTATACCCATTTTTATTTTGTGCCGGCAATATTTTCAAGGTTATATCGTTTTATTTTCTGTTTTTGTGTACATTTACACATTTTTGTCGTTCCCAAGGAAACTTATATCAATTATTTTGAAATAAGAATTTTAGAACACTAATTTTTTAACACTTTGATATATTTTTGAAGATGATGCAATAACCGCAGTCAAAAGTTGCAGCCATTTTCGTCTTTGTATTAATTTTTAATTTATTATTTTATTAACTACGGAGTTTTCATTTTTTTACTGCGATATTGCATCATCTTCCAAAATAGCAATATCAAAATGTTGGAAATTTAGTGTTCAAAAATTTTCGGAAAATAATTCACACCAGTTTCCTCGGGAATGAGAAAAATGTGTAAATATAAAACAAAAATAAAACGACATAACCTTGAAAATTTTGCGGGCACTAAAAAAAAATTTAAATGTGAACGAACGATGGCTTAGTTGCCTGCAAGCTTGGGCCTATAATTTTTTCTATAAGTTCAATAGTTTTGGAGATATAGATCGATTCGCGTTTTCCATAATGGCGGATCTCCCCAGAAGTATGGCGTCCCGCAAAAAAAGGAGGTAATTTTTTCTAATAGTCTTCTTTCACGTAAACAAAAATCAGACGTCATAAATTTCGTTCCACAAAAAAATCTATCTTTTCTGTCAACAGTTACGTTTTTCATCTTTTGTGTCGCTTTGTCGTTTTGTTTTCAAATTTATCGGAAGTGCCTCAAAATCAGTTGTGATCTAGCTTTTTAAGTTTAACTTTAGTTTTTTTTCACAACCCAACCGACAACAATGTTCTCCTCTCCAACCCCCCCCCCCTCCCCCTTTAATTCGATAAACATCCGATAACAATTTTCCAGTCTTCAACACTTTTCATTTCATTCAATATACAAACGAGTAATCGAACATAAAATAAACCCGCGTGGTGTATGTACTGTAATATGATTTACTTTCAGTTAATTTTCTTTTCTTAAATGAGCCAAATTAGAACACACAAAAGAAACAAACCAAAATATGATATAACGAAGCTCCATGCTGTCTACCATTTACAATAGTAATAAGAAATAAGTTATGAGGCCTATAATAAATATTTCTAAAAGCTTTTCAATAAAATAAGATTTTCTAAGGGTAAGTTGTGCACCCGTAAAAAAAGTCAAGACTTAAATTACTAAAACTATACAGTTTAGTTTTGTAGTATGAAAAAAAAATTAATTAAATTAAAATATTTTTTAAAAACTAATTTGAAATATACCTTATCATTTATTTATTTTGATTTTTTTTTATTCAAAAAAAAAAAAAATCAATTGATCTGGATTTTGGTATAAGGCTATAGGTGTGCTGATGTCAGTTATTTGTTCAATTTTTTAGATAGATAGATAGATTTTTATTTTTGGTATTCAGATTTACATTTGGTAAGCTACCGCACAGTATACATACAGAGATTTGATATACTAGATTTGATATCTTTCTACTGAATAAGTGTTTTAATTTATATTGAGTTTAGGCTTTGATAAGAATTAATTTATGAAGGAAAGTACAAACAAAAACCTTCAATTTAAACAAAAAAACAAAAGACAAAAGCACGTACATTTTGACTAGAGATATTAATAAAACTTCAAAACTATAGTTGTAAAGTATAGGTTAGTAGAATTTAGGTTAGTAAATAATAGGATAAATATATATATATATATATTAGTAAGAGTAGTTAGTCGATAAATAATTAATTAAATAAATAAATAATTTAAATGGATAAATAAATTGACAAATCAAAACAAAATAAATAATTATATACATAAATAAATGAGTTAATAAATAAATAAATAAATAATTAAATAAATTAATAGATAAATAAATGAATAAATAAATATATATATATATAAATAAATAAATAACTGTATAATTATATGAATGAATGAATAAATAAATAAATAATTGAATAATAATCATTTAATAAAAGATGAATCATTTAAATAAAGATGAATAAGAACTCGATTATTTAATGGTCATAACAAATATTTACATTTACATATATAACAAATCATTGAATAAATTAATAAAGAGATAAAACAAAACAATATCAGAAGAATGGTTATGGAGTCAGTTGGTTAATAAGAGGATTATCAGAGGTTTCACAGTTTCCTAAGAAAGTTTCATTAAGTTTATTTATTCTAAAATAAATCATTTCAACATTCCCTCTTTCGTGTAAATCTGAAGTAGAATGGTATCGAGGGAGGTTTAGCATCATTTTGAGTATCTTGCAATTTTTTAAGATGGCATTTTGCACATTTTCCCCACACTTAGCAACCATACAAGAGGATTGCTTGAAAGAAAACCTTATGAATTATAATTTTATTTGAATTGCTTGGACATGACTTCCTATTAATAAATGGGTAGAGCATGTTGATTGCTATGCTTACTTTTTGTAAGGTTTTGTAAATATGTTCCTTAAACGTAAGTTTTCGATCTAAATGAAATCCTAAATATTTGACGCTTGAACCTCAATTAATATTAACACCATTAATATTAAGCTGATTGCTGGGAAGATAGCAAGAATTTCTTTTTCTACTAAAAAAGATAGCTTGAAGTTTATCAGCATTCAGCTTTATTTTCCACTTTTGATAATATTGAGTCATAAGTTCGAATGCATGACGTAAATTTGTCTCTATGTCGAGACAAAATTTATGCGATGAAAAGATGCCTGTATCATCAGCGAATATAGCTACTTGACATTCTGGTAGCCTGGGAATATCAGATGTGTAGATGTTGTACAAAAAAGGACCCAGCACTGATCCTTGTGGCACACCTTGGCTCACTTGGTAAGAGTCTGAAGGAGAGAAAAATGGTTCGATCTTTCCATACTTACATAATACATGAGATCATACGATATTATTCTTATTACATAAATTATATAAGGAATTCAATAACAATCTTCCCTCTATTAGATTATGATCACCTAGTTAACAAAGATTCAAAATGTAACTTATTTATTAAGGGTTATTATAAAATATTTTTCTTTTTTTTTTTTTTGAAACTGATACATATCTATCAGGTTTTTGTTTAGGTCTTTTAGAACGCCTTAAGGGCCTTAAATTATCATTTTCGTATTCTTCTCTTTTCCTTTTTTTATTGGATTTTGTTTCAATTTTAGTTTTACTTTGATTTTCAATTTTAATTTTAGGTTTATTAGAACAAGAGTCTGCTATAAAAATTTTATCGTTTAAGCCAGAATATCTGAGTTGATTTTCATAAACAAAGTTAATATAATCATTTACTTTTATTAAATATGTTAGTCTGCTTAATACTTTTTCGACTTCAGCAGGAATCCAACGAACAAAATTCTTTAAATTTCTTTTTAACATAACAAACTTTCCTACTTTAAATTTGTTAGTTCTTTCAAATTGTGAGCTTTTGAGTTTTTTATCATTTGACATTTCATAAGAATTATTTATACAAAATTTTTTTTTATAATCCAAATTCCTTTTAACTTTAGAATTCATTATATCAAAATAAAATGTAGGTTTGTAAGAAAATATTATTTCTGAAGGTGTCTTGGACGTTGAAGTTGTAGGAGTATTTCTGTACGTGAATAAAAAATTACTATTAAATTAAATTTAAAAAAATACTTCAATCAGAAAACAAATTATTACAAGACAACGGCAAGACAAATACAATGCCCTGTTATACTTTTTTTGGAAACCTAGAAATCACTTCTTTTATTTGATTAATGTGCAAACTATTTTTTTTTTTTTTTTTTTTTTTTTTTTTTTTTTCAAAATTTACGTTATTAAGGGCCAATTTTTGAATAGTCAGTTAAACCCTAGATAGTACTTATTCTTCGAATAAAACAAAAAATTGTGCCTGTTGCTTTGGTATTTATTTCTCTGATAGTTTAACTGATGATTGAAAAATCGCCTCTAAGTGTTTTTTTTTTTTTTTTTTTTTTCAAAAATTCAATGCTATAATTAATTTTTGTTAAAAACTGAAAACCGATTGTTTCGGACTGTTCAAATGATCATTTAGATTCGTTTTATGAGAAATTTGGTTCATTTAATTTTTAATATCTTAAAGAATAAAACTCCTAGAAACCTTTGGTTTTCAGCATTTGATTAAGAATTGATTAAAGCATTGAAATCGAGAATAGTTCAGTTTAGTTCAGGTAAAATTTTGAAAAAAAAAAAAAAAACAATAATAATTTGAATATTCTTTTTTCTCAAATATAAAAGTTCAAAATAAAAGTTCAAATAATTTAATTAAAAACATAACGAATTAATTTAGACTTCATTGTCGTTTATTTTTGAATTTAAAGTGCTACTATCAAGCAACAAACCATGGTATTGAAAATAGTCTTCGTTTGCATTTTGTCAAGAGTCTGTCAGAAAAACTCTCATACAAATCAATATTTGTTTTCATTCAAAGTGAGTATTAAAAATTTCCAAACTGTGAACTGAAAATTCACGTGGAGAATTATTTATGGTTTCAGGATGGTAATTCACGTGAATTTCAAACCGCTTTTACTTTTTATTTCACTCAGAGGTGAGTACTAGGTTTTAAGTCACTTTTTTTTTGGCCTCCCTCCTAAACAAGGGGGAATAGACCTGCCGGCCGTACGGTTTTTTTTTTTGTCTCGACCCAACCTACATGCTCAAAATTTTTGTCATTGAACCACCCTCTACATTTATGTAATTAGTACATATAATTTATGTAATGAGTACATCGCGTTTATTTAATGAGCATAAATTCTTTATGCAATGAGTACACATTTTGTATGTAATGAGCCCATATTATTAATGTAATGAGGGTCTACATAGAAAATCCTTTGAAAAATCTTCCTAACTACATAATCATATACTCATCGCAGGTAACCAACTGAAATTATTATATGTGATAAATTCATTGAATCTTTATATTTATAGATAGACCTTTTTAGTGAGCTTTAGGTCAAAATTTATTTATTTATATTTATGTTATGGGTGCAAATAATACATATATAAAAAATATGTTCTCACTCCACTACAAATTTATGTAATGAGTCCATTGAACATTTCCGTTTGATTAAATAGTGCATAGATACTCTATATAATTATGAACACCTTTATGCGATGGGTCTATATAGAATTCTATGTTTATTGACTACATCATAAAACAAAAAACATGCGGATGAACTCGGTTTAGATTTCATAAGGTATAATGTTATGATTACAAAAGAAATGTTTAAGATGACTCAATACATTGTGTTAAGTAGTGCATACATTTTTCTCTCAGTGTACCTCCCACATGGCCAGAAAGCGAAAACCTGCGACCCAGTCAGAGCATTCAATCCTATACTTGGGGCCAACTTAAATACTTCTACCAGATGCCGCAACAATAACTAAAAGTTTGTTAACACAATCGACCTTAACAATACCTTTAATTAAACAAAATACAACCAGCGCCCCTTAAATAAACAAAGATTTGATCAACTATCTAAAGCTTTTGTAAGCTTATTCAAATAAAGAAAAAAAATTAAAACACTTTACCAGATACTACTTGAAAGCGAATTAAAGCGATCAATTGCAAATAAAAAGCTTAAACTTCATATTATACACAGTTACTTCAAATGCAGACAAGAATTATTATCTCACTGCAGCGCCCGTGTTGCCGGTCGCGCAGCCAAACCACCAACGCGACGATACGTTATAAGCCGCATTTCATCCCGGATAACCTTTCATATTGTTTGCAACCGTTGTCCCAGTGATACAGGTTAAAACCTTTCAACTTTTAAAATTTTCTATTTATTTTAATTTATATACTGCCCCGAAAATTAAATTAAAAAAAAAAAAAAAAAAAAATGAGCGGTGTCTTACGGCGAGGTACGTTAACATTCAACCATAACGGTGTTAAACGGTCTGGTCCTGCTTATTGGGATCAAAAACGGAAGCCAAAAACTCCGGAAATAAGTGTCATTTCAATTGATTTCCGCCGGAATTCCGAAGATTTACGCAAAAATGATGTTAATAAAATCGTTGTTTCTCTACCACCACCACCACCAACAGCACCACCATTACCATCGTCTAGTGAAGTTGTTAAGGACCTAAGCGAAGATGTTGATAGTGATATTATATCCAATTATATTGGACATTTTGGATGGTGGCAATTCGTGTGGACATTTATTTTGTGTTTATACCAAGTGCCAACTACTTTTCATATATTTGCTTTTGTCTTTCAGGTGAGTTTTTTTTTTTTGTTTAAATGTAAAAGTGTGCGGTGAGTGATTGTGAAACGATTTATTTGTTAAAGGTTCTGTTTTGTTAGTCATTTCAACCAAATATAGCGATGAATTCTTTTGTATCCTTTAAAAAAAGGTGATTTTAAGTTCTGGAAGTGTGCGGCTCGGTCGTAAATTAATAAGCAAATTTAATCTTTTCGAAATTATAAGCGAATAATAAAATGTCGTTTGTTTTCCCACAGTCAATAGATCTAGTATTTTAATAAAATACAAACTAAAAATTATAACAACAAAAACACAAACAAAAATATTGTTTTTTGTATTTAAATTAAAAACAATATATGGTTTCCGAAAAAAATCGAAGAAAAACTGAATTTAAGAACGATTAAATGATTGCTTGAACCTTGAATATAATTTTTCTATTTAAGTATCTAGCAATTTTATTTTACATACAAACTATTTTTACTCAAAATTTTCTGTGACCTGGGTGGATTTAGAAAAAAAAAAAAAAAACAACCAATTGATGGCGCCCAACGTAAAATTTACAGAATTTAAAATCGAGAAATATGGCCATTCTACAACCATAGAAATAAACATGGAAGAAGAATTTTTCATTTTAAATTGAGTTTTTTCTCTCATTACGAAAAAGAAGTATTAAATGGCACCCAACGTAAGATTTACAGAATTTAAAAATCTATTCTATGCTTAAAGCATAGAAATAAGAAATAGAAATGGAAGAAGAAAATTTTTGTATTTTAAATTATTTGTTTATTTCTCAAGCAAAGGATTTGTATATCAAATAATTTACAAAAAAAAAGTAGTCGGAATTAAAAAAATGTATGGAAATATTAAATTAATTGAAAAATTCAATTTTGAAGAAAAACAATATAATAAATTTGTCTATTATTTTCGTTTGTCTTTTTCTTCTATTAATCCAAAAAATCCATTGCTATATTTGAAAGCTATTTGGTAATTAATGATTGATTGAACACATTTCCGGTTTGCTGCGCTACATATTGAAAATAAATCAAACTAAGGAATTTAAACTATTAAAGAAAATGTCTCAGATGTACGACATGTGGTTGTGGAGAAATCATACTCCATGGTTAATACGAGCAGAATTTAGGAATTAACAAATAATTTTATTTTGTATTCATAAATGGCGCCCAACGTACAATTTTCAAACTATAAAAATATTTACTAGAAGCATTGAAATGATCATGGAAGGTTATGCGTAAGTTAGTGTTTTTTGTACAGAGAAAGATTTGGTATATATCGAACCCTTAGAATGAAAGTGACCTAAATTAAAAAAAGAAAACATTAATTTTATATAGTTACAGAAATTTTTGACTTAGGTCCCTTTTATTCTAAGGGTGAGGTATGAGACGTAAATTTAACTGTCCCCACGCAAACCTTTTTTGCAATATAAAAATTCTGTTTTATAAACTGTTTTATGACATAATCAACTTGTATGAGCATGATTGCAGGACAAACATATTTATGCATAATGTTTGTGCATACCTTATCGTACGCTTGCACTCGCTTTGATGTTTACTAATGAAATACGCAAACAGTTTGTACATGAACAAACTTAAGGATTTTCATTGAGTTTATATATGCACAGGTTAGCACGCATCAGCAAGCTAAACAAACAAAAAAAAGACGAGACAAAGTTAAAAACGCTTGAGTATGCCTGATTTTGGCTTAAGAAGTTAGTCAAGTTGTTACACTACTGCAACAAGGAATAAACCAATGAACTGTGTTCCGTCAGCTCAGTCTAAGCCAACCTTACATATCAAAGATCTACGGAAGGTTTAGGCAAACGTATCCGATAACGTAAATCGCCTACATTGCTCAACTTCCCAATTGTAGTGCATAGTAAAAATCGTACTCAAACTTGTCGAGGAATTGTAGTTAATTTTGGTCCCGTGGCGGGACATTTTGGGGTAAGGACTGCTTCCTTAAGTCGTCTCCTAACTGTCCATTAACTTACAAGTCTTGATCGTACCTGTCTCTGCTATTGTTGGACGTCAACGGTAGTCAAAGCATGATTTCGGAGAAACGCCATCACCATGAATCAGACATAACATCCGGTGGGCCACAGAACCCGGCCCTTACACTAACCTGCGAATTTGTCTAAATCTTCCGCAGATCTTTGATATGTAAGATTGGCTTAGACCGAGCTGACGGACCACAATACATTGGTTTATTCCTTGTTGCAGTAGTGTGTCAACTTGACTTACTTCTACAGGCGTGGTATCGATTTTTTTCTAAGATAAGGAGGCCAAATGGGTCAAGATGTGTTGCAATTCACTATTACCAGCACACTCAAAACCAAAGACCAACTTTTATTGGGTATCAATGTTTCAAAGTCTTGCCAAATTTAACAAGTATAATTTGTAATTTTTGTTATTATGGCGATAGCGCGAAAACTAACCAATGGATTTTTATGATTTTACCCTTAATTTAAAGTTTTAAGTTCAAGCTTTAAAACGAGCCTATTAACAATTAATTATAGATATTGTATCCATCGCGATTGTTGTTTTTAGAAGGCAAACTTGAGTGATTCCGTTTTTTGCACGCAAGTGTAGATTGACTAAATACCGCCCAATATACAATTTTATGAATCTATTTTTTTTTTTAATTTAAAATCTAACTTTAAGAAAACAATGTTAATATAATTTATAATTTTAACTATGTAATATTGCCCTAGGAATTAAACGTCGAATTTAGCCTAATGTCGAGATTATCCCATACAACAAAATCGATTTTAAGCTAGATTTGACTCTCAATTCGTTTTATGTTTTGGGACATATGCCCGTTAGACCTAAAGCCTTTTAAATGCAACCTGAATTGTATGCATAAGTTAGAAGGATGGGAAGGAAAAGATAGAATATTTGTTGGCACAATTTGAATATTCCTTATTAAACGCATGATTTCGTCTCTATCTCCGTTTATCAATTTAGTTTTCTTCTTTTTTTGTATTTACATGAACACAAACTCCTTTTTTTTTATCTTGGTGACACGATAACCGAAGTACAATCTGACGATAAGTCATCACATCATATATATTTATCACGCCACTTAAAATATTGCGTTTGATATTTTTTTACTACGAAGAAATTCCATTGACGTGAAAAGAATTCGTTTTAATTTTTGGTACGTGCTTTTTAAGGAAATTAAATTATTCTACTATCTTAAAATAGGTAAAACCTAATATTTTACACTTATTTTTACTTGTGCATAATGGTACACTTTGAAATTCAAATAGTAAGTAATTATGACATCATTATGAATATTAGGTATGACATAGCTGTGCTGTGTGCTAACTGTACCGCAATATACAGGGTGATTTACCTTAAGTGTGACGACAAGCTTGAGCGTTTAGGTTTAGTGGAGACAAGACAAACATCGTTACGAAGGGGGGGTTATTTTCTTTTTTAATAAAATTTAATTTTTTTATTTTAAAAAATGAATTTTCACTCAATAATTGCTTTTCCCTCCTAACGAGGGGAATAGACCTCCCAAACTATTGTTGTCTTTCCTCTACAAGACTTGCACGCTCAAGTTTTTTTTCACACCTTAGGTGAATCACCCTGTATACTGCACAATGAAAACAAAGGCGCAAAATTTTAAACTACCTATTGTTAAGGGCTTAACTCTTAACATCATACTAGCATTGAATAATAACATATTATTATATGTTATTATTCAGTGATACCAGTTACCAATTTCCTAAGTATTTAGCAATTAACTATCTATTCCAAAATTTTAAACGTTTTTCTAATTAGTTAATTGCTAATTAAGCAGATAGCAGAGCATTTGATGAACACATTAATTATGGTTTATATGCCTTATAAATCGATGGGAACCCATCATGTGCTTTAAATAAGTATTCGATGTTTATATTTCTATCATTTTAACTTCATTATTTACAAAAAAAAAAAAGAAAAAACTTGGCTACCAGCAGGACTCGAACCTGGAACCGTCGGGTCCATGCTATACCTGGAGTAAAATTCTCATATGGATTCAGTACGATACTAAAAAGATAAAATAGCCAGTTCGTAAAATTTAAAAGGATAGTACGGTGCTAAACTCGTAGGGAAAATCTAGATGAGGGAAACTTGTCAGATACTTAACAAGCCCTTGCTGGATTTCAGTACCAACAATTAAGACGAGAGAATATTTTCAAACTCTATTGAGGCCCTTAATAGTAAAAACTTGTTGGACAGGTTTCGGTACCTCATCAGGAATGTCAGTTGTACTCCAAAAATAAAAATTTATAAGCACCATGCAATCAGTATCATACGAGAATATTTTGCTCTCTTTCCTATGTCTTCTTTTTCATATCACACGGACTTCAGTTAGTCAGATCAGAACAGAACAGCACAGATTTGTGAAAAAGCAAGTACATAAAATCCTGTTCTATTCTGTATGTATTTGTTACGCAATATCGTATGAAACATAAGAGTGTGAAACTGATTCACTTTCAATTAAAAAGTACAAGTGACCTCAACTCCAGAAATAATTGTTTCTGGAGTTGATGTCACTTCTTGTACTTTTTATTTGAATTATATTCATTCACTCCACTTAAAACAGAAGTAAGTTCAATATTTAAATATTTAAATTTCTTCATCTTCTTATTCACTTTCGACATTGAATTTTCGTATAGGGAGTCAGCCCAGTGTGTTACACATTGGACTGAAAAGCAAGTCATCAAGTCCCACAAAAGGCATCAATTTTGTTATTGTTTTTCCTGGCGAGGCAAAAGGGTTCATAATCTTTGATTGTTTTTCTGCGCGGGTAAAACTATAACTTCGTTCAATTTAATCGTGCTTTTTTCAGTTTAAAATTTTAGGTTTATTCATTTTATATCTTTTGTTAGCAATCATACAATTCATTAGCAATAACTTATAGCCGTCTGCCTGAGTGAACAATATTTTATTATAAATTTAAAAAGAATACAAAAGTTTGAGTAGTTAAAACCTTTTGATTATAAAAATTGGAAAAATTGAAGTTGATGTGTACATAAGTTATTAGAAAAGTTCATTGATGATTCTTTTACGATAATTAATGACTCTCCAATATACCCTTCTTATTTCCCTCAATATCGCACATTGGCCTAGCAAATGCAAGCAAATGCATTGTATTTTCTCTCACTACCGCATTACAGAGATTACAAATCAGGGGCAGGTCTTCTCGATATGGAACAAAGTTCAGACGTAGCAGCTCTCCCCTTGCTTGAAAAATATACTTGAGATGACCTCTGTATTGAACTGGTTACTAAAAAAAGAGTTTTCTCCGAGTAAATAGTCAAGAGTTGAATAAATTTCTCGATGCACTGATTGTCTCGCCTGTTCTTTACATCCTTGCATCATATCTTTGTCAATAGCAGCAATGATTTCATAGAAAATCCCTCTACATTATTCTACGTTTCCAATATTTAGTTCAAAGGTCTGCCCTCACTGAATCGCCAGCTCCTTCCAGTCATTAAACTACAGATTTCCTTTTGAAATTGCAAATTTCGTTATTCTTTTGGGCATTCGACCTTCGTCCATACCAATTGTTGTACAGATATAGTCTGCATGCAGCTTTAGAGTTTGTATGTACAACGGTGATAGCCCAGTCTTCAAGTGAAGCATATATGAGGGTGTCGTCATCGGATGTTTAAAAGTTCTTTTAAGGTAATATGCGAGAAGTCTTTAAACCGTATTACTTTCTTTGTATCCCCAGTAATGTGCTGCGTAGAATTAAATTGACTTTGAGGTTGCTTCGAAGATTCTGTGTTTGACTGCGTTTGGTACTGAATCGTTGCTAAAGCAATTTTTCCAAGTCATGTTTATAGGTACCAACATCTTCATAAGTTTTTATGAAGATGTTTCTCTAAGCTAAGTGAAGGTGTTATAGTAAAACCTAGACAAACGTATTCTTTTACCACTTCCATACTATCTCCACCATAAAGCCAACACTCATTCCTTGCACGCATGCCCCCTCCTTTTTTAAAGATCATGACCTTAGATTTGACTAGGTTTACTGACAAGTTCCATAGCACACAGTAGTCACGAAGGCGATTTATCATTTGTTGTAACGTTTCTGGAGATTCTGCTAGTAACACTTAATCGTCTGCGTACATTAACACTTTTAAGTTCTATTTATTAAAATGAATACCACCAGGTAAAACGTTTGGCAGATCATCTATGTACAGTGAAAACAGAGTGGGACTTTGTGCGCAACCTTGTTTTAATCCAAGTTCAGTTCTGAAGTAAGCTGAAAGCTTTTCCCCATTCCATTTCGCTGCACTTCTTTCTGTATACATGGCTTCAATAAATTTGAGCAGCTTGTATGACAGTCCTTTGTTTGCCAACTTGTAGAGAAGAGATCCAATTCCAATCTAATCAAACGCTGCTTTAAGGTCAACAAAACACACATACACCTTTATGCGTGTATCCATGTACAGCTCAACAGCATTTGCCAGCACATAAATATGATCCACCGTGGAAAAGCCCTTACGGAAACCGGCTTGGAATTCCGACAAGATTGAGTTCTCATTCAGTCATGAGTTCAGTCTCTGTTGTATAACGCTTGTGAGAATTTTTAAGCCCAAGTTCAGAAAAGAGATTGCTCTATAATTTCCAACTTAAATTTTATCACCTTTTTTAAAGATTGGAAAAATAATCGATTTCAAATATTCCATCGGAAGTTTTCCAGAAACTTGTAGATATGGTAAAGTGCTTTGTAAAAAGAGTTTGGAAATTCAGGTTACTGTATTTATAAAACTCCATAGAAATTCGGTTGGAACCGGGAGCTTTATTGTCTTTGCTTGTTTTCAGCGCTTCTAAAACTTCGAACAGTTCAATATCCCAGTCAATGTTGGGGATGTGGTTGTATGGGAGTGCTTTTTATTTGTATACGCCTCATACTTCTGAATGTAACGAGTTGTAACATTTTCCCTTAACTTTTACACCTTTACCGAGAAAGCATTGAATAAAGGATAAATTGAGCACCACCCTAATTCTGCTAAATATTTAATATTAGTCTTTCTTTCTTCCTTTGTATCCGTAATCAGCCGTTTTTGAACCTCTCCATTCCTTGCCGTTTCAGCAGTACTCACATTTTTAGATCTCATTTGCAGTCTTCATTTATAGCACAAACTTAAAGCTCCATTAGATAAAGTTCATTCGATCCAAGCGGTACTTACACTTTTTGAATGTACCATTTCATTGAATTTTAATTAAAATCACGTTGATGCTAAATTTAGTTTTATTAATAAACCGCTTCCTTTTATCTCGTCAGTTTGCATTGATTTATGTCTGTTTATTTTAGGAAAATATAAATTCCAGCTTTTAAATAAATACGAACCCCACAAGTGGAACCTTAGGTGAAGCTGTTAAGTGGGAGAGTTGTGGTTCCCTCGAGATCATGACAATCGCCGCGCCAGTAAAATGAAGAAGAAGAAAAAGAAGAAGGAGAAGAAGAAGAACCAACCATCCTCGATCGTCCTTGCATAGCAATGAACTTCGAAAAGACATAAAAACCCTATCAGCAAAATGTTCTTATGTGTATATCTTCAAATCAAAATAAGAAAGACATTTCGACTTTGTTCTGATAATAAATAATTTGAAAGAGCTTTTGATTTGAGATAGTGTATCTCTTGACAGTTTTTTTTTTTTGTTATTTAAATTTGTTGTTAGTGATCGAAAATAAGTAAGGTGGTTAAGTAAAAAGATTAAATTTTTTTTTGTTCCTATTTTAATTTTGATAAAATGCAAGATTAAGATAAATAAATTGTATTTTCCGGTATCAAATATATTAATCAAACTTGAATTTATTATAATTTAATCATATCTTTAAGACTAAGTAAAGATAAAATATTCATCGATTTTTTTATTATCTACAACAAAGATAATATTATTAATTTTTCAAGAAGACGGTGTTAAGCATTTTGTTTTGACCCTTAAAAATAATGACAAAGTGCGTCTTGTCTTAAAAAGAAAATCTTTTAAGATTGATGCAAGTAAGCTTAATTTGTTGATGGAAATTAAATGAGGCTAAAGCTAACAAGCGAAACTTCCATAGACTAAATTATTTACGTTACAGAAAAATAAAAACTTAAAATATTTGTCTTACAGTTAAGGTCTTAAGTTCAATTTCTATGAAGGACAGAAAGTTTTTCAAACAATATGGACATTATAAGAAAGGCTCAGTTCTAATGATCGGTTTGGCACGATGCTATAACTTTTGTTGCTTGTCATAACAAATTTAATACGAGTGTACACTGTGGCGTATACGTACTTGTTTTGTTATTTTTTTTAAGCTGTGTTGCATATTTTTTTTTAACGTTTTTCAAAATTTCTTCCAAATCGTTGGAGCCGTTCACGAGAAAGTTTTAAAACAAATTATTCAAAAACGATTTACTAAGAACTTGTTTTGAAAACAAACAAAACAATAAAAAAAATAAAAAAAATTAAATAAATGCATTCCCAAATTTTTAAGTTGAATTTCCAAAAAACTCAATACGAGGGCCACCCTAATTCATACACGCACCGTACAGTACAGCAACTGCAATCCAATAGTTTTAACAAAATGTGTTTTTTTTTAATTTTTACATTTTAAATGACTTTATTATGTATCGCGATCCGACCGTCGAAGTCCTTGGGTGGTGATAGTTTCACATAACTTGCTAAAACTTTATTTAGCGGACCCTGTGAGCTGGTCTACCTACTCAACACGAATGTGTTATAGACCATAGGTTTCAAGAGATATTTGGGTATAAAAAACGTCAAATAGAACAATAATGCAATTCTTCATTGGGAACTAATCAGATCAGCCTACTGAACAGTAATTAGTCATGCATCATGATACATTACTGTTGAGTAGCTGATCACTTTGTTCACACTCCTTTGTCCGCAAAAATCCTAATAGAGCCTTCATCTATTAATTTAATATTCTAAAATCACCCATTAAAGAGATAAAAATGAACGAAATCAGTATTTACATTAAAAAATCATAATTATTCATATCTTATCGCTTTACGCTCATACGTTAACCGATTTCAATGCAAATATTGCGCAGATTTTGTTTGCATTATTGTACTCACTTTAATGATGGGGGAGGAGTCGAATGAAACTTGAATATATTCAAAACAAGCTGAAGAACATATTCTGAAAAGCACAGTTTTATTACAACCATAACAGGCATATGTATGTATGTATATACAATTTTATCAAAATCTTCAGAGTTGACAAAAGACTCGTTCCAAATTCTATTCTATTTGATGAACTGCAAGCACCGGAATATTAATGCTAAATAAATTGCAAATTCTTTTAGTTGTCGTGAGCGTTGTCTTAAATTTTATTTTATATGGATAGATTTTGTATTTTGAATTTAATTCCTTGGCCTATTTTTTCTATTGATCTACTTTTATTTTTTTTTTTTCAATTTTGTTTCTGTCAAATTTAAGTATCTTGTTCGTATAATGGTAAGCAATTATTTATGATTAAAAATAAATTACGAAAATATCGGGCAAAAAAACTAAAAACCTTTCTTAATTAAGCTTGCCAAACAAATGAACAGCAAAAGATAAAGGTCATAGTAACACCTTCAATCAAACTTTTTTTTTGTTTTCAAAAATTATAAAAAAAATTTATAATAATGTAATAAGTTGGACCTAGTTTCTTGTGGATAATCAAGGTCGTTTTATTGACAGCTTTCTTTCATGACAGATTATTTGTATGTGAGTGAAGTTTTCTATATACAATGACAGTAATTTACGCTGTGGAAAGAAAAGCGTTTAAGTCGAACTTAAATAGAATAAATTTTAGTATCAGTAAATGGGTCTTAGAATTGTCAAGTTCAAACAAATGTTTCCATTTTAATATGATCATTTTTGTTTTCTTATTTTTTTTTATTTAATACGTCCACCACAAACTCACAAGTTCATAAGTACCTACTTAGTCGATGTTTGTGTTAGACTTAAGCGTTTAGTTTTGGGCACAAAATCGTATCGTACAACTTTATACATGAGACAATTCACAAATAAAGTTAAGCAATTATTTTATTTTTGTATTATTATTTGTATATGTATTTACAAATATGCGGTTGTTTGACAATAATCAAATTCACTGATGATTTGATCAAATTATCACAAAATAGAATGATAGTTATGATAATAGGTTATCATATCTCTCACTAATCACAGCAATGCACTAAACAATGTTTATTTTAAAAAAGCTTAGTAGCTAATATTTTGTTCCATGCTGATGTCGATGGCATGGGGCGTGTGCGTGTGTATAATGCCAGATTTACCCAACGGTTAAACTGGAAAAATAACAGAAAATTGACTTTACTCAACATTAATGATAAGCCAAGAAAATGGCACCGTTATGATTTGGCAGTATACAGGTTCCAAAACGAAGATAAAGAAATTAAGTTAATAATATTACTTCTTATTGAAGTGCAGTGATGATTGGATATTAATGAAATCACTGTCAAACCTGTAAATGTCGCTCGAGGTATTTAATTGAAGTAAACCAGGGTCCATGAAATATATTGTTACTAACTTACGGGAAACTATGGCCACCCAAGGACTTTCAGTGTTGGATTGAGATACAATCATGTCACTTTGAATGTGAATATTTGGAAAACCATATTTTGGTAAACTTTTGGTTGCAGGTACTGTGCGGTGGGTATTTATATAAGGGTAGTCCATAAATTAATTTTTTTGAATTGAAGTAGGCACCAATTTCTCTTGCCCCTTTTAGTCCAGAGCAATTATAAAATTTAATTGGGGGACCCAGCAGTTTGTACCAGCCCCAATTTTTTTTTGTTTTATTCGATTGAGAGTTGATCGAAGATGATAAATTTTATCTTTCGCATTCGCAACATTTACCGTTTTACCGCCATCTTAGAATTTTACTAAATATCTCGGTTCATATTTAGTCCCAGAATAAAAATTGTAAAACATAAAATGCGTAGAATAAAACTTCCTATTTTTATGTTAAACCTTTGTTCGTTATTATTAATATTTAAAAAGTTACAGGCCTTGAACTTTTTTAATTGTACAGTAAAATATAACAGAGTCCAAAACAAAATGATATACCTGAGAAATTAATTTGCGTATGAAGCCTTAAATAAATTTCCAATATTCGGAAATCGGGAAAAATTAACTGCTGCGTTCCAATTAGGAAAGCCGGTTTGCATAAGAAAAGAAAAATGAAAAACAAAAATTTCGATCTTAAAAACTGTTTTAGCAAAGGGAAAATTTAATTATAGCGAGCCCAAACAAGATTTTCAGCCAAGATCTCAGATTAAAAAATGGGCACGACTGGATCGCACAAACTTGCTCTCGTATTTAACAACTTTAACGTAGCTTCAAAAATAGTATGACAGCATTAAAAAAAAAAAAAATTAATTCTTACAATAAATTACTATAACTTTATTATTTTAATGGCTTTAAGAGTAAGTAATTAATCAAGTATGCCGTCTGATTTGATAAATATGAATTTATTTAAAAAAAAAAAGTCGTTTGAGCGGTTTTATTAAACATTAATTTTTAAATGTATATCGGTTTTTTGCTCATTTTCAAAAATAAAACCTAGTATGCCAACATTTAGCATTTAATAAAATAAATTTTACACAAAATAAAAAAAAAATCTCATTAGCCCGTTTTCAAAATACTGAATTTCCAAAAAAAAAAAATTCAATATTTTTTTAAAAATTATTTTTTTTGAAAATGTGTGTATTCAAAATTATTTGAATTGTGAAGAAGCTCTTGTATAAATATTTTGGTTGAAATGGGAGCAGTTATTTAGAAAAAAGTTAAATCGAAGATGGTGACAAAACGGTAAATGCTGCGAATGCGAAAACTGAGATTTATCATCTTCGATCAACTCTCTATCGAATAAAAATTGGGGGTGGTACATAAACCGCTGAGTCAGATTATAAATGCACTGGACTATTTGTTTAAATCTTATAAATAATAAAAGGATACATTTTTTTTTAAACAAGTTGATTCGCATAAGATACAACAAACTCTTGAGCGTGTAGCCTAGGTCCAAGTAAGAATAATTCGTCAGGTAGATGAGGAGGTCTATTTCACCCAGTTTACGTTAGAGGTGCATTTATCTTTAAAAAAAAAAAACTCACATGAAATAAGAAAAGTTATTTAATGGGAATAATGCAGACCGTTGTAAATTATAAAAAAAAGACAAATATCAGTGAATAGTTGATCAGTTTAAAATCCAAAATATCAATATTTATCAACAATGAAGATGAAGAAATTTAAATATTAAAATAACTTCTGTTTTAAGTGGATTGAATGAAGTACAGGTGACCTCAACTCCAGGAGTCGGTAAAGATGGACCAAATTTGTTTCTTAGTAGGGTATAACAGATTGACTGAAGAGCCCGCTGTTATACATGGGCGAAACACATTAATTTCCGGAGTTGAGGTCACTTGTACTTTTTAATTGAATTTTATTTATCAACTATCAATCAACAATCGCAAATCGCAATAGGCGTGATTATGTCTAAGTTGAATCAAAAATATAGGTATACAATAATTGAACAGTAGGTAAACAAAAATAAAAAAATTTAAGAATATGGAAATAACAACATTTTAAAAGAAGCATTAAAGATTATATCATAATTACTAGGAAGATAACAATTATTGTTAAAGATAGTTCTTTAACAAGTTAAAACCTATGCAGTTTTAACCAGTAGCGGATCTGGTATTTGGTTCTGGGAGGGGGCTTGGAGATCCAGTTTGAGACCTTAAGTAATAAAATTTGCTTGTCCTAAGATACATTTTATAATTTATAACAAATAATAGAGAGTTGAGGTTTAATGCATGACCGTACCAACTTCAGCCGAACTACACTTCACGACAACGCGGCAAAACATTATTTTTTATGAAATTTTAGGAGCTATATCACACTGAGCGGCAACTGAACTTCATACGAATTCGTGTGAAGTGTAGTTCCGATGCAGTGCAGTTCCGTCGAGTGCGGTCTAACTTTTAAGGTTCAAGTATATTTTTTGTGAAAAAATATATGTAGATACATGTGTAGTTATATAAAAGACAACGAATTTTGACATTTCCACTTTCATGTTAATGATATCCGTTTTTTGTGTGCATTTATATCCGCTCCTGTCGCGCTTTAAAATGTTTTCAATATCTTCAAAGTACAATAACAATTTTTCATACATAATTGCTGTAGCGGAGATAGAAGCAAATTCAAAGGTGCACCAAAATAATAATATGAGCCATATATGTTTGAACCACGAGTACAAATTCGTTTATTTATATTATTTAAAAATTGATTAGGTACCTACCTTATGTAGTTATATTTTTAAATAAGCTGTGGGTATGTTTTGAGCTTCCCATTTTTGACACGATTTGAAAACTGTTTATAATTGGCTAGTTCAGAAAAATTATATTTAAGTGTTCGTACTGACAAAAGATCATAAATGTGCTTTGACACGGTATCAGTCCTCTGAGATCTCATTTTTCCTGAATTAACTAAATCAACGAGAAACTATTTTGTTTAAACTGACACTTTGGGACATAAGATAAAGCTGCTCTAAGAAATAAGCCGTGGCCCAATTCTGGCGGCGTGAATTATTTTTCGTGTTTACGCTGCATACACTTTTTATTCATGCTAAAAAAATATGTCGAAAAAATTTGCACGTCATTGTAGAGTCTAGAGGGATTGCAAATATTAATTTTTTTTTTCCATGATTTTCTGAGCGCGCACAGAGAAAACTCACGCTTTTGGAATTTGGCTCCTTGACTAGAGAATTTGTATGTAATTGCCTAGTAAAAAAATGTTTTGTATGTACAATTATTGCCTTGGACCTTTCAAATTTTGAAAACGAAGCCCCTAAAAATTTCTAAGCCCAGCCAAGGCCGTGAGAAACAATTCCTGTTGTATTAAACATTTACACTAAACTTGACATCCCGTTGTTCTCAAATGGTTTAAGCCTCAAATGCGTTTCTTTCGATAAATTAGCTTTGTTTTTAGTATAAACAGTTGGGGCATTTGACACGTTAATGTTAAGCCCCGGCCATTTTTATCTCTTTTTACTTATCTCTTCAAGCCTTAGCCCCAACTTCGGACTTTGGCAGTACCTAGACTTGAGCCCCCAAAACTCCCTGGAATAGTTAGTTAGTTTTTCGGGAGTAAGTTGCTTAACCCTGGCTAGGTTTTTTGTCCAATATTCTCAGACCTTATTGCTCCAAAACTGTTTTTTTCTTCCCAATTTTCTGGGTTTTATTTTTAGGGCAAAATTGTCGTTGCATGAAACATGTCCATATTCATAGCCCCCAACTTAGTTTTTGTCCAATTCGTTTCAGACTTTAGCCCCAATCTTAGGGCTTAGAAAAAAATTACATAACATGTATGCAAATAGTTCAACCCCAACCACGTTATTTTGTCCATCGAATCTCATATCTTAACAATATTTTAGACGGAATATAAAATTCTAAACGTTTTAATGTATTGCTTTCTATATTTTTAATTATTTTATGATTCGGCTGTGGTGGGGGCTTTAGCCCCTATAGCCACCCCCCTTTATCCGCTACTGGTTATAACAACAATAAAAATCAATGCACATGACATTTTAAGGTTCATTTAAACCATAATTAGATCTTGCGAAAAAAGTATTAAAAAAAAAACAGAGCAACGATTTATCCTGGATCGAGAATTTATATTCAGCACACAGCACACAGGAGTTCTCCTCGAGTTTGTTAGATTTCTGGGACTACTTGAACCCCTTGATCACCAAACCACCCCTCCCCCCTGACTGCGTACCTGGCTTCAACGATGTTACTCTATAGTACAAGAAAATCATTGAATCACATGACTAAGCAAACAATTAATGAGTCAATGACTTATTTTCGCTCTTTTGCATGAGTTCCACACGTCTACCTGTACCTACCTCTACTGTCTACCTATATGTATCTGGCACATTGTTAAATTTTTTTCCAACCCAAATAAAAATATTAATCCATCATCCACCACAATCCCCAACTATACTTTATCTATAAACAAATTAAAACAATCTTTTGAAAAATTTCAAAAAAATGTATCACAATTAATTTATGGTCTATAGAGAACTTATTAAGTTCGATATAAAATATCAACTGATCACTCGTTTTATGTTGATACGTTATTGACTATCTTCATCCATACCTTCCAAACCTGTTGAGTTTGTATATAATAATGATAATGACTGACAGGCCGCCGAAATGACAAAACGCGTCATTGCCATTATCATTAGATAAGGCCGTAATTTTATTTATTTGCAGAACTTGTTCACATGTAAGTGACTTGACATTATTTGCACAAATTAAATCGTATCTTTATCTAAAAATGTTTTGTATATATGTAATGTATATAGATATGACAGGAGGTATGGAGGCAAATACTTCAAAGCAATCAATCAATAAAACCGTCAAAGTCATCTCATCCACATAATAAGCCCGCCAGCTGTCTGATGGCTTTAAAGTTGACGAGTTGCACAGATTAAAAAAAAACTTAACCATACCCAAGATATTTCCATAAATTTATCAAATGTATGCCGCCCCCTTTAATTGAATGAATATAAATATTATTTGTACCCCCCGCAAAGAAGAGTTTCTTAAAAACCTCGTCAAGATGCACTTTGGCGCACTTTTGAGCAAAAATGAAAAAAAAACCTTTATACCCGAGTGATTGGTTATTTGTCAGTCTAGATGTCATACTAGATATTTCCATAAATTTATCAAATGTATGCCGCCCCCTTTAATTGAATGAATATAAATATTATTTGTACCCCCCGCTAAGAAGAGTCCCTTAAAAACCTCGTCAAGATGCACTTTGGCGCACTTTTGAGCAAAAATGAAAAAAAAACCTTTTTACCCGAGTGATTGGTTATTTGTCAGTCTAGATGTCATACTAGCTGACATATTGACATGGTTTTGTT
The DNA here is from genome assembly GCA_949320155.1 of Melangyna quadrimaculata. NCBI lineage: Eukaryota > Metazoa > Arthropoda > Insecta > Diptera > Syrphidae > Melangyna > Melangyna quadrimaculata. Next base: position 94,644,144 of record OX439483.1, read on the forward strand.
GACACATTATATTTACTCAAAAGTGCATTTAATGCTGCTGATGTTTGTTGTTGTTGTATTGTGGCCACAGCCACAGTAGTTGTGCACTACGCGGACTTGAATTACACACCTTTCATCATTTATATTGCTATAATAACTCTCGAAAGGTGTCTCTCTCTCTAATGTTATAGTCTCAATGTCACTAAGCGCATTCACTGCCGATACACCGTGGGTTAAAATGTTAAGATTAATGGGTTCCGGAAACTCGACTATACTAGACTAGCCGCCGGCCGTATTGTAAAACCCGTAACGTTCGATCGCGCGCTTAAGAGCTAGAGTCTATCTGCCATTCCTTAAACGCCAGGCAGCCAGGCCATCACAGGGGGGGATTGGTATTTAAAAATTTAGTTTTATAGTGAATCGTGTTGCGAGTGGACGCGCGTCCGAAGTGAAGAATTTTATCGGAATCTCGAAAAAAAATAGCTTAAAACAGAATTATGGGCAAACATCTATATCAGACAACAAATATCGATGACGATGACGACGAAGAAGATTACAAGGCGTCGTCGTCCGATTTGAAATTTGACAAAATTGCATACTTATTTGGGGATTGCGGATTGTGGCAGGCAATGTGGGCGATTATTTTATCAATGTTTCAGTTGGATTGCACTTTTCATATCTTTTCATTTGTATTTCAGGTGAGTTTTTTTTTTTTATACACGAGTATAATTATCGATAAGTTTTTACATGATACAAATAATTAAATTTCTGCTTAACTGATTAAAGTTCTATTATAAACTGATTCTCATTCATTCGCACCTTTTTTCTTATGTTTAATACAAATTAAGTAAAAAAAAACATTTTTAGTCACGTCTCTCGCTCTCTCTAAAATTTGTATTTCTATAAGAAGCACTTTTTTATAAACACTTTTTAATTAAACTCGTTGTTGGCTTTGGGATGTGGGCAGGTAGTTTGTTTTTTTTTTTTGTAAGAGAGATATGTTGTCATTCAGGTGTAAATCGAGACCTTTGAGAAAAGTCAAGTGGTTAATCGAGTTTCATTTAATCTACTATACACTCTATAGCGTCAATGTTCTCGTCTATATACGTGTGTGTCTAATGATTTCACAGGCCAGAGTAGAGTCAGTGTATAAAATACATAAATAAAAAAAAACTTGATTAATAAACTGAAGATGGGTGTTGATATTTGCATTTTAATGACAACAGTTGAAGCGCGAAGAAAAAGTTTAAAAAACAAATAATTTCTTGGGGCGATAGTAAGTACTCAACTTAGAAATAAAAGAATTTGATCGTTGAAAAAACTCCTCAGCACAAGGGGTCAAGGTAGGAATGGCGGCCGCGGACAAGCTAGCCCAATTAGCTCTGAAGTGCGCCGTTTTGATCAAACCGAAAAAAAACAAGAAAGACTTACTGGTCTAGTTTGAAGCTTAAGACACAATTAAATTCTGATTGAGTCAACGACCATTACATAAATAAAACGATGGTAAATTCCAATTGGTGGTTTCTAGTGAACGAGTTACTCTGAAGCTTTTTTTGTATTTATTTTGTTCGTTCGTGAGAAAAGTAGTAACTTACTTCAACACTGCTTAAAGCAGAAGCCAATTTTTTGTACAAATTTCAAATTCATCTATCATTTTGTTTTAATTAAGGATCGATGTCCCGATGGTCACATAAAATACTCCTTCGATCAAGCTACTTTATTATCTAGCAATCAAGGTCATTTGAGATTTTTTGTCAAAAAACATAGGTTTACAAACAAATTCTTCTTTACGCCTCATTGACCAAAAAAACAAAAAGAAATCCATGGAAAATAAGTAATTTCACAAGTTATTTGATATTTATGTATTGTAATAAGGAGTTACATGCTGACCACTTTAAGTCATTGCCGCACCTTTTACATTTATAATGGCATAACCAGCAAGCCGGCAATACACTACAGGTACCTTTAGACTTGGCAAGCCATAACCAACAACCCTGCAATACCCAACACCATGAGATATCCATATGAGGCTAACACAACAACAACATACACAGGATATTTTCATTCACCTCCCTACACTGACACTCACTAGTTACAGAAAAGATATCATGAGGAGCTACTTGAACGAAGGAAAAGTACCCTTTCGGTCAGTGTCCATAAAGTTAGAGTAAACTTGATTCAATAAATCATTTTCACTTAAGCTGTGGACGAGTAAGGAAGATTAGGTCTAATTGCAACCAAAGGTTTCGGTACCTGTGATTACTAGTGCGCTAGCCTAGTTATTATAGCCTATCAGGGGCGAAGTACCGGGCTTTGGTACCTGTGATCTACTAGTGCGTAAGCCTAGCTCGCCACTAGGGGCTTATACCTACGATCTTGCCACCAGGGGCCTATACCTCTGATCTTGCCACCAGGGGCCTATATCTGTGATTTTGCCACCAGGGGCCTATACCTGTGATCTTGCCACCAGGGGCCTATACTTGCGATCTTGTCTCCAGGGGCCTATATCTGTGATCTTGCAACCAGGGGATTGTACTTGCCATCTTCCCACCAGGAGCTTATATATGTGGTCTTTGCCACCGGGGAATTATACCTGCGATCTTGCCACTAGGGGCTTATACCTGCGATCTTACCAACCTGATATATTATTGCTTGTTAATAAACTCACCTTATAAGCTGGTCTATCGTTGGATTTGTATGCTATATTTCGTTACTAATAAAGAATTTGTTAGAAGACTTTAAGGTGTTTCAAATTGGAGTTTAGTATTTTTTATCAAAATCTACCCTGGCAAACCTGCGAGCAAAACCTCGGCTGGAAAGCAAAAAGCAAATCACAGTATATAAAAATTTCTTCAGTTATAGTCTGTCATATCCTTCAAGACACATTATATTCTTGCTGTGATTTTTATATAAGAGTCTGTAAGTATCGGCCGAAAATGTGTGTCTTAGAAGGATATGACAGTCTAACTGAAGAGCCCACTGTCATATCTGGGTGAACCTCAATAGTTTCTGAAGTTGAGGTCACTTGTCTTTTTAATTAAATTAAGAGAAATTGTGAAATGTTTTATACATTTTTGAATAAACAATACCAGAAATCAAATTGACGGATCACTCACACTATTTTGTTATAAAATTGTTTTTCCCACTACAAAAAATTGTATACTTGAATATACCCTAACATTTAGCCATTATTTAAAAACCTTAACCTTGAAGATGCGATAGTTAGAACAGTAATTAGAATTTGTATCGAACCTACCATATCGATAATGATTTTGCACAAAATGAATATGTTCTGAACAGAGTCCGAGCATATCGAGCATGCTCTGAACATCCCCTAAACAAAGCGTGTTCTGGTTCTGAGCGATCAGAATTCTTTTTGAAACACACCTGAACACTAAGCTGTCACTTTTTTTTTAATTTCACCTATCAAATACTTGTGTTCAGCATTCAACTCGATCTTCTCAGTTATTTTATTCTGAGCTCATAGAGCGCGCTCCGAACAAGCTCAGAACACGTTCAGAACGAAAAAAGAAACACAAATTTGAAGCTCTGAACGTTCAGAGGTAAAAAAGAAACACAATTTGTTGTTTGACAGTTCAGGCTTTGCTCTGAACTAAAAAAGAAAAACGCCTAATGAAGCTGCTAGGTACACGACGAGTAACTACCTCCATTGGGTTTGATTAAGTTTACCAATTCAATTTCGGCAGCAAAATCGTTAAGGAATTTTATCAAATTTATTTAAATAATTTTCCATACAAATTTTGACAGTTCGTTAAACAAATGTTAAACTGACGCAAATGGTTAACTCAGTCAGTGTCTTACATCGTTGAATGAATACCAATAATACTGCATGAGCTTTTTAATAGATGTTCATACTCAGGGCTAGTTGTTACTTTGTCAATTGGAGCTATATACATGAAAGTAACATTAGGTATTACTAAACGATCATTTAAAAAAATAAACATCAGCTTGAATTTACGTGCATTGAGAAGAAATGGAAAGATTTCATCTTTAATCTGCGCACGTGGGGTCGACCCACACTAGTAACTTCCCATTGGTGCACTTGAAAACCATATACATACATATTATACATATGTACATATTTACCTATGTGGCGGGTGGTAGGGTATGTATTACATAATTATATATTATATAGTGTAATAACTTTGGGTTTTTGGATAGTTAGTATATAGGTAGGTACAGTTATAGAGATACCAGGGCAAAATGTGACGTTGCCACCAATATTTTGTACTTTAGCTATTAGCTTGGACATGGATTTTTGCGACTCCCAGGGATTTTTTTTAGACAAGTTCCGGCTATCGTTCATGGCCTGTGGAGTTGGGGTGTTATAATTGTAATTTTTTTTTATTTTTTTTTTTTTGTAAATAACTTACAAAATTCTAAGAATCTACTTTTTTACTAACTTTTCTCGGTATAGAGGTATTTATTATTTAAGCCCATCATTTCAAAACGATTGCCTAACAAAAATACCAAAAATCAGGGGTGTACTAAAAAAAAAACATGCTTTCAAAGAATTCAAAAAGGCAAATTAAGTGTCATACTCATATGCAAAATTTAGATTTTGAAGCAATTTTGAGTGTAAGTATTTTTCGAATTAAATCATTTTTGAAAAGTTTTTTCTTAAAACATTTTGATTTTTATCCGAGGTCGATATCTTTATTCGTTCTCGAGATATGGTGGACGAAAAATGTATACCGAACGTACGTACATACACACATACAGACATCTTGCTAAGAAATTCGAATTCTGATTCTTCTTCTTCTTTCTTTCTTTCTTTCTTTTGATGGCGCTCACAGCCCAGAATGGGCTCCGGCCTCAACTAACAAGCCCCTTCAGCCAGCTCTGTCCCTAGCTAGCCGCTTCCAGTTGCGCACACCGAGTGCTTTGATGTCGTCATTCACTTGATTGCGCCACCTGTTACGGGTTCTTCCTCTGCTGGGTACCCCATCGGGGTTGTATTCGAAGACTCGTCGGGCAGGTGCGTTGCTGTCCATACGCTCCACGTGGCCCAGCCATCTCAGCCGCTGTATTTTCAGCTTTTTGACCAGGTCAACGTCGCTGTATAGCCCGTATAGCTCGTCGTTGAATCTTCTCCTCCATACTCATTCGATACACACCGGACCGAAAATCACACGAAGAATCTTCCTCTCAAAGCACTCTAGCAGATTTTTATCCGAATCTTTCAGTGTCCATTCTTCTGACCCATAAAACAGGACCGGGATGATTAGGTTTTTGTATAAAGTCTCCTTGGTTCTCTGAGAGAGGGCCTTACTACTTAAATGCCTTCTTAGACCGAAGAAACAGCGGTTGGCAAGAGTAATTCTTCGCTTGATCTCTGCACTGATGTCATTCTGCGATGTAATAGTGGAGCCCAGGTAGACAAAGTCCTTGACAACTTTGAAGTTATATCTGTCCATCGAGATATTTTGCCCGAGTCGACGATGTTGAGATATCTCTCTCGATGACAGCATATACTTCGTCTTGTCCTCATTAACCGCCAAATGCCCCCAATGTCATCCGCATATGCAAGCAATTGAACGGACTTTTGATAGATTGTACCGCTGGTGTTGACATGTGCGTTGCGTACAATGGCTTCAAGAACGATGTTGAATAGGTTGCATGATAACGCGTTGCCTTGCCTCAATCCTTTCTCAACATCAAAGGAATCGGTGGTGTTCTTACCAATTTTGACAGAGCAGCGAGATTTCTCCATCGTCTTCCTGCACAGGCGGACGAGTTTGGTAGGGATGCCGAGACTCGACATGGCTCTGTATAATTCGTCCCTTTTCACGCTATCATACGCGACTTTAAAATCGATAAAAAGGTGGTGTGTATCGATCTGGAATTCCCGGGATTTTTCTAAAATCTGTCGGAGTGTGAACATTTGATCGACGGTTGACTTGCCTGGCCTAAAACCGCACTGATAGGGGCCGATCAGATGGTTGACAGAAGGTTTTAAGCGGTCACACAGGATGACCGACAAGATTTTATAAGCGACGTTTTAGGAGACTAATTCCTCTGTAGTTGGTACATTTCAGAACATCTCCCTTTTTATGGATGGGGCACACTACACCGAGGTTCCATTTATCGGGCATACTTTCCTCCGACCAAATTTTGCAGATGAGCTGGTGTATGCTCCTAGCCAATTCATCTCCCGCTGATTTTAATAGTTCGGCTTGTAAGCCATCCGCACCAGCAGCCTTGTACGACTTAAGTTTGGATATCGCCAGCCGCACTTCGGTTAGGTCGGGTTGACGGAACTCTTGGCCATCATCGTCCAAGTTGAATGGAGCGTTCTGCCTATTAGCGGCATCTTGGCTGTCTTCGCCATTAAGCAGTCTAGAGAAGTGTTCTTTCCAGATCATCAGCACTGACTGTGTGTCTACTACCATATTCCCACTCTTATCTCGGCAGGCTTCCGTTCTAGCCTTGAATCCTTGGGTGGATCGCTTCACCCTCTGATAAGATTTTCGAACATCTCCCCTACCGCTACAACCCTCAATAGACTCTACCGCTCGAATTCTGATTCTAGAGACCTCAAAACGTAAAGATATGTCAAAATTTTCAACTTGATAAATCGCACCAATTACAATAACTTCCAATGGGAAGTTAATAAAACGACCCTATAGACTAGTTTGGCATTGACATCAGATCATCCAATATTCAGGATAAGACTAGAGTCATCTTGAGACAAATGTTCTTAACGAATAGATCTCGAGATAATGGTCGGTTTTTGTCGATGTGATTTTCTCTATATCAAGGGATAGCTCTGGTTTCAGAGATACATAAGCCAATATTTAAGGACTGGTAATTTGTATCATATACTTAAAAAAGACGTACATGCTTTCGCCGCAGGAATAGTAAAAATTCGGAAACACAAAAACTTAATGCAATATGAAACCTCATATGAGCAATAACTAGACCTTAATAAACCAGGATATGTCCATTTCAAAGAAGGTTAACTATCAGTTCTTAGATAAAGAAAGATATAACCGAACCTATGCTGGCTATATAAGACTGTCAAGTTACCATATCATTCTCTACTTAAAAACTATTTTGCAAACAAGAAAACGATTAGGGATGACGAAAATAGGACAGTCAAATCGGGCATCACGGCCCAAACAAAATTGTTCGAGGCCTAAGAAAACATTGTACAATTCAAATAAAAGATGATAAGGTTGTTTCAGTTTTTGTCAGTTAAGGTTTTTACTTGCGATATATGTAGTAAAGGGCAAGTTTAGGATTCATGCAAAAAAAAAATAGAGATAGAGAACGCGAAAAAAGTGTGTCACGCAATTCTGTCTGCCTGGCTGTCTGTCCGTCTGTCTGTACCTCGACCTGCAGCCTTAACGGCTGGAGCGATTTTCTTCAAACTTTGGACTCAAGGTTCTTATGTGATTCCCTAGAGGAGAAATTGAATTTTTTTTTTATCTCAAAAAATAACGGTACCGGTCATATAATCAATTATTTCAAAAACGGCTCTAACGATTTTCAAAAAAAAAATTACTATAACGGTTACCAACGGTACCTGTCATACAACCAAATTTTTGTTTTTCAAATTTCTCATTAACTACTACACTGATTTCAACCAAAGTTTTTATACAAAAGGTCGCTTACAATTTTAACAATGTTGCATATAAAAATTTTCGAAAAAATAATTTTTGGATTTTTAAAATAATATTAAATTTTTTTTTGAAAATAATATATCTTGAAAACGGACTAATGATTTTTTTTAATGTCGTGAAAAATTGTATTTTATTAAATACTAAAAGTTGGCATACCAAATTTTATTTTTAAAAATGCTCAAGAATTTTTATATATACAAAAAATTAATTTTTAAGAAAATCGCTAGAACGATTTTTGAATTTTTTTTTTCATAAATTCATATTTATCAAACAAATCAAATGGCATAATTTTTGTCGAGCTCTATCTGTTTAAGCTATTAAAAAAACAAATTTATAGTAATTTATAGTAATAATTCATAATTTAAATTGTTATTAAAACTTTTTTAATGATATCATAATGTTATAGAACCACAGCACATTGCACATTGTGAATTTTAAGCTACGTTCAAGTTGTAAGTTGTAAGTTTGTAGACTCGTACTGAAGTGCCGTATACGAAAAAATGCCTTTTTTGAACTGAGTATACAGTGTTATGTTTTCGGGGGCGGTATCCTTTTGTTTCTATCTCTTTGCATTGCTGAGATATTCAGAATGGTCTTGACCTTCATTTACCAAAATCATCAAGTTCAATAATTGTTTTGCCGTAAGCGCTTTCCATATAATTTGAGACAATTTGTTGTTAAGGATTGTTTTTACGTACCTAAACTCTCGTCAATAAACTAAATGGCTTAGGATTCAACGAAGCTTTTTAGTTAGGATATTATCTTATTTAGAAAACAGGAGTTATAGATAGTGTTACTTTTCGTAATAAGCGTTCCTACTTATTTTTGGTTAACTCAGGTTTTCCACAAGGCAGTCATTTGGGCCCATTACTATTTATTTTATATATCAATGACTTAATATATACTTGAATACGGCTGTGTATTCTGGGCGCCATTCTATTTAGTTCATATTAACAGACTTGAGGGTATTCAAAGAAGGTTCTTACGATTCTGTCTTTGGCACTGCCTCCTATAATAATAGGCTCGTGTTAATAAATCTTCCCTTACTCTCGAAGCATAGGAGTCGGTTAACATCGACCAAAATTTGTGTCTTAGTAGGGTATAACAGACTGACTGAAGAGCCCACTGTTATACCTTGGGCGAAACACAATTGTATCTACAACTATGTTATATTATAAAATTAGTCAACAGATAAAATCTCCATCTAGCTATGTACAGCCTGAATTTTAGTTATAGTCAAGCTAGCTAGAACAATCAACGGCCTCTATATCCTTTGTATATTCAGAAGAACAAAGAATGGTGTCCCTTAAATCATAAAAAGGCATCAAAATGAAAAAAAACTTTGATTTTAGTGGCGTATACGGCAAACTCATTTTGAACTACTAGGGCTGTGATCTAACTTACAAAAGATAGTAGGTACCTATGTACATAATTTATTAATAAGAAGAAGATAAACAATAACAATAGAAAAATTAAGATTGACTATGATTTCTTTTTTTTATTTTATTTTAGATAATCTCTTGCAACTAAGTATTAAGTTATTTTAGACCTAAAAAACACCACCAGATTTTTTTTTAGATTTTTAAATTATGTTTAGAGGTGGTAAGCATTCATTTGTCGGAAAAGTTTTTTTTCTAATAATAAAAATATTAATATAATGTTTTTGGTGTCAAAATCTTTAGGAAAAAAGGAAAAAATATAGCCAAGATTCGATTTTTGTATGGGTTAAACTCGACTCTTAATTCTTTTATTTCTTAGGGCCAATGGTTCTACATTTTTTAAGGACTGGTCCTAAAATAGAAGTTTTGTTTTCATTTTATTAGATATACTTAGTTCCAATTTATACACCAATTAATTTTAAAAGTGTCCTTTATAAAGATATTTTTTTTTTTTTCAAATTAAAAACTTAAAACAGTTATGTATATTTTAAATGGTTTTGACTAATATGTGTTTATTTTTTTCATAAAAGTAATTCTTTTTTGAGAATCACCAATATAGTTTTAAAATGGTAATGTAACCATCATAAAATTGCAGATTCTTTTGGTTAAAAGATTATTTTTCAAGGTGCTAACAAAATCAAAAAATAATGAAGCAAATTTTCTGTCAAATATTCACAAAATGTTAATTATTTAAGAAACAAATTAAAAATAAACAAAAAAACTAAAAATTCTTCGTATATTTCTAATAATTAACCTTTTAACACCCGGTTCGGTTAAAGCCATATTTCTTCTTTTTTGCAAATTCAAAGGTCATGATAGCTTTTTGACACATATTATCGTTAAGCCGGTATAAAATCTATTAACGCACCAAAGCACATGCTACCGAAGGCGAAATTGTAAATTACCAATCTGCCATTAATCAAATTTACACCTTAAGTAATTAAATGAAAATAATCTTTGAACAATTAAACTCTGTATATCAGCATTCCTTTACCGAGTCACGATTGAAGACAACTTTAAAGCGAAAAGACGGCTTTTGACTCTTTGAAGTACATCAAAAGGTATACACGAATCGAATATGTATGAGTAAATAAATAATATAGAGATAATAAAATCTCTATTTGCATCACATTGTCACATTGCTAATTGTTTAATGTTTTCTAAGGTGTGGTTAACTTGATTATTTACTATATGTAGATCGTTTAAAAAGGTTGATATATTTGTTGCTTGATCTGTTTCAATGGTAAAGCATGAGGATTGTTCAGCGAGGAAATAGTCGGATCAGAAAAGAACAGCCCAGATTCGTGAGAAACGTCAGACAAGTTAGAATAGAAAATCCTGTTCTTAACTGTTCGGAATAGACTCATTGAACAACAAATCAGAAAAGTTTGGAACAGAAAATTGTCATTGAACAGCAAATACTTGAAAAAAGCTATTATCTTTGTTTTTTGATTAAATGAAAACAAGTGACATAGGTTCAAGTCATGCAAAACCCACAAGAAAAATTATTTTAATATAACTATCTTGGAAACAATTATAAGAAAGGAAAACAAAAAAGCATCGAATTTTTTGACCCATCCTAATTATATTTACATTGACTCCAAAATCAAAATTAACAATTTAAAAAACAAAATTTTTATTGTTTAATTTATTTTAAACTTGATATACCAAATGGCTTTAGATTTAATGGAACTGCGCTTCATGTTTTTCGTAAAAAACTATGCATAACGGAAACAGAATGTCGACACTTTTTAAGAAAATTGCTTTATTGTTGGTGTATTATTGTGTATCTCATTAATGACTTTAGCGATTTTTTAAAGAAATAGATAAATTTTTAATTTTTACACAAGAAATCAGTGTTTTTTAGTACTTGTAAGATGAAGTATTTTTTTTTAATATTCATAAGAATTTGATAGTCAAAGCAATTTTACTTAAACTACTTATAATTTAATTTTGTTAAGTGTTGAAGTTTTATGGCTGTCATAGGAACATATTGTTCGTGTAATTTCGGCAAATTTGTATATCTTTTAGTTAAACATAATAAAAACAAATTATTTTATAAGGAACCGTTAATTTTTATTTCTAACTTTTCTTCAACAGATAGACGACTCTTATCAATTTGCATATCGTCGTTGATACTACAAGTCTTGTTCTTCTTAGAAGTGTCCAGTCAAAAATGTTATGTTTTGAGATTTTGTTTGATTTGTAATAATCAACAATGTTTGAATTTGAATTTTTGAACAACAACAACAACAACTTAAAGGTGCTACCACCTATTGTTTGGCTGGAGATATAGCTATTTCGTGCTTTCCCACTTTTGCACTCATCAGGCATTTTTTTGTGGTGCTGAGCTTTAATCCAATTTTATTATAAAAAACTTTGTATGCACACCATAGGATTCGAACCCACGCATATCAGATTTGCTCAGTCTTAGCAGTCGTGTGCACTTCGCACTCCACCGCCTTAGACCTTTAGACCACTGACGTCACAGGATGAGATGTGTTATTTGTTTATCAAATGCATTTGGAGCATCAGCATTTTTATAAGCGCCTTTAAATGTTCCGCGTCCATTTTTCTCCATACCTTATTTCGATAGACTACAATTCTAGTACGTATCAAAGGGGGAGAGGTTGGAAGATAAGTAACGAAGCAGACTGTTAATCTATTATTGTTGTTATTGTATTATTCGTACTAGAATGTCAATGTCATGTCATGCCTAATAAGCTGACATTCTAGTACCAGCGCGTAGGAGTACTGGAGGCCTTATGTCCCGTAAGGGAAACATCACGGACGTAAAAGGTCCGAGGACCTTTTTAGGCAGTTAGAAGGTTCTGTAAGCTTATCAAAGGGCACGGTAGTTCCCAGTTAAGTTTTGGCAATACACCCTTTTTACAGGATCGAACTCATGCGATTTTCGAACCCCCCGTAGGCAGAATCTGCTATCCTAGCACTTTTGCCTCACCAAATTTCAACTCTTTAGCTTTAGGTTTTCCTGAGATAAAAGACTACACAAATAGCAAAAACCGTAACTGACTGACTCACTTACAGATGATCAAAGTTATGGAGCACTTCCAAATACCGTAAAGTTTTTTAATTTTACAGATTGATAGGTCTTACAGATTAAAATAATTCAGGTTGTGCATGTAGGGGCGGGGGTGGAATCCGCCTTTTTTCCCAGTGATGATATCAATTATATGGACGACTTCTGATTGTAGTAGGAATAATGAAATTTGTCAGAACGGTAGATCTGGAGTACAAGCCAAGGGAAAAACTGAAGATTTGAAATTTTTTTTCAGGGAGCATAGCATCCACCTATCTTCATAGCATGAAATTTATTATATGGAACACTTTCCGACATCGTAAAATCTTGAAATTTCGTACAACGGTCGGCTTTGTGGTGCATTAAAGATTTTCGATTCAGGGGGCGTGGTACCCGCCCCGTTTCATAGAATTGATATAAATTACTTAGAGCACTTATACGATTTTTGAACACTTCTGAAATTTAGTAGAGAGTCAAGGCTTGAAATGCAAGAAAAGGAACAAAATTAAAATTTGAGATTTTACATTCAGTCGCCGTGGCATCCAACCATTGTTGCAGAATGATGAAAATTGGTAATCTGGTAAGTCTTGGGATGAATACGAAGGATATACAGGGTGATTGGTATAAGGTGCGCCAAAAAGCTGTAATGAATAGGTTCGGTTAAGACAAGAAAAAAATTGTATGGGAGGTAGGGTCTATTTCCATCCGTTTAGGCGGGAGGGGCAATTTTCTAAAAAATTGACCTAAAACAGAAAAAAAAATATTTAAAAACAACGGTGAAACTTCCAATGTCCTGCCATACCTTTCTGGAAAGCCAGATATCTGTTTTTTAATTTCCATTTTAAATTAAGTTGCGTTTGTGAACAGTTTTTAAAAAATTAATTTTTAAATTCGAAATTTTGAAGAAAAAAATTTAAAAAAAAATTTCAAATTAATTTTTTTTTAAACTGTATGTTATTAAGCATAATTTTTGTTCTCAAAACTTTATTCTCTTCTCAATTTTTAGTCAAACACTGTACACCGCATTGTTCTAGGACTTTTACTTTTCAATATATCAAAAAATAAAGAAACCAGCATCTTAGTAAAAACAAGGTTGATGAATCAACTGGTTGCTGAAATGATGTGAGAAAGTTGCTTCATTTAATTTTTCATATCTTGATAAGTACTCGTAAAAGTCCTAGATCCATGTGGTTTTAAGTGTTTGACTAAAAATTAACAAGAGCATTAAGGTTTGAAAACAAAAATTATGCTTAATTACATAAAATTTAAAAAAAAAATTAATTTGAAATTTAAAAAAAAAAAAAAAAATCAAAAAAACTATCAACAAACGCAACTTAATTTAAAATGAAAATTAAAGAAGAGATATCTGGATTTCCAAAAAGGTATGACAGGGCAATGCAAGCTTTACCGTTGTTTTTAAATAATTTTGTTTCTGTTTTAAGTCATATTTTTAGAAAATTGCACCTCCCGCCTAAGCGGAGGGAAATAGACCCGACGCCCACCATTTTTTTCTTGTCTTAACCCAACCTATTCGTTACAGCTTTTTGGTGCACCTTATACCAATCACTCTGTATACAAAATTGAGTTTTTCCATTAGGGGAGGGGTACAGTAATCATGAAATAACAATTATGCTTTTACCAGGGCCTAGTCAAAACCCCAAATCTTCTCTTAAATGTTTCCCTATTTTCCTTACGCTTGCAGTGTGCCTGTTCATTTTAAGGGTAGACAAGACCCCTTTTACTGCACCCTCAGTTAATATAAAATATCTTTTCCAATTGTACACTTTCTACATTTTCATAAACCCTCTGTAATATTGAACGTTCCTAAGTTACATTTTGCTGGGCGCCACTCGTCTCACAATTTGTTGTATTGTTTGGTGATTTCGTTGATTATGTTTGGTGATTTGGTTGTCTTATGAGAACTCTTCTCCTGTTTATTATTTGTAATCGTGCTTTTGTCATGTAAACAATTGTTAACAGACTTATTCTAACGCAATCTGGATATCTGAATGTTTAACTTCCTACGTATTGCTATATATGATATGATTAATGAAACGATTTGCTAAAAATAAATTCCATCATAAATTGTGTGAACTTTAATCGGTGTGTATCACCACAACTAGATTCTTGAAAAAAATATCTACAAAGCGATTGTCATAGCGTTAACTATTTATAAGAACATGGTGCAATTTTAATTGAGCTTCATATTCAATCGTAACTTAATTTACCTAACTTACTTATACAGTAGTTTCAAAAACATTAATAGTAATTGATGTTATTTTAATGACACATTCCGATATCTAAAATACCAATCTCATAAACGTTTCGTTTCTGTTTTTTTTTTTTTTTTGTTCAAAAGACACTATATACAAGTACTCGTACCAGACACTCACACACGAGTAGTATAACCTTTATGATTTCAATTATAACATCATCATACACTGATGAATTGAAGAGCTCGCTACTAGCAGCGGGTTTTTAATTGAAAAGTGAAACATGTTAAATAGCTAAAATGTTTCAAGTTCTATGAATCTACATAAATACTACTCGTATAGATTATACTCTTCAAGCTATTGTTTACAAAGGTGTTAATAGCGTAAATTATTGCTAATTCTTTTATGGCAATTAAAATTTCATTTAAATAAATGAACAGACATAAATATAGTTTGGCAGTAAATGGACATAATGACGGAATAAGACAGACATTTAAACATAAACGATTTTCATTCAATTGTTCTTTTTTTTCGTGATTTAAGTAAACAAATGTTAGTCAAATTTAACAAAAAAAAAAAATTGCAACGCTGCAAAATAATTGTTTTTTTTTTTAATTTGTTTGGATTAATTTAAATGAAATGACACAACATCAGCACATAAAAGTTCATTAAGTCAACTCTAGATGACTTTGTTTTGATTTTTTGAAGCTATTAAAGTGCATATTTTGCAATTAACGTCTGCTATTTTTTGCAAGGTCAAAAAATTAAAAAAAAAATCTAAACAAAATTGTAAAAAAAATATAAACAAAATCCTCAATGGAAAAGTTTAGACGTATTAAAAACACTACATGGGGTCATTATTCTCCGAGTGCAAATTGGGTACCTAATTTTGTGCTCATAATTTTTTTATTTTTATTTTTATTTTTTAAATCAAAATAGTTTTTAACGACCTTATACTTTTTTCATAGAATTTCCTGACTTAAGATTTATTGGTAGAACTTTAAGTCCAATTTCATCTAACCCTTTAAAAAACGTCTGTAAGGTTGGAAGGGCACTTTTCTCCTAGATTAATGAGACGCAGTAATTTGCAGTTTTTTTTGCATTTATTTTCATTTCTATTCCTGATTTTTCGGTTCATTAATAGTGAGTGTAATCGAGTTACCTGCTTACTTCTCAGAGTAGTTGGGAGGTCGCATTGTGTATTTGCAGTGTTTTTGCATTTTTTATTTGCATTTTTTTTTTGCATTTCTTTGCATTTTTATTCTCGATTTTGTAGTTCATCAAAAGTTGGTGTAATCGAGTGACCTACTAACTTTCCAGTGAAGTTAGCAGGTCACATGGCGTACCTCGTGAAACAAACTTGCTAAGAACTTGCAGTAATGCTCTAAATTTGCAGTTTTTTTGCATTTCAAGAATCCCGGTTGAAATAATTCCAAGTTTCTTTCTAAATTAAGCAAGGACCAAGTAAGTTTTCAGCAGTGAAAATCTAGACGAGAAAAACTTGTCAGATACTTGGAAAACCCTTGCGGGATTTCAGTACCAATAATTTAGACAAGGGAAACTTTTTAAAAACACGTGAGTTCCTCCCTAGTAAAAACTTTTTTGACATTTTTCGGTACCCCATCAGAAATGTCTCTTTACACCAAAAACAAAAATTTTATAAGTACCATGCAATATCAGTATCAAACGAAATTTTTGTCTTTCTTTCCTTTGTCTTCTTTTTTCATATCACACGGACTTCAGTTAGTCAAACCAGAATAGATTTGTGAGAAACGTCAGACAAGTTAGAACAGAAAACCTGTTCTAAGTTGTTCTACTTAAAAAGCAAGTACATAAAATCCTGTTTTATTCTGTATGTATTTATTTTTATGTAATATGGTATGAAACATTAGAGTATGCGACTTATTCACTTTCGATTTTTTGTATAGCAAGTTGGGCCTTGGAAGCGCATTGTACTGATAAGCAGAAGATCCCGAGATCAAGCCCCGGACAAGCCAACCTTGTTCTAGCCTTTCCTAACCCTTGATAGCCCCTTGTCAGAATCTATGTAAAACTATCTAGTGCCTTGTTGAAAACTATATGGTTTTTCTGCGCGGGAAAGGATGGGTCGAAATGTTGCGAATTCCTAGCACGCTTGGCTCGCGAGATACACCATGTGACCTGCTAACTTAACTATGAAGTTCGCAAGTCACTCGAAGTTAATAGGTCACTCGATTACATCAACTATTTGATGAACTGGAAAGTCAGGAATAAAAATGCAAGACAAAATGCAAAAATAACTGCAAATGTCTGCGTTCGTTGGTCCAATTACTCTAGGTGAAAGTTGCCCTGCCAGCTTCACATACGTCTCTAAAAACAAGCTTTTACGTAATGCTTATTTAATGCGTTCAAGTGATATAGAAACAACTTTTCCATTTTAACCATACTAAGACGAGTGTTAACCCTTTTGACTTAAAACTCCTTCTTAATTAAACAAAAAAGTATTCAATACCTTAATTATTGTTTTCTTGTGGTAAGATCAGACTTAACCATTTAATGCCACACTACAACATTGAGATCATAGATCATACTTAATTTAAACAATTTAAATAATTTAACTATAAAATAAACAACAATAAACTATTTAACTACTTTGACTGTCAACATACAATTATTTCCTGAATATATACATAGTAGAAAAAATCAATAAAATTTGCATTAAAAATTAGTTGATTTTGTATAAACTGATTACAAATTCAGATCACTTAGTGGCGATGCCCGCTTGCCGGTCACCAGTGCGTATGCGCAGCCTTTTTTTTATTTTATTATTTTTTTGCATGACTGCCATCAAAGAAAACACTCTCATTAAGTCGGCTTTATACAAAAGTATTATTTATTTGTTTGTTTTTTATTTTATTTTTCTTCAGTTGGATCAAGTTCAATGGCATTGAGGTAGGTTGTTGGTAGTCGTTTCATATTAAATAATAATTTAAAAAAAAAGTGAAAGCAAAAAAATCCGCACCTACTCACATCACACAAGTAAACGGAATTGAATTACAAAACCGTGTGTGAACTAACCCCACGCGGCTGCGATACTATTTAGGTCATTTTATAAAATGCAATGACAGTAGCTGTCATTGCATCAAGCAATGGCATGCACTATTTATTTTTCAAAAGAAATACTAAGACAGTTTGTTTTTGTCTTATAAGTCTTTAATCGAAATAAATTGCATATACTTTACCGAGTACGAGTATGTTATTAGTGAGTTTGTATCACGTTCCAAAAAAGGTGTTCACTTGACCAATAGATAAAATTTGTCTCGATGAAATAAAAAAAAACGATGCATAGTGCACCTTTACCATAATGTACAAGTCCAACTTAAGTACATAAATAATTTTGTCTACTATAGCTTATGTGATCGTGATTTGAAGTTTTGCATTTTTGTAGGGTGACCAGAGCTAAAAAGACACAAAAAGGAGAAAAAATTGTTAAATTGTTGTCAGTTATTAAAAATTTGGCAATTTAAAAAATAGATACAAGCTATTTAAGTGAAGTGTTGTCGAAGAGGACTAAAATGATTGTAAGTAAACTGCTTTTTTGATAGTTCTTCAATTATATTTAATTTCAAAAGGCTGGACTTTGCATTTTTTCTTGTTCCTGAACTTCAAAAGGTGGTATTTTTTTAAATTTACGCTTTCTACTATTAAAACTATTTATGGCCTTTTGCATAAGTTTTTGTATTTAAACTGGCTGAGCAGAAGATAAGAAAATCAAAAACGATATTTCTTTTGGAAGAACTGTGAGTTACTGTGTTTAGTAAAATTGTTTCCTACTAATATGTACACTCCCTGTCACTTGTTTGAGGCTACTATTTTCATAAAAGTTTTTTCTCAATAAATACCTGTAAGCAATATTTTTCGTGGAAATTTTTGATACGTGTGAGTAGGTATATATATTTTGCAATAAAAAAGGATAAAGTTAAATAGTAACATTGGAAAATTCATAGAAATTTCCCAAATTATGTGAATGGACTGTAAAAAATGTATATAAAAAGTTGCGTCACTTGATTGAGGCCATTCCAAAAATTGCTTGGCAAAAGTTAACATCGCCGATTTTCTTGAAACAAAAGTTTAAAATATTTAAGAAAGGATAGAAAACTATATTTTATATTAAATTTCAAGTTAAAATGTGCTCTGGAAACACGTCGACAATAGCAGAAAGGGGATAAATAGATATTTTAAAGGAACTGGGATTCTCATCAGGCCGAGAAAAAGCTGGGAGACCGAACAGAAGTAAGACCATTGTCAACAATTAACTAGCAGACACTTATATCTATGGGAAAAACGAAAAGGACGCTCAAGCAACAACAATCCCAGAAAAGCGACTCATTCAGCGGCTAGCTTAAAATTCCACACTATCAGCGCCTAAAAAAAGGTCAAAAAGTGGGGTATCACGCAGCATTTCGACGGTTTTAATGATAATTAAAACCAGTGGTAACATCAAGAGTATGAAAATCAAAAGGAAACCCGTTATATGGCAGCTACATAAGGAACAACGGATGAATTTCGCCATGCAGCATGTTGCCTGTAGCATCGCATGGAAAAAGGTTGTCTTTTCAGGTGAAAAAAAGTTTAATGTTGACGGACCCAATAGTTACAACTTTTATTTTCACGATTAAAGAAAAGAAGAACTTATTTTGTGAAGACATCACAGTCATACATCAGGTGTTATGGTGTGGGGAGCTATCACCTTTTATGGAACAATTGAATTGGAATTTTTAACTACAACAATGAACGGAAATAGTTACAAATGCCTGCTGCAACGGGTATTTCCAAAGCTAAAGAATATTCTTGAACCTCTAGCATGGATATTCCAACAAGGCAACGCCCCTATCCATACTTTATGGGTAGCTAGAAGCTGGATTCAGTTGAAAAACGTTGGAATTTTAACATGGCCAACCTGTTCACCGGACTCAAACATCATCGAAAACGTTTGGGCCTGGCTATCTCGAAAAGTTTCTGATGCTGGCAGACAGTTTGGAGATTAGGACGCCTCGGTCTAAGCTAACTGCGAAGCCTGGAGCCAGATTTCACTGGATTATTCCAAAAAAACTTTATGATATAATTCCAGACCGTCTAATAGAGCTAATTTCAAAGAATGGCGGGCATACTCATTATTAATTGATAAAAACATAATACATTAATGTTTAAAAACAAAAAAAAAAAAAAAAAAATTTTATAGTTTTGTTCTTTTTTTATAAAATTTTTCAAGTGGCCTCAATCAAGTGACGCATTTTTGTATACCCATTTTTGCAGTCCATTTTAATAATTTGTGAAATTCCTATTCCAAGTTATTCCTTTAAATTTATACTTTTTTATTGCAAAATATATTTACCTACCCACAGGTTTCAAAAATTTCAAAGGAACAATATTACCTACAGGTATTTACCGAGAAAAAACTTTTGTGAAAATAGTGGCCTTAAACAAGTGACAGGGAGTGTAAGCCATGTTTACATTAGCCCTTAGAAAATTATTACCAAAATCGGTGGAGCCGTTTTAAAAAAAAAAAATACTTTTCTTAACGATTTATTATATGATATTGTCTGTTTTTTCTAATTCCTTATAATATTCTAATTCCTTATAATATAAAAAAAAGTAGTAGCCCGTAGCGTAATGGTTAGTGCGTTCGACTGTCACGCTGGAGGTCTGGGATCGCTTCCCAGCCTCGTCCACCTAAAAACTAAAAAGTTTTTTTAAAGGGCTACTGCCTCTTGCGAGGAATTGACAAATCCTCCAAGAGTATCACTTGTCACGTCTAGCCGTTCGGATTCGGCATAAAATTGTAGGTCCCTTCCATTCCTGTCGAAAGGCGCACACAGGAATCGTTGCGAGTTGTTAGTCACTAGGCCCTGGTTCTTCATGAGCCGTTGTGCCACCCGATTTATTTATTTTTTTTTATAATGTTCAAAAATTTGATACGTGCTTACGAAAATTATATTAATTTTTGTAAACCATTCGATTTTGTTTTTGAAAAAAAATTTAATTGTATAACTTTTCCAGAAGGATCTGCATAGAAATGGTTTTAACGTTCTCGAAAAATTCGAATACAATAAAGGATGTACCTTTACATTTGATTATTTTGTTTTGAAATGGTTGTCTCTGCCTTGGATAAAAGACTGAATTTGTATTGGTTCGTGGCTTATGTAGTCATATAATATGTGAATATTGTTATGAATATTAAAAATGGTCAAAATGCTTTTGATGCTATTCTCTTTTATTGGTTAAATTCCTAAGAGTATAGTTGCTAAACAAAATATGCCATTTGATTTCTTAAGCAAATATGAATTTATGCACTATAATTTTAACAAACGTTGATCGGTTGCTTACATTACAAAACTATATTTGTAGATTAGATTAGATTTGATATTATTCAACATCATATTAAAGACCAATATACATAATATTACAAAATCAAGTATAGCATGGCATTGCCGTCTGCCAGATTTGACTATATTTGTTTATACAAAATTTTTTAAAACAATTAAAAAAAATCACTTAAAACCGAAAATAAATTATTTAAAAACAACAAAAACACTTACAATGCCTTGAAAATTTGATATAACTTTTTGCAAAGACAGAAATCCTTTCTTTTAATTTTTTGTTTAACATTGAAAATGTTTTTAGGCTCCTTTTGCACAAAGTATGGTGTTACTAATATGAATAAAGTACAAATGAATACAAATGAAAATGAAGTTTAGCAATGTAGGGGCATTTTGCGAAAAATGTGGTTGGTATTACCACAGAAGCTACCAACAAAATTAAAATGAACAGGGCAGCGTATCGAATTGTTGGTTGGGTTTGGGTGATGCCAAGCTATCATCGGTCAGTTTTATTTGGCCAACATATTGCCAGAATCCTTCGATGTCGTTTACTTGGTCATTTGCTTTTATATTTGAATTATCAAGCAATCTCCACTCATTTATCTATCTCCTGATAACAATCTTCAGCCACTTAATTTGAAAAATGTTATGCTATGTTTGTTTTAAAATTAAGTTTGTCAAAAAATTATTGGTTTTCTTGTTCTTTTTTTTAAGGAAAAATTAAAAAATCATGAGATTTTCAATGAAATCATGTTTTCATGAGACGGGGATAAAAAATCATGAGAATCATGATAAATCATGAGATGCAGCCACACTGTGTGCTACCAAAGAAGAAAGAAGAGAATGAAAAATAAACGATGATAGAAATTATAATGAGCTAAAATTATGTAGGGGTTTTATTGGCAGATGCAGACTGCAGAGCACAACTACAGCAGAGTATCGAATTTTTTTCGGTTGGTATCAGCGTTGCCAACCCGTTTGGGCAAAACCTTGCCTCATTTGAAAAAAAATAATAACCTTTTCGACGAAATAATGCCTCACTGGATATTTTTTTTACTTTTTTTAAGAATAATCTAAATTTAAACAATTGTAACAAGAATAAACAGAAACATTCCTTTATTAGACAAAAAAAAAATAAATAGATCACAGAACCAATTCTTAACTTATTGAAGAACTTTTTAAGTAATTTAGAAAAGATGTTTGGATGCATAGGTATTAAGTCAAAAATAAATATAGTTTTAAATTTTAATTTAGGTCGTCGCATCCTGATCCTTAAAATCATGCATAGATTTTTGAAATAAATATATATGGGTTTCTTGTAATTCTCGTAGCAATTACAATTTTTTTTGAAAAGATGATGTTGCTGTTCTTCTTTTTTTTTTTTAAATTAACACACAAAAAAATTCGTTCAACTGTATCCGAGGAATGCAGCAGGCAAAAAATATAGGTAACTAGTTTCTGAAGAAAAGGAAATGTTTTAGAACAATCTCTCTTTTTATAACACAGTTTTAATACATTTTTCCTACATCTTTTTTAGAATGTTTTAGAAATTAAAAATAAATTTGTTTAGTTAAGATAAATCTAGTATACCTAGAAGAAATGAAAAAAAAGCCTTTTTGGAAAAAAATAAGCCTCAAAGCCTTTAGGCTAAAAGGCTTTAAAAAGCCTCAGTTGGCATCGCTGGTTGGTATGTTGCGTTCAGTCACAGTGCGTGTTTACAGAGTGTTGTGGGTAGAGGGATACATGCGAAATCTACCACAGGCGAATTTACAAAAGTTTTAAACCTATTTATTATATATGTAAATAATAATAAATTTAAAATAACTTTTTCACAAAAAAAGGAACTTTTCTACAAAAAAAAAAAAAAATAACTTTTACAAAAAAAATAATAACTTATTTACTATAAATATTATAAATATATTATATAAATATTTATTTACTTACAAAAAAAAAATTTACTTTTTTACAAAAAAAAAACAATTAACTTTTTTACTAAAAAAATTAAATTTTTTCAAACAAAATTTCTCGTAAAAATAAATATCTTCGGCTAGTTGCTTGAACATTAAAAAGTGATGAGATATTTTTTAATTATGTTTAATATTTTTGTTATAAATTATACATACATAATAAATGTATATATTTACGCTCTTTCCTGACTCACTGACTGGGTAATGCTGCTATGATGGCAAAATAAAAAAAAAACTGCTGCTCCTAAACTAAAATGTTTAGGGTTGCCAATTTTCTGGAATAAGCTTTTTTATGAAAGTGAACGTTGAGTTTGTCAACTAAATTATATACATATTTGTATTTGTGCTCAGCCCTGACTAACATAATATGTTCGACGGGCGCCTTTGGGGCCCTGCAACCAACTAGTCTCCAATATTAAGATTTTAAAATACTTCATTAAGCCAGACATAAAAGATTAATTGACATTTTTTGTCAAAACAATCTTCAATTGCATGAAAACTTCGAAAAAAATGAAGATCAATTTGAGTTAATGTTTTTGTACCTCCCTGATTGACTTAATTATTCAAAACTTTAAACGGAAAATTGATGTGGTTCAAAAGTTTTAATTTAAGATTCTAGATAGCATATATTTTCTGCATATGGTAGAGGATTAAATAGATGTAGATACAATGAAAATTTAAAATTTAGTACTTTTTGAATTATGATGAAAAAAGATAGGCATTTTGTGACACCGTATCAGACAGGTAAAATCGTTCCTAACTTTTTTGATTAATTTAACAAGAGTAAAACGAATTAATATAAAATCAATTTGTAACTTACAAAATTCTAAACGGATCCGCTAGTTTAAGATTTAAGAAAACTGCCCTTAAGATTTACACAAAAAAAAAGCTATCTACAAATTCTTGAAAACTTCGAAAAAATTAAAAACAATTTGAGTTAATGGTTTTTTTCACCTACCTAATTTACTGAATTATTTAGAAATTATTAATTTAAATTCGTTGGTTGGCATTTTACGGTCATAATGGTCATTAAAGAAATTATGGTTGTGACACTCAATCGGACAGATAAAATCGTTGATTTCTTTATATTTTACTGAAGGATTTCATTCTTCTATTTCTCTTGTCAGTAATTAAGCGCTGTGCACTTATTGAAAGCTCCAAACGTTCTGAAACAAACAACAAAAACTATTCTTGTGGGAAGAATTAACTGGCTGAACACCAAACCAATAGCAGTAGGTTCACATGTAGTTGTAGATAGCTAGTACAATTGACGAAGTCAAACCGGAGCCATCCGGTTTTCAGCGGTTGACTGAGAATCAAATGGAGCATTGAATTTTGAAAACAAAACTAGTACCTAACAAAGAAAACTTTTGAAAAAAACTAGTTTGAAATTTTTCTGTTCAGTTTTTTTTTTCAAAATTTTAACTTTAAAAATTAATTTTTCGAAAACTATTCACTATAACAACTTTATTTAAAAATAATATAAGAGAAGGGATTTCTGGGTTTGCAAAAAAGTATAACACGTTGTTGTACGTATAACCGTCGTTTTTTAATATTTTTTTTCTCTTTTATATCAATGTTCTTTGATAATTGCCCCTCCTGCCACTACGGAGGGGTAAAAGACTCCCCCTTTCTTATACGAGTTTTTGATTGTTTGATTGTCTCGACCCCAACCAACGCGCTCTATCTTTTTGTTACACCTTAGGTGAATCACCCTGTAGGTAAATTCTATTGATGTACTGAGACTTTTTTGTTCATGAATTTTAAAGTGTTGGATTCAATAAATTTTGGTTTTATTTTTTCGAAACAAAAATGTGAGTTTTTATTTTTTTTTTGTTTAATTTAAAGTATTTCTTTCATTTATATTCATTTTCTCTAAAGTTTAAGTGTTATTTTAAATAATATTTTTGAAAATAATAAAAAGTTGAAACTGTACGGAGACTTTTTTGACTGAGAGTATCTTGCTTCAACTAAATTTTCATTAAATTTCATTAAAAAATGTATTTACATAAAAATACACAAAAAATCAAAAAAAGTAGAAATTTGAAATTTTTAAAATATGAGAGAAAAAACAGAATCATTCAGTACCTATACTCTCCTTACGTCATGTCATGTAAAACTTCAAACATAAAAATAGCATAAGTTAAATTTATCATTATACTGCAACAAAATCAAGCTAAGTTATTGCAAATGAACGATTAGTTTGCTTTGCAAACGACAACAATAACAAAAATTAATTTAGATACATTCGTGATCAATAGTTAGCGTTGAAATATTTTTAGTGTTTATTTCTTAAGTACAAGTATGCCAACCTACCTACAACAAATGGAATTTATTATAAAATTGACAACTTGGTCGTTTATAATTTATTCCGTTGTAATATAAAAATGTACACAAAAAAAAAAAAAAAAAAACAGGTAACACAAGTGACAAGAATTAAATAAATTAACTGTCCAATATAGAAAACAAAATAAAGTCAATTAAATCGGAACACCGGAACTGGTATAATATTTATTACCTACACTTCATTTTATTTTCTATGTATTTAATTAATTGAAAGTTGTAGTTGAATTGTTAAATCGAGTTGGTGCGTGTGTACTTTTGTTACAATAATTACAAAATCTAAGGTTTGCATAATTTTGAGTCTCCTAGCTCAAATAAATTAGTGGATAATTTATGTATATTGCATTAAGTACCTTTTTTGAAGGTAAATGATTAGTATTTTGAGAGATTTTTATCACTCAATTAATCTTTTTGGTTCATACATACGAAATAACGAACTCCTTCAACTTAAAATTTTAATTTTCGTCTTGAGTATTTTTAGAATTTCTGAGAAAATTTATATCCAAAATAACTAACAACCAAAAATATTATTTTTTGATATATTTTTATATTGTCTTTATATTCTCGCAGAGTACTAACGTACATTTATGTTAATTAATGAATAATAAATAAATTAGTAACTGACTTAAATGGAATGACGTTCCTTTCGGTGAACTTTGTTGTTTTTTTTCTTTGATAATTAAAAAAAATTGTTGGCGTTTTAATAAATTTAAATTTAAATTTTCATCAAAAGAAGATTTAGACAGTTATTTAATTTCATTTAAATTAATTTTAAAATTAATTTTATGACAAATTTTTGATCATTCTTGTATTTGTATCAATATTTTATTAAGTTTCTTGTAGTTGACGTCAATTTCGAATTACTAAGTTATATCTACAACAAGCAATTCCATTTTTCTCTGAAGATAAACAGTAATATTTTGTTATTTATTACCAAAATAAATTATTTTGAATTGAGAGTTGACTTATCTTAGAACCTAAACAAATTAAAAAAATTGAAAATCACATCAATCCTACTTCAGATACCATGTCATCTTTGTAAAACAGTAAATTATTATAAAACTGTTACTGTATTCTATTTTTTGAATACAAATAATATTTTGGATTTGACTGGTTATTCTTTAATGAAAAACAAAATAAATGTAAAATTCCTCATAAGAATTAACCTTCAGAGTTGGTGAAACCATCACCAGACATAGTACATTCACCTCTTCTAAAACTCTTCAAACAAATACAAAATTAATGGTTTTCTACTGCAAATCATCGATTGCATACAAAAACAATAAGTCTTAACAATATTGATTAGTAATCAATTTAATTGCTAATTGATTAAGTATTGCAATTTTGTTTGTATTTAATAAGCAAAATATTCTTCTTGGTCTGCTGAGCAATTTTGATTAGCATGTTTAAAGCTGTATGATTACACTTTCAATTATTGCAAAGTAAAAAAAAATGATACAAATGAAGTTAACAAATCATTGCATAGAAATTATTTCTGTTTATCTAAAAGAATACAAAACTTGCTTACAAACAAACCACATTTTGTATTTTATTACAAAACAACAAAATAAAGATCAATGGATTTTTGTCGGTTATTTTTAAGTGAATTTAATTTGTTTCGGAATAACAAATCTGAAAGAATTTTGTTTGTTCAGTTATATATAAGGCCACTGAAGTAATAAAAAAATGTGTAATAATCGTGAAGTAATTTCACTAAAATAGCTTCAAAAATACCGTTACAATACTGTTACTAGGAATAGTGTTGCCAGTTTAAGAAAAAAAATATTTTAATTAATTTTTCCAAAAACTACAGTGCTAAGCGGCAAACTCACTTTCTAAAGGCTTACATTTGGTTAAGAAGAGCCGAATTAATTTGCAGTACCAGAGAAAATATTATACCAAACAATACAAGACTATAGACAACAACAATAATAATTGGTAATTGAGAATTTCACTTTAAAGATTTCCCCCTTCGTCAGTGATAAATTAAGAATCCCAAATGAAGATGTCAGAAAATCTTTCATTTACAAGGAAAACCTGTTCTAAGTAATCCGTGCTTTTCCATAGGGTAGTTTGTAATTTATTAAGGTAAACCTTTTTCTTGAAAAAATTCCTATACTCTGTTCAATTTATATTTTTAATACAGGGAAGATAGGGTGTTTGCCTTTCACCCTTAATTTTATGGATTTCAATAAGCTATCTCTTTTTTTATAAAGCTTTTCCATTTTCTATGGTTGCCGCATTAAAAATTGGTATATTTCTCTGTTCTCTCTCATTCAAATGTCGGTAGGGTTACCAACTGCTAATTTAGATTTCTTAAACATAAAAAGGTAGATCGTAAACTAAATCTAAAAAAAAATTAAAGTAAATGCAAATAGAAATAAATCTATCTTTTTCCACACCACCTAATCTCTATCAACGTAAAAATAAATCGCAGAAAAAAGTATAAATAAATAACAGAATAAAAAATTAATTGAATTTAAAAAAAAAAAAAAATTTATCACTCCGATTAGTAATTGCTGCTACTACTCTCTTCATTTAATGTAACAACTAAATTTTCCACGGCTCTTTCAGTAAAAACATCTTTTTCCCTCATCTTTCGCCCAATCACCTCCTCGACCTGTTGGACACACCCTTGCCATTTTTCAGCGTCAACCTTCGCAAGTCCCATTTTTAGAAGAAATTTTACTTCTGCCAGTTTAAAAGACTTATTTTGGCTTGCCACGAATCCTTTCACTAAAGCCCAAGCAAGATATATGGGATTAAGTTAAAAAAAGTTAAAAAATAAATATTTTTTAATTCAAAATTGCAATTAATTTATGAACCTTACTCCATCCAAAACCTGCTCAAGTAGAAATTCTTCTAAAAAAAAAATACCCAACTAATATTGTATAGCAGTATTTTAACCGTTTTCCAGAAAAAAATAAAACGAAAAGATGTAAGCAGAAAAACAAGAAGACACTTTTTCCTTAATGGTTCAAACAATAACCTGTGATTTGGAAATATAAACTATGAATAACTGGACTATACCATGATTTGGCAGTGTAATTGGTGACTGTCTTAACTATCTGTAAGGATAACCAGAGGAAAATTTTTTAGCTTCACAGAATAATCTGTGCTTTGCGACTCTGATTTGCGCAAACAAAATTATTAATTCCTGGATTATTCGGTTTTTTTTAGTTTAACCGATGATTTCCTCCACTATCTATGATCTGTAATAATAACCAGAGATTCGGTGAAAAAAAACCTCTGGTTTCAAAGAAAACCCTATGTTTTGCGAAAATAAACTATGAATTATTAGACTATTCCATGATTTGGCAATATAATCCGTGTTTGCTTTAACTATCTGCGAATTGTAAGGATAACCAGAGAATCGATAGATAAAAATATGTGGTTTCACAAAATAATCAGTGATTCAAGGCTGTAAGCTGTGATTTGCGAAAACAAAACTATGAATTGCTGAATTAATGCGTTTT
Source organism: Melangyna quadrimaculata (assembly GCA_949320155.1). Taxonomy (NCBI): domain Eukaryota; kingdom Metazoa; phylum Arthropoda; class Insecta; order Diptera; family Syrphidae; genus Melangyna; species Melangyna quadrimaculata. The sequence goes on from OX439483.1 coordinate 94,672,606, forward strand.
TGTTTTTAGTATAACCGATGATTTCCTTGACTATCTTTGATTTGTAATAAATTTAATTTAGACAAAGCAGAAAATGAATTAATACGATCTTATCAGTTTTGCGACACCTTAACATTATTTACACCAGTTCATACAAACCAGAAAATAAATAAAAATGTGTTCGGCAACATTGAGATAGCTTAATTTAATTTAAACCAGTTTATACCAGGCAGCAAATAAATAAAAATGCATAGAATATGATTATCTTTTTACTGGTATACACAAAATGGTTCACAATCTTCACCACCAATTTGAGATATAATTTATTTATTTAATTTATAATATTTACATGTCAAGTGCCGAATAGTTTACTAATTGGTATAAACTATTCTATATAAAGTTTGTATGCTCTATATAGATTACAATGAATTTCTGTCAAATTCTGAAATTTCTGTGATTATCTGCCAAGAATGGCATATTGTTGAAATAATTTAGACCAGTTAAATCCAACCAGCGAATAAATATATTATTTTTAATACGCTTATGTTTCGACTGGTATAAATAAAAATTAGAAAACAGTCTTGTCCACAAATATCAAACAAATTACTTCTATTACAATAAACTTATATTTTGTATGTCAATCTGTGCTATCTAGTAAAAAGTAGAATATCTAATTGGTATAAATTAATCTAAGGTTAACACCCAATAAAGTTTGTACGCTCTTATATACCCTGATTACGCAATGAATTTTTATGAAAGTTGGGCGAAATTATGCCAAGCAGGTGATAAATAATAAACAAATATGTTAAATGTATTCATCTACTGACTGGTATAAAATACCATTTATATAGCTTATACCACAATTATCAACAATAAATATTTTTGCTTCTATTTTGTTTGATTGTCTTCAAATAATTTAAAATTGTAATGTTAATTTATACCAGTTTATACCAAGCAGCAAATTAACATAATTAATATTCAATATGTGTATCTTTCAACTGGTATAAACCATAATTATAGATAAAGGGGCGTATTCATAGTCATTTTAGAGCTTGGTCTAAGTTAAACATAGGTTTGGTTGAATTTTCGGACGTTGATTCTATTTTTTTAAGTTTATCATTTCAAAATAATTTAAGCCATTTGAAGTTAATTATCTAATAGAAATATAAAACATTCAATTTGTAATTAAAATTGGTCGAAATTCATTGAGCCAAAATTGTCTTAAACGACTATGAATATGCCCCATAGTCTTCACCACAAATATCAAAAATAATTAATTTTATTTGGTGGGTTGACATTTCAATCTGCGAACAGTAGAATAGTTAATTGGTATAAACTATTCTTTCACATGCATAGAATAAGTTTTCTTGTTTTGTTGAGATAAAAATACTTCTTAATGAAATTTAAATAATTTTGTATTAATAAACCGATAGATAAATGGAAACAAAATATTTGTTTAGTGTGTTCATTTACTGACTGGTATAAACAAAAAGTTTGAAGCATCGTCTTTACCACAGAAATTAAAAAAAAAAAGTTTTTTGCTCGTAAATCGCATAGTTAGTAGCAAATTTAAATATAACGGCAAAGTATACTTTCCTATTATGTTCGTCGTCGCCAGCACACCGATTGGTATAAAATCTAAAGCTAGGTACGCACTTGTGATTTTATTCGCATAATTTTAAGGTCACAAACAAAATAACGAATTTATTTAAATGTGAATGAACGTACATTAAACCAAGAAATCATACAGTCTATTTTTTAAACGGAGCATCAAAAAAACGCAAGTGCTTTCTTACCCTACAGTACATTGCACAAGCAGTCAAATACTTAACAGACAACCCCTTGATTTTTTGTTCTTACAAAATTCTGAATTTTATGGTGGCTAGTTTCAAATTCCATAATTTGTTATCGTCATCACCGTACGGTCACGCAAATTGGAATAATTTAAGAACAACACACAATGAAGTCTAATCTATATAATTCCTATAAGTTTGGACAAACAAAAATTCAAATAAAAATAATTACAGTACTATGCATATGCACGTGTTTATAAGACAAGACAATTTTTAAATCATTTTAATTTCAGGCAACTAGTATAATTATGTTTTAAATTAAAATAAATTGATATTATCAATTAATAATATATTATTTACTTGTCCCATTTTGTCCTTTTTTTTAATTAATTGATTGCAAACACAAATTATTTTAAACTACATCATAAATTTAAAAGTCGTTCACTTTATTTATCTGACGTGACGACAGCGAAAAAAAAAAAAACAAGTTATCTATTCTTTAAATCAAATCAATTAATAACAATAAAATTAACTTAAAGATGTCGTTTATGGTAATTTGCATCTTTAACCACGTAGCTATTTACCATTTGTTTATGTTATTAAAAAAAATAAAAGCATTTAAATTTTCTTAAAACAATTATAATGAGCATGCATGGTGCACCTGACTCGGGCGCCATTTAGTAGCGTTAGTCATAAAATTATAATTTATAACTAGAGCTCTCATAAAAACAAAAACACAATGTATGGAATTTTTTGGTATTAGAAAGGTCATTTTTAATTATTTACTTTTGTGTCTTTAACCTAGCCAAACTTATTTACAATAATTAAATCGATCGGTTGTTTTAACAGAGCAACCCTCTTGGGAATTTTTCCTTTCGCTGAACAGTGGTTAGTTTCGGTATGGTTGTCAGAAACTGATCTTTTTGCATTTTGTGGTCACTTTTTGCATGGATTTTTATACAAAAATGTCAGAAACTGATCTTTTTGAACTTTGATGTCACTTTTATTACAAAATGTTAGAAATTGATCTTAAGAGTTTTGCCTCCAAAAAACTACATAATTCAATTTATAGCAATTTTGACATTTGTTCCTCTTTTCAGTCAATGCAAAAGGACTTCTGGTGTGCCCGCCCCGATGGGATGACAAACATGACAATTGAGAGTTGGAAAAATCTCACACAACCCCAAGGACCTTGCTCGATACTTGATTTTAAGTTTTCCAACTTAGTGGACTCAAATTACAATGATTACCTCCAACTGGCATCCACATCAGCCAGCCCGAACATGACAAAATGCACCAATTTCGAGTTCTCCTATGTTGAATCGGGCGTGACAATCGTCGAAGAATACGGACTCGTTTGTGACCATCAGAATCTACTGAGTGTCGTGGAAATGTGTTTTCTTGCTGGAGCTGCTGTTGGAAGTGTATGCAGTGGATGGATATCGGATCGTTTTGGCAGAAAACACACTCTTATGGGATTTGCTATGGTTCAGTGCTTGTTGGGTGAGTTCAAAGACTTTTGTTGTTGTTTATTTGTCATATAAATTATTGAAAGTGACATTTTGTGCGCAGTGAGCCTGTGCATGCCTCAAGAACTATTCGTGATTAAATCATACAAGTAACATTATTTGCCTAAACAATTAAAACTACAATAATAATAAAAGTAGATTGCAATGGGATAGCTTTAAAAATAAATATTATGCAAATTAAAAAAAAATATGGAAATAGTTCGAATTTTTATAGTTATGTGTGCTTTAACGATTGTTGATCGTGTTTATTACATATACGATTATTATTGGTAACAAGACGAACGACATTAAGGTGTGACAAGTAGAACAGGCGTGAGTTGCGCAGGCACTTGGTTAGTGGTGGTTTGCTGATACAATCAAGGCAGGAAATTTCATTTGATTCTGAGAAATAAGTTTGAAACTATTTTTGTTATAGTTATATTTTTAAAAGGCATCTATGTAGATTTATGATAGAATCAGAGGTATTATAGGCATACATCCAATTAACAAGAGGTTAGCTTAGAGGTCATCATTTGCATATGGGTGAGGCTGGACATCGTCTATAGGCACTTAAAATAAATATTTCTCACACTGGATGTTGGCCTTAGGGACTAATATTTCTGACAAATAAATTTAAAACTGCAATTATTCACCATTAGTTCAGTACATTGTAAGAAATAAACTCAAATGTCTACAAATCGGCTTTTTGTTTTGTAAAGACAGAGTCTTACGATCAATATTTTCCCACCATGTTCAACTTAGTCAAAAAGATCGAGGATATTTTTGGTGGAGCACTAAACTTCATTAATTTTCAATCACATATTAAAATTTGTGCGTAACAGAAAATTTGTGTAATAGAGCGTACCAAATTTTAATATTCAGGGTATTTTTGAGGTACAGGGAAATTATTCCACGGGAATCTGCTCCACATGTGAATTTATTTCACTTTTAGGGGCCAGTTATAGCTATCATTGAAAACCATCATTGAAAAAGTTAGCTGTTGATTTTGAGACCCTTCGAAAGTTTAATCATTGAATATTTTAATGGCGAAATATAGCTTACGACTTCACAATTATTTCTTCTCCAAAAAAAATCATTTTGACCCATATCTCTCCATAACGTAACTTTTAATTTTTTCAATGATCGTTGGTAAGGTAGTTCATCATTGAAAAAATAAAAGTCATTTTATGAGAAAAGTTGTGCCTAATTAAATTTTGTTTTACCTAGAAATAATTATTAAGTCAATAAGCTTTACTTTGGCATCAAAATAATCATTTATTTTTTCTTCAAAATCTCTCAAAATTGACAATAAATATTTTCAATTATGGTTTTCAATAATAGCTATAACTGGCCCCTTAGTTAGAATCTGCTCCACTTTTCAAAGAATTGATTCCCACCAAAGAGAGCGAGAATATATTTCACCTTAAATTTTGTGAAATTGAAATTGAAAATGAAATTTTCACCTAAAACCGCGCAAATTTTTAATATTTTTTGCATAATACTTCGTTGCTCCACTTAGGCTAAGGTCAGTTGCCAGGCAGGTGCCTATGTTGTCACTTAGTGTGCTTCAGTTGAAAGTTGAAAGCACACCAACTGACAACATAGGACCCTGCATGGCGACTGAGCATACCCTAAGTGGAGCGAAAAAGTCGCGTGAGCGGGACTGAGGACCCAACCACATATGTGAGTTAAAATGTTTGAACCCGCGAAGCGGGCCATGAAAGGTACACTTTGTTACACATAAACTTAAAGTACATAAGCCATACCCTCAGAGGTGTTCAGAGTTTTTTTTTGTCCGATATTTCCAAATCGATGTGGGCGTTTTTTCCTTGGGTGTTTATGCCTAACGCCTTTTTAAAAATTTCAATCAATGTACCTGATTTAAAAATATTGAAAACTAGGTATGCAGTTTTTATACTTAAAGAATAAGATATTGAAAATTGTAGCATGATTAAAAAAAATATTAAAAATCACGCGATTTTTTAAAAATATTTTTTGCAATGTGCTCCAATTTTCAAAATCCCAAATATCGATTGAAAGGTGGCACTTCCTAGATCACGAATATGCAATTTCTAATTCTCTAAGATGCTTAGTTTAGTCAGAAATCACTTTTAAAGACAAAATAGGTCTCACCTTTGTAGGGTCTAGGACGTATAGTTTGGCCGCATATGGGGTTTAAAGATAAAAGCTCGTTTTCCGTATCGTGCGATACATCGATTGAAGGTTAGCACTCGAATGTGCAATTTTTAATACTCTTAGAATCTGAGTATAGTCAGAAATCTTAAAGTAAAAAATTAAAGTAAAAAAAAAGACGTCAACTTTGTAGGGTCTGGGACGTATAGTTTGGCCGCAGATGGTGTTTAAAAATAAAAGTTCATTTTCCGTATCGTGCGATACATCGATTGAAAGGTGGCACTCCCTAGATCACGAATATGCAATTTTTAATTCTCTAAGATTCTTTGTTTATCCGGGAAGCGCGTTTTTGCATACTGGGGATGAACCACCTATACAAATTCAACTATACATAATCTGGTTCTTATATTTTCTTTGCATCTGGCGTTTTTTGTTCCTGCCCAGTTGCATACCTAAAAAATATAGTGTAGGTACAATTTTATCATTTACAAATTACCTTCTCTAGCCAAGCTACCTTAAAGCCAGCAATCAAATCAATCGCACTTAGGGCCAGTTTGTTCACAGTGGATTAAATTTAGTATGTGACTTTCATAGGCTTTAATAAACTTACGCCAATCAACCAAAATTGGCTGATTAGTGAAATCCATGATTAGCAACTCATACTTTGAATTTTTTAAACAAAATTTGATCAACAACAATTTGTGAACAAACTGGCCCTTAGTGGGTTAAATTTAGTATGTAATATAGGCCTTAATTAATTAACGCTAATCAACCAAAATTGGCTGACTAGTGAAATCCATGATTAGCAACTCATACTTTGAATTTTTAAACAAAATTTAATCAAAAAACACATTTGAGGCTTTCCCAGCTCCACTAATCAAGGATTAAAGATAATCAGCTGTGAACCAAGTGGCCCTTAAAAACCGAAATTTAATTGATTATTTTTTTTTTGTTCTTCTTTATTCCACAGGAACCCTACTTGCATTCTCAACATCCCTGGCCATGTTCATGACACTACGAGTGATAATTGGATTTGCATCGATGACTGTTGCTGTGGTTAGTTTTGTTCTAGTTGTCGAATTGGTTAGTGGAAAATGGCGAACGATAATTGGCATCCTGAATATCCTTCCGGTGGCGATCTCCTATATCCTGACCTCGGGTATAGCTTATTTAACGCGCGACTGGCGCCTTATGCAATTGGTTATATCGGTGCCATGGATTGCGTTGCAATTTATTTGGTGAGTTTGGATTATACATAAATGCTCTTACATAAATCATCACTACTGATGCAATCATTATGTTTATAAACTAACAAAACTCGAAAACTTACCGAATAAGATTCGTAAGCTAATGATGTAAAATTATTTGCATGACTGGGTTGAAAAACCAAAAATAAAAACAAGTGTTTGACAGGGCACAACCACATTGTGTAGAAAAAGGCCTTCAGAGACTGGGACTTGTCCCAGGCATTCCATAGTCTAATTGTTCTATTAGGGTAAACTACATAAATGTTAGGCTTAATTCCGATTGAAAATAGTGACTGCATTTCAGTGATGATAATATTTATCCATGCAATGCAGTGATAACATCATTGTATATTGCATCTCTATAATGTGAGATCGGATTGACGAACTCAACTGATTCATAATAATCAACCAACACAACATTTGGAAATTCGATAAAAGTTGCGGTTGGAAGTGTGATGTGATGGAAAAATCTATACCAAGAAAAACAATCATCTTTTTGAATATTGAACGGGGTACAAACGGAGACTATACATCCGTTGAAAACGTTTTTTTTTTTTCTTTTAGCACGTTTTAATCAATTTTGTGACGATTTAATGAATTGTAGCGTAGGAATCTTTAAGAATTATTACTCTTTTATGTCATGAACAAAGTTATTTTTAGCGTCAGTGAACATTATTATTAAAAAAATACAAAAATTATTAAAATATTTCTTCATTGAAATGATTTACATGATTTGGTGTCTTAAGGGGTTTTGTCCTTGAAAACCTTACACATTTGCTCATTTAACATTTCTTTCTGTTTCTTTTAGACACCAAAGTAATGTCCCTTATGTTTTCAGATAGGTAAACAAAAGCTGATAATAGGTCAGAATATTCAGTACACAGGCTACGAAGGGTGCAAATATAAAACCTGACCACGGCGAATTATTTTCTAGGTGCACGAATTTAAATAAATCCCCCTAGAATAATAAAATTTACAGTAACTTCTTGCTGTAATTTTTTTAAGAGTCGGTAAACATCGATCAAAATGGTGTTTCTTAAAAGGATATGACAAACAAACTGAAGATCCCATTGTCATATCTGAGCAAAACACAATAATTTCTTGAGTTGAGGTCTTAGGACACTTGTACTATTTAATTTAATCATTTAGAAAATTTATATTTCACAATAATTTTGTATGGGCCCAAGAGCAGTTAAACTTTCTGGAGCTATTCTTTAATTTTATACTGTTTTGAAGTTAAACCTAGGTTTAATTGTATTTTCAGACGTTAATTAGTTTTTTTTTGGAGATTATTATCATATCGGTAGTTAACAAATTAATAAAACTATAAGAAAGCTATATTCATTGAGCGGCTATGAATACGTTCCGTTTGTTGGAAATAAATGACTGTATAATTCAATTGAAATTAGAAGTGGAGCCTAACTTCAAAAATGCATTAAAAATAAATAAATAAATCGGGTGGCACAACGGCTCATGAAGAACCAGGGCCTAGTGACTAACAACTCGCAACCATTCCTGTGTGCGCCTTTCGACAGGAATGGAAGGGACCTACAATTTTATGCCGAATCCGAACGGCTAGACGAGAAGCACTTATTCGTGACAAGTGATACTCTTGGAGGTTTTGTCAATTCCTCGCAAGAGGCAGTAGCCCTGAAAAAAAAACTTTTTAGTTTTTAGGTGGACGAGGCTGGGAAGCGATCCCAGACCTCCAGCGTGACAGTCGAACGCACTAACCATTACGCTACGGGCTACTACAAAAATGCATTGCGCCCAGGTATAACAGTGTGCTCATCAGTTAGATGATGTCATACCATTCCAAGAGCAAATATTGGCCGAAAATTTAGGTTCCTTCCAAATTGTGTTGTAGATACATACTGCAGTTCATGTAATTCTTCACATAAAAGACTTACACTTTTTTTTGTACAATTAATAGATTTGGAGAAAAACAGTGGAAAACATTGGGGTGTAGTACATTTAGTCAAAAAAATGTTAACATAAATTATATTTTTGGGTGGATTTTTTTTCACCCTATGTTTGGAAAATATTTTCTATTCAAAAAACAAGTTTTAAAAGTGGTACCGGAAGGGAAATGCCACCATCTTGAATCAATTGATTTTTTTTACTTTCAACAAAACTGTGTTTCTTAAATTCGTTTGACGAGTGTACGTACACGTTACGCTTTCGTTAAAAAATGTATTGCACAAAGGAAAAACGAAAAAATTAGGTCTCAAAATTATACCTGTCTCTAAGTTTACTTACTTTACTTTAGATGGCGCTCACAGCCCATGGATGGGCTGCGGCCTCACCTAACAAGCCCCTCCAGCCAGCTGTGTCCCTAGCTAGCCGCTTCCAGTTGCCCACACCGAGTGCTTTGATGTCGTCATCACCTTGTTTGCGCCACCTGTTACGGGTTCTTCCTCTGCTGCGTACCCCATCGGGGTTGGATTCGAAGACTCGTCGGGCAGGTGCGTTGCTGTCCATACGCTCCACGTGCCCCAGCCATCTCAGCCGCTGTATTTTCAGCTTTTTGACTAGGTAAACGTGTCGCTGTATAACCCATATAGCTCGTCGTTGAATCTTCTCTCCTCACTCCTTCGGTACACACTGGACCGAAAATCACACGAAGAATCTTCCTCTCAAAGGACCCTAGCAGATTTTCATCCGATTTTTTCAGTGCACATGCTTCTGCCCCATAGAGCAAGCAGCAGGACTGGGATGATTAGGGTCTTGTATAAAGTCTCCTTGGTTCTCTGAGAGAGGGCCTTACTACTTAAATGCCTTCTTAGACCGAAGAAACAGCGGTTGGCAAGAGTAATTCTTCGCTTGATCTCTGCACTTATGTCATTTTGCAAGGTAATAGTGGAGCACAGGTAGACAACGTCTTTGACAACTTCGAATCTATATCCGTCCATCGTGATATTTTGCCCGAGTCGGCGATGTTGAGTTCCTTTCTCTATAACCCGTCACCTTGCTTCAATCCCTTCTCAACATCCAAGGATTCGGTGGTGTTCTTACCGATTTTGACGGAGTAGCGAGATTTCTAAATCGTCATTCTGCACAAGCGGATGAGTTTGTCAGGGATGCCGAGATATGTCATGGCTCTGTATAATTCGTCCCTTTTCACGCGTCTTTAAAATCGATAAAGAGATCGTGTGTATCGATCTGGAGTTCCTGGGTTTTTTCTAAAATCTATCGGAGTGTGAACATTTGATCGACGGTTGACTTGCCTGGCCTAAAACCACACTGATAGGGGCCGATCAGATCGTTGACAAAAGGTTTTAAGCGGTCACACAGGATAGCCGACAAGATTTTTTAAGCGACGTTTAGGAGACTGATTCCTCTGTAATTGGTGCATTTCAGAAAATCTCCTTTTGTAGGGATTGGGCACACTAAACCGAGGTTCGCCGGACATATTTTCCTCCCACCAAATTTTGCAGAGCAGTTGGCGTATGTTCCTAACCAATTCATCTCCCGCTGATTTAAATAGTTCGGCTGGTAAGCCATCCACACCAGCAGCCTTGTTCGACTTTAGTTTGGATATCGCCAGCCGCACTTCGACTAGGTTGGGTGGACGGAACTGTTGGCCATCATCGTCCAAGTTGGAATGGAGTGTTCTGCCTCCTACGGTATCTTGGCTGTCTTCGCCGTTAAGAGAAGTCTTCTTTCAAGATCATCAGCACTGACTGTGAATCTACTACTTTATTCCCACTCTCATCCCGGCAGTGGATTTAGGGGCCAGTTATAGCTATCATTGAAAACCACCATTGAAAAAGATAGCTGTTGATTTTGAGACCCTTCGAAAGTTTAATCATTGATTATTTAATTGCAGAAATATATTTCCTCCAAAAAAAATTAATTTTGACCCATATCTTCCCCATAACGTATCTTTTAACTTTTTCAATGATCATTGAAAAAATAAATGTCAATCAATTTTGTTTTACCTAGAAATAATTATTATGTCAATTAGCTTTACTTTGGCATCAAAATAATCATTTATTTTTTGCTTCAAAATCTCTCAAAATTGAAAATTAATATTTTCAATTATGGTTTTCAATGATAGCTATAACTGGCCCCTTATAGTTAGGCCGAACTGGTGATTCACACTTGTTAGGGACAGCCAACATGAAAGTAGCTTTTCCATATACACATAAAGGATAATACTCAGGAGTTAATGATAGAGAAACAAATGTACAAAGTGGTTTTGACAGCCTCTTGCCTCATTAATACTGTAGGAGAATTTTAATTTCGACAAGCGGATTTCTTTATGTAAAGATCTTTCAGTACTCTTTCACTTGTATGATTGTTGAAGAAACTTTGGGTATACGCTCAAGGGTATAAAGTTTTTGTTTTTGATTTTCCGGTGGCCATTTCTATAGATTTCAGAATCGAAGAAACACAGCTAATGAGAGTTTAAAATACGGTTCCGTCCATATAAACTGGAACAAAAGGGCAAATAGTGTGTAAAAATGTCATAGAAAAATTTAACAAAAAATAGAAAAAAAGTACGTAGACGTACCATATTTTTTTTTTTTTTTTCATTTAATTTTGTACGGTACTGGACCTTTTGTATCAGTTATGATGAAATAAGGCTGGTGTATTGAAACTGTAATATCGATTAGATGAATAATTCACGTGATTAAAAAGATATAGGGCGAATTCGTAATCGTCTGACTAACTTAGATCTGCAAAGTTTGTATTCGTAAACAAAAATTGAAATCTGACTTCAGTAGGCCTGCAAAACAAATTACGTTCGTAAACATCAAAAGTACGCAGAAATCAAGTCGGCGTCGGGCAGTTTGTGCAGAAAAAAAAAACATTCTGCAGAAAAAAAATTGAAATAAAAACAGGAAAACATTTACATAGCTAAAAGGTGGGTCATCATTGAACCATTTTTCTTCGAAAATGAGGCTGGGAACAACGTTTTGATCAAAAATGGTCGTTACAGAGCAATGTTAACCAATTTTTTTTTACCAAAATTAAAGACATGGCTTTGGACAACCTCCGGTTCATGCAGGATGGTGTGCCATGCCACAAAGCCCATAACACAATCGATCGCACCAAATTTCAAAATCGTGTTATCAGCCGTGTTTGCGATGTCAATTAGCCGCCTCGGAGCTGCGATTTGACCCGTTTGATTTTTTTTTTTTTTGTTGGGAACCGTAAAGGACCGATGTTATGCCAACAACAATTTTATTGCATTTTTCAAAAGAAACTTGTATTTGGCCCACCCTGTATATGAAATGGCTTTGAAGTACATACATACATACATGTCATCAAGATATTTGTCTATCACAGCATATTTTATTCCAAATTTCACCAAAAAGCCCTAAAATCACCTTTTACCGCGCGAAAATTTAATCTCAAAAAATTTTTTTTTGTTTAATAATCGCGAATTTTCACAAATAATTTTCTGCGCTGCGATGTTTAAAACTGCCACCTGCTTACTTTCTGCGGGCAGAAAAAAAAATAAAATCAATACGCAGAAGCTAAGCAGACATGCGGCAGATCTGTCGCAGATTTCTGCGATTACGAACTCGCGAATACTCTTTTTACGATTTGGTACATAAAAAGAGAAGCAGGTCATGAATACAATAAAATTAACTTAAGTCTTCAAATCTAGTAGACGAGACCATTTGAATTATTAATATCAAACTTACAATTTCTGTCTTGTTAACCTTATAGGGTTGCGAATTATCTTTTTAGTAAGAAGCAATTGAATTCAAGGGTTTTTTATTGAATATGTTTGTGAACCTTACACGAAATCCGCCCAATTTTACACATGAAGATCTGGCAAATGGTCACACTGGTCACTATTCAATATTTTTGGTATAAATCGAAAAGTAAGCCGAATTTAAGAATTTAACTTAAGAGACTTTTTGTTAAGTGTAAGATTTTCTATTAAAATTAATGGTTTAAAAAGTTTATTTAAAATTTTAAGCATGAAAATTTATCAAAAAACAATCTGAACAAAGATCATGATTAGTGCTATTAGAACCAGAAATTATATCTTAAGCCGCACTACACGAATGTAAAAAACAAAATCCGGGTTTAATTTTCATTCGCATTCAGTATACCATCCCATATTCATTACTTTTCTATCAGCTAACACTTGCAGTGTTGTGTTAAACAATTTAGGGGTGCCTTCAAATTTCTTTAATTTTTTTGAGAATTAGCCCCACTCGCAAGACATTGTTTTTTTTATTTAACAGGCAAACAAGTCACACAATTCCAAGTCTCTATTGTTTGTTATTCTCACATTTAACACTGCTCGTAAAATATTTCTTCTAAGTAATTCGACACTGACAACATTTCTGGTCTGTAAACTCATTCCATCACATCCCCCACCCCCAACAAAATCGAAACTAATTCCATTCCTAAGGAGCCAATATCTTTGTTCAGTCAACAATAAGGTGAATTGTTATCCAATTCAATTGATTTTATTTATTTTCACATCCTGTGTGTCCTGTTGTTTGTCCCCATTTATTCGATGAGATGTACCTACACTACCACTTTCTAATTGTTTGTTCAAGTAAGCATAGCGTGAGTGCAGAGTTTGGGCTGGATATGGGGCCTGAGTTATTAAGTTGGTGTACCATTTTCATTTCTCTAATTTATTAAATCAACATGTGTGTTGATGCCGCAAGTAGGTTTATATGTATTGTATATACATGGGTTTCGTCCTTATTACATCACACCCACAGACATACAAACTAGCTATAAAATATCGTATATTTATGATAGAAAATAGCATACATCCTTACTGTATATATATAATACAAGTTTTTCTCTCCCATAATCAATCAAAAAGGTATTGTGTCCCAGAATCACCACGCTGGCTGTTGGCCCGAGGTCGGCTGGATGAATTGGTTGAGCTGATTGAACGTGCGGCAAGGATGAATGGTCGAACGCTTCCATCGAATTATCGGAAATCACTTGAAGCCAACCTAAAGGAAACAACTGCACCATGCCTGCCCAGTCCACTGACGTTGTCGTCCTCAACATCATCACCAACTACAATAATGGGTGGTGTAAAACAAATCGAAGCTGATGTTTGTCATCCAGTTAATGGAACTGCTGCCAGAACTCTTCCTTTGCCGCCATCATCACCTGCACCTGTACCTTTAACAACAACAAATGTACCTGAAATATACGATATAAGCACCAAGAGTCCCTTGGTCGTTGTGTTTAACAAAGACTACTGGCGTACAACCGTACTCACTCTCATTGTATGGCTGACATTGATTATCATCTATTTTGGATTGACATTGCATCTGAGCAATCTGGGTGGCAACGTTTATTTGAATACGGTAAGTTCAAACACACACAGACACACTCACACATAAAATATGAGATATGGGGTTATAGGTTGAGGTTAGTATAGATTGGAATAGGAATTTATTATCAGAATTGCATTGATAGAGAGTTAGTAGATGGTTGACTCTATGGTATGTAAGAAATTTAAGTCAAGTGTGTTTCACTTTAACTATAGAATTTAAGTGAAGTTGATGTCCATTTCAGTGATTTGAGGTTATTTTTATGAAATTTGTATGTTAGTCCTTTTGTTGGTTAGGTTTCGAAGATTATTATGACTTTGTCGTGTTATTGAAGCCTGCCATAATCACTTTCTATTCCAAAACGAGTTTAAAACTTTTTAAAGAGCGCAACAATGAAATTGTCACATTCATGGTTCATTTACTTTTTTGGAGAGTTTGAGCGGTTTTGACATTTGCACTTGTCTGAGGCTGTGTTTGAGTTAGATGCGATATTAATTGTTCACGCTTCCACGTATACACAGAATCACCTCTTGTGACAAAAATTAAATTTCAGATAAAATTTAATTTTTTTTAATCAATTTTCCAGACGGCCTTAGATGTTGGCTACACGTGCATTACGTTGATTAGAACACAATCACCGCAGTACGTTGTTAGTCGAGCGAAATTGTTAATTTTAGTAGATTTTTTAAAGAAGTCTCTACGAAAATGAACATAAACAAATCATGAAATACAAATTTTTCTCTCCTTTTTGATATCCAATACACTGTTCTACGATATTTTTTTTGATTTCACAGGCTATTTCACTAAGTCTCCATGAAAACGAAAAATTTTGCTGTGCTTTTTGTTCTGCAGCACTCTATTCTACAAGCAAAATGTACACTGTAGCAGATTTTTGAAGAATTCTACACAAAAACGAACAATTCCATACAAAAATAGCACACCTCAACGGCAGCCATGAACGGTACGCTGTTATAAGAGGAATTTTTTTAACTACAGAAGATTAATTGAAGTAGTCTCCACAAAAATGAAAAATCCCATACGAAAATGGCATAGCGAAATCATGACATACAAATTTCGCGCTGCATTTTGATCTGCAGTACGTTGTTCTACGATAATTTTTTTTAATTTGGCACTCTGGCAGGCTATTTGAATAAGTCTCCACGAAAACAAAAAATCTCATACAAAAATGGGACTGCGATACCACGAAAAAAAAATTGGATTGTGCTGCAATAGGTACGCTGTCTTACGGTAAAATTTTTCATTCCGCAGTGCGTAGTTCTACAAGCAAAATTATTCATAAAACAGATTATTTCAAGAAGTTTCCACTAAAACTAAAAATACTATACAAAAATATCATTTACAATGGCAGTCATGAAGAAAAATTTCAGTCTGCTTTTTATTCTACAGTGTGCTGTTTGACGAGTGAAATTATGAATTGTAGCTAATTATTTGCAGACGTCTCTACGAAAGCGCAAAATCAAATATTAAGAAATGGCACACTTATACCATGAACAAAAAGTTTATCTCACCTTTTCGGTCTGCAGTACGCTATTCTACGAGAAAAATTGTTAACTTTAGTAGGTTATTGAAAAAGTCTCCACATAAACGAAAAATCACAAACAAAAATATCACAGCGCAATGGCAAGCATGAACGAACAAATTCACTCTGATTTAAGCTCAACAGTACGCTACTGTACAAAGAAAATTTTTAAACTATCATACAATTATTCATAAACCAGATTAATTAAAGAAGTCTCCACAAAAACGATAAATCCCATACAAAAATCATGCACAACAAATTTCGCTCTGCTTTTTGTTCTACAGTAGGCTTATCGACGAGCGAAATTATAATTTGTAGAAGATGTCTCTACGAAAACAAAATCAAATATTAAGAAATGGAACAGCAATATTAAACTTCAAATTTTGCTCAGCATTTCAATTCTGCAGGACGCTTTTCTACAAGCAAGTTTTGAACTATAGTTAAATATTTGGAGAAGCCTCCACCAAAATAAAGCATTCCATACAAAAATGACAATCACGAACAAAAAATAACACTCTGCTGTCCGTTCTACAGTACGCTTTTCTACCAGCTAAATTATTAACCTTTAGTAGTTTATAAGAAGTCTACACGAAAACGAAAAGTCCCTTAGAAAAATGGTACACCTAAATCAAGAACAAATAATATAGATCGGCTTCTATTTCTGTTTATACAAAAAACAATCTGCAGTAAATTGTTGTACGAGCAAAAGTGTTAACTTTAGCAGATTAATTGAAGAAGTCTCCACGAAAACCGAAGAATCCATTCAAAAGTGACGAAGCAAAATCAAAAATAAAGATTCGTTCTTCAGTACGCTGTTCTAGAATGCACATTTTGAAAATAGCAGATTATTTGAAAAAGTCTCCACTCAAAATAAAAATCACATACAAAAATAACTCGAAGAAACCATGTTAGAAAATCACCGATCTACTTTTTGTTCCACAGTACGTTGTTGTAGGAGCAATATTTTTCATAATAACGTATTAATTGAAGAAGCCTCCACAAAAATGAAAAATCCCATTCAAAAATGGCACACTCAAATCAGGAACGAAAAAGGTTGTTCTGCCTTTCGTCCTGCGCTAAAGCCTACGAGCGAAATTATTGATTCATTATTTGAAGAAGTCTCCACTCTTTTGTTCGCACATAAATAAGTGCCCGGACCATTTATTGTGTGCTAAAAATGACAATTGTGTTTGTTTTTGTTGATTTTTCATTACAGAACGACTTTCTGTGATTTTGTTCATTTATTTATGTTTGTTTCGTTGCAATTGGCAAAACGCGAAACTCTCCATATCCGATATTGTAGGAGACCACAGAGAAATTTCGATTCATACTAGCCTTAACCACACAAGTTGTCCTCCAACCATCAACCCACGGCTTATATTTTCTTATTTTATTTTCCAGGCCATTGTAGGTTTCGTCGAATCCATATCCATCTGCCTCAGCATCTTCGTAGTCCTCAAACTTGGAATTCGAAAAAATCTCATAGCCTACATGCTGATCTCCGGCTTGTGCTGCCTGGCTGTCAATTTAGTTCCGGGTGGGAATCTCTATGGCGTCATTGGACTAGCCATGATAGGTAAGTTTCAATTTCAAGAAACGAACATTATAATTATACCTTAATTATCTAAACCTTATATTAAGCGACAAAGATAAACCACAGAGAATCATGTTTGATGTTTTAGAAAATATATTCCAATTAAATTTAATTCTTTTTTAAAACAATATGACCATACCTAACCCTATACTTTCTCATTCTCTCTCTCTCTTTACACAGCTAAATGTGTTATTGGAGCCAACAATGCAATCATCCCAACTTTCACCGCGCAACAATATCCAACGGTTGTGCGAAACTTCGGCCTTGGCATGGGCAATCTAGCTGCTGGCGTTGCCCTGATACTTGTTCCGTACATGTGGTTACTGGTGAGTGAGCTTTATAGATATACGATTTAATCAATTTCGAATAAAATTCAAATTTAATGGGTTTTTCAAACTTATTTATATTTATTTTTTCTTCATTCTCTCCTTTATCATTTTCTTAAACCAGGAGCACGTCTCGCCTTTGCTACCTTTAACCATAATGGGTGTTTGTGGTATCGTTGGAGCTGGAGCTTTGATGATGATGAAAGATGTTTCCAGAGATGCAGAATGAGGACGATGTATTTTAATGGGGGAGGGCGGTCGTTCATGATGCGATGCCCCTCTCTACATAAATTTATAATAATATAGTAGTTGTACTGTGATAGAGGACATCACACACAAAGAATATTCTTCCTCGAGAAAAAGAAACTTTTGTGGGATATACCTTTCCTGGTTTAGTGGTTAAGTTTGTTTGATTTCTTCGTATATTTTAAGTTCTATGCAGTATTTTTTTTTTTTTTTTTTTTTTGTTAGAAAATAAGGATATTATTTTTATGTACGTAAGTTGTAAATTTTATAATAATAAAGTTAAATTACTTTTTTTAAAGTTATGATGGTAATTGAAGTATTTAAATTTGTGAACTTGATTTATTGAAGGGAAAGTGAAGAGCTCATCAATTTATTATTCTGCATGGTTGGCCAAAATAAGAAACACGTAAGTGAAAAGTGAAAGTTAATAAGTCTGGAAAAAGTGAAACTTTTCATTTGTCATTTAATAACCCCTAAAGACGTAACTCAAAACATCTGTCAGTTAAATTTTCCAACTCAGGGAGTCAAGCCCTTTAAATTGAGATGCATTTCAAGATATTTGTATCTTTAATCTTTTTGATAAACTGGTAATTAAATCCGCGAATTTTATCGCGCTTTTCAGCAGTTTGGCGAAACTCAAACGCCTGTAACTTATAAAATCACTTTCTTGAGCCAGAACCTTTTAATTGGTAAGCATTTGGATAAGCTACCACTAATATACAATTTAAAAAAAAAAAAAAACAATAACATCCGCAAATTAAATCGCGGCTGTCAATTGTTTGGGGCCACTCAAACCTCTGTCACTTACATTTTAATTTTTTTGGGTCAAGACCTTTTGATTGGGATACATTTCAAGTGGTTTCCCTCAAAATCCTCTTACTTTAAAAATAAAGAAAAAATCCGCGATTTATTTCGCGACTTTCCAGCTGTTGGGTGACACTATAAACTCCTATTTTTATACATTAATACTCTGGTAGTCAAGACCTTCCGATTGCGATACATTTTGGTAGCATACATCAATTATCTAAAAATTTCAATAAAAAATCCGCGACTTTTTACATATTCGCACTCAGGAGGTCAAGATCTTTCGTTTGTGATACATTTCAAGTGGTTTCCTTTTTGACAAAAAACGCCAAAAAAACGCGTTTTCAGGGACGTCTGTCGGTGGTTTCGGGGCCACTTAGACGTCTGTCAAGTACATATTCACACTAAGGGAGTCCATGGCTAAAAGTTGTGATCCATTTCAGGTGGTTTCCCAAAAGTCTAAAAACGCCAAAAAAAATCGCGTTTTCGGGGACGTCTGTCTGGGTTTTGGGGCCACATACACGTCTGTCGAAACAAGTTTTGTAATCAGGGAGTTCATGGCGTCAAGTTGTATTACATTTGAAATGGTTTCCCACCCGATTTCAATTTTCAGAAAAGTTGTACTTTTGATGCACTTTTACGTGGTAACGGGGCCACTACATGCTCGCAGAAGAACGTATTCGTTATCACCTTCACCAGGACTATGTATACTATTCATATCTTTTGGTTCCCTTTCACGACCAAAATCTGCTCCCGGCTCTTAGACTATAACTGGAGTTGAGCTCACTTGTACTTTTTAATTGAATTTTATTCATTCGATCCACTTACAACAAAAGCAATTTTAATGTTTTGGTATTTAAATTTCTTGTTCTTTATTATATAGTTTTGTCAAAGTTCATAGAAAAAAAAATTGACAGAACTTCTGACTAAAATTAACAGTTTTGGAAATTCAACGAACAGAAGCTGCAGAATCCGTAAATATTTATTTTAAGGGAGAAATGCAATTAATTACCTGCTCATGAACATTTCACTGGAACACTAAGAACCAGCTGGGCAAATATTTAAATCACGGATCAACGACTTTAACTCGCCACTTTTTCCAAGCAGATTAACGGAGGTTGAACCACGGTGCAAGTATGGGGTAAGTCGGTATTAACACAGACTGTTGTGGTCGTAATCTTGTGAAATTTGACATTCAGTACTGGAAAAATCGGTCAATGACATTGAACCCGGGTTGAACCTTAGTTAGTGGTTTTTTGCTTTTTTTCCCCGTAAGTGTCTTTTTTGTCAATTTTGCTTTGCTTGCTTTTTTTTATCAAAGTTAAACGAAAAAATCTTTAAAAAAATTCTACAAATACAAACTGCATGTTTATTTTTCCATTTCCAGTTAAGATTATTTCACTTAAAAACATGATCCTAACACAATCTAAAGCGCACAGAAAACATACAAGAAAAAGAATGCAGGTAGTGTCGACTGTAGATAGAGTTACTATGATCTTTTCTCAATTAAATTTCTTGTCCTTTTTTGTGTTTTTACTCATAAAGACTAGCCCCCTTATTTATAAAGAAATAATAGTTATTTCAGCTCCCGTGTTTAGGAAAACTACGCCATGGAATAAGAATTTTCTGGACTCAAACCAAAGGCATTTGCTTAGTGCTCCATTTGAGTCCGGAAAATTTGTATTCCATGATGTAGTTTTCCTAAACACGGGAGCTGAAATAACTGTTTTTTCTTTATAAATGAGGGGGTAGTAGTACAAGAGCCGACAGTAAATTTTGGGAGTGGATGTATAACCAAAATCTGAGTATGAGGGTTTATAGGTGCATATTTTGTGATATCGAAATCAAAAGTTTGGCAGGTTTTTATTTCAACCGTTGGTGCGGGTGAGGTGTTAAAAATAGAGATTTTCTAAAATTCTTATCAGGGGTATTATCATTTCTTGAAAATTCATTATGATGCTCTGTCATTTTCCTTAAGTCAAGACACCTTAATCTTGTTGATGTGACCAGTAGAACTCAAGATATAAGCTTTTTAAACGAACCTTAATCGCTTTTTTCGGAGACTTTGTTTTGTTGATTTCTTGCGGTTAATAAATCTCCAAGAAAAAACCGATTAGGATCACTTAAAAAGCTTATATCTTGAGTTCTATTAGTCATATCACCAAGATTAAGGTGTTTAGTCTTAGGGAAAATGACAGAGCATCTTAAGGTATTTTAAAAAAATTGTAGAAGTGATAATACCACTGATAAGAATTTTAGAAAATCTCTATTTTCAAACCCCCAACCCCTCCAAAGGCTGAACAAAAAACCCACCAGACTTTTGATTTCGATATCACAAAATATGCACCTATAAACCCTCTCATACTTAGATTTTGGTTATACATCCACTCCCAAAATTTGGTGTCGGCTCTTAGACTATGGGTCTTTGCATTTCTCTATGAATCACCGTGCATTTCCTTGCACTGCAAATATCAATGAAAATTTGGAAAAAGCAAAAGGGCCAATAATTGCAAATGAAGTGCAGAAAAAGTTCACTACTGTTTTTAATGTAAATCGTGGACTTAAAACTGTTGAGCAAATGCTTTAATAAATGGCGACGTCAACTCCACACTTTCCGAAAACGTTGAAGTGAATGATGTAGAGACTAGAGAGTTTAAAATGGGCTCCACTCGTTTCTGCTCAAGTAGGAGGGTCCTTAAGCTCATTTAAGGCACTTCTAAGAGACAATCGTAGAAAGCTGTTACCTGAGAACTACAAGAAGGTAATTCAATGCTATTATAATTAGACGTTAAGTTATGTTTATATTCTCCTTATTTAATAAATGCCTTCTTTTTGCCTTTTTAAGAATTTTTGTTTGCCTTTTTTGATTTTTTTTAGGTCAGCAAAATCCTTTCCCTAATTTTCAGTTTGAAAAATTTTTAGACTTTAATAAAGTCAATCTGGTGGAAACAAATTTCATCATAATTTTAATCCAATTCACACTCGGCATAAAATGTCAACTAAATTTTATTCTAAATTAAAGTTTGACGTTTCTTGGTACAGCCTAGTACCAGAGATAATAGTATCTGTGCCAGTGTTGTCACTTCAAAATTTAAAAACGTGGTAAATTGAGCTAAGAAATTTTAAATAAAATTTTAATTTTTGCAGATTTTAGTTTGTTGGTATTATAAACAAAGGTATTTTAAATAAATAATCGAAATTAGCGGCAACTGAACTACATACAATTTTATACGAATACGTTGTGAAGTTTAGTTCCGTCGAGTGTAGTCTTAAATACTAAATAAAATTTCCATTCAGCAAGATTTATACTTTAAAGCCTAGTACGCAGCTCGCACTAAATTTTCGCTTCCATACATAATTCTCTCCAAAATTTATCGAAGCTAAAATTTAGCTGAGCTTTTAGGCCGAGAAGTACGCAGCTCCAGCTAAAAAACAAAAATGTTATGTTCGTACTGTACATCCACTGTCTGTCAAAATTTTGCGGGCGAAATAAATGCGCGGCACATTATTCTTGAGCTCAATTTAGATAGATTGTTTTTTGTTAATCTTTTCTTTAATTTTGCCAGTACGAGGACGTACATACGTGTTGAAACAAATAATTGTGATTATAAATTTCAGAACGCCATTTTGTGGATTGATGTGTTGTTCTCAACGATTGTAGAATGAAAAAACTATAAGTGGACTGCTGGGACGGGCGGAGAAAAGAAGTGCAAATAAAACAAGCTATGAATTTATGCAACCTACGAAACAAATATAGTTTTAAGAACACATTAAGGTGCAATAGTGACACAAAAACTCAATAAATATTCATCTAAAATCAATAAATAATCATCTAAATCATTTTATAAACAATTTTTTTTGGTATATTTGTTTTTTTTTTTTTTGTTTCAGTGAAAAGCTGATTTCTGTGACATCCTCCACAAAAATTTAGCTGGGATTTTAGCTTGGAGAGAACAGTTCTAGCTTAAATTTAGCGCGATCTGCGTACTTGGCTTAGAGAAAAAGGTGTTTTAATATTTTTCGGAAAACAATTATTATAACGGGTTTTTGAGTTTATTTGACTAAAGTTTATATTAGAAGCTTTGTTAAACCTTTGTCGCTTCAAAAATTTTTTAGCTTTGATTATTTGCATTTTAAGGAATTCCTTGATTTTTATATGGCAGATAAAAAGTGGTAGAATTTTTGATTACCGTGGTAGAAGTAGTAGATTTTAAAATTGCTCAAAGAAAGAGGTAGATCTACCACAATTGTGGTAAAGTGACAACACTTATCTGTGCTAGTACGCTGCTGATGCAAAACGAAATTTTACTGTGGTCTCCAAAAAGACAACGAAATGCTTTCGAAAACACAGCGGAAAAATATTCATAGAAAGTTTCACAAATTGCAAATAAATAAAACAAAATTTAATGCAAAAATCAAACAACAGCCATGCTGTAATGAAAGTAACAACAAATAAAAAACACGAACAATCCCAAATGTTATTTTTACGCACACAATTAACTGTCATGTCAATTAATTCTGTGTGAAAAAAGAGTGGAGACTTTTCAAAGCGATCTGGTATAATCATGAATTTCGTTGGTCGAACAGCGTACCACAGAACGAAAAGCAGAGCGAAATTTTTCGTTTATGATTTCTTCGTGTCATTTTTGTATAGGATTTTTCGTTTCACATCAGCAGCGTACTAGGCTTACAGATTCACCTCAATATGCAGCATTTAAACGAGTGACAAGTTGGTCTTATTTCTTTCATTTTCCTGCGATAAATGACCATATCGTATAAATGCTCTAAAGTCTAAAACCTATAAAAATAATGACAAGTAAATGTGACGTTTAAATTCAATCGTGTAAACATTGTGCTCTCGCTATTTTTCAATAATGACAACACGGCGATAGAGAATGAATCTACTAATTTTTGTCATAATAATGACAGAGCCTCAAATAGTCATTGGCCTCGTTCACTAATCAATCCGGATTGGTGTGTGTTATTGTAATCCCTTGAGAAAAAACAGCCGCTGATAAAACAACAAAAAAGAAATCTCAACCTATCCCAAAAATTCTCGTATAACTCAGCTATCTGAAGAGAAATGTCAACAACAGCTGACTTCAAATTTAAATTTTACGTTGAATTGTGTGCTAAGTTAATTTATCCGGTTCATGTCGTTCACAAACTTATACGGATACTCGAGTATTCGAGATAACATACCTCAGCGCAACGTGACCGAGGCCATTATTATGCCTTCATGTAAATGCATATCATTTATGTCTTCATTTGTATACTATGACAGTTCTGTTACTCGTGTAAATGCGCATAAGTGTCAGGAATGAAACTTTCGATACAATTTCACGCGAACTTAGTAAAATTCGCACTCGGCCTTAATCGTAATTTTAATCATATGCCAACTCAGCCTTAAAAATGTACCTTTAAATAAAATTAAACTTCTGTTCCCTCGCTATGAAAAATTATCCTGCCCGTAAGTCTAGTACGCTGTTGATGCGAAACGAAAAAAACCCATACAAAAATGACATTACGAAATCATAAACGAAAAATTTTGTTGTGCTTTTCGTTCTGTGGTACGCTGTTCGACCAGCGAAATTGATCATTATACCAGATTGTGTTGACAAGTCTCCACTCTCTTTTCGCAATAAATTAATTGCCCGGACCATTAATTGTATGCGGAAAAACGAGATTTGGGTTTGTTCGTGTTTTTATTTGTTGTTTCTTTCATTACAGCACTGATTTTGTTTGATTTTTTCGTTAAATTTTTTATTTAAGGTTAGACCGCACACAACCGCAGCGGAACTACACTTCACGACGCGGCAAAACATTATTTGTATGAAATTGTATGAGCTATATCGCACTAAGCGGCAACTGAACTTCATACAATTTCATACAAATTATTTTGAATCGCAGTTCCGCTGCAGTGCATTTCCGCCTAGTGCGGTCTAACCTTTATTTGCAATTATTTAAAATGTCCATGAATATTTTTCCGCTGTGTTTTCGTAAGCATTTCGTTGTCTTTTTGGAGACCGCAGGAAAATTTCGTTTCGCATCAGCAGCGTACTAGGCTTTATTAGGTAAAGCTTTTCAAAACGAACGCGAAACATTGGGAACGACAAAGAAAATTTCGCCTTCAAAAATTATTTGACAAGGCGAAAAATGAGAGCAGCGCTGAATACGCGATACAATTATTGTACCGATTATCGTACAAAAGTTGAATCGCATGCGACGATTGTGTCGTGTGTGTAAACGTAAGTATCCGCTGTACTAAAATCGCATGGTCGAATGCTATCGAGCGAAAACAAGAGGTAGCGTGCGACTGCTGTGATGGGGATCGTACCGTTTGTTTACGTTTGTACGACCATTGAAACCGATGCTTCTGTTTTCTCTGACGATTTTTCCAGTACCGATCTTTTGATCGTAGGTGAAGGGAGTGAAAAGTGAGGGGTAGGGATAAAATCGTTTGTACTACAAAACTCGAAAGATTTGTCCAGTCTGTTTATGTTCTCTTTCACCTTCTTTCCAGTTTTTTGTGTATGTTCGGTGTCAGTGTAACGTTAGTTTGATGGTGTGAGTGAATATCAATGAAAAATGAAGAGCACAGCAATAAAAGAAATGAAGAAGACAAGGAAAAAATCTCATTGAAAAAATCGTTCTGTGTGTACATTTCACACGATTTCTGGAAAAATCTTCGTGAAAAAATCTGGCAATGTAGATCGGGACATTCTTTTACTCTCAAAATGACAGGTAGGGGAAATTTATTGTTCTTTTTCAAGCGTTCTCCGATGTCAAAAATTAAGATACGGCACGGATTTGGGCTGAAAATCACACAAATGCACAGAAAATCTTGTCAACAGCGAGCTTTTCCTTATCGTTCCGAATTTTTGTATTGGTTAAGGAGAGCATTTTTGTCCTAGAGATTCTCTACTTTTTAGACTTTTCAAACTTTCCTATCTTATAGCTAATTTCGTTTTTTTTTTTTTTTTGAGAAAATATGGAGGATTTCCGTCTTCGATTATTATTGACATCCTGTTTTTGTATCAAACTTTTTTGTCTTGGTATTTTGTTAAATATGTACGACTTTATCTTTTAAACATTTTCACTGCACAAATATTTTACTGCTAAGACTCCTTTCACACAAGGAAACTGAGTTTCCGGCGATTTTTATATGCGAGAAGGGCGCAAAAGGAAGAAAAAAAATTTCCCTTCACACCCTTCTCGCCTACAAACCAGCCAGTTTCTGGCAACTCAGTTTCCTTGTGTGAAAGCCGTCTTACTGACGATGAAATTTAATAAAATTGAACCACACACCGCACACTTTTATCGTTCACAAAAAGACACTACCACAAATTTCCTTAGGAAATCTCATCAATAAATCAGAATTAAACAATTTTAATCTAAATTAACCATTGTATTTAAAATTTATAGTAATATCATGAAGAAAAAATTGGCGCTAGTCGAAGTGAGGACAGTAAGAACTAAAATTTGGCTAAAATTTGGGAGACTTTTAGCAACTTTTGGGTTTGTGTTTAAGGTCTCTACACTCGGTTGGTTTGAAAATAGAATAGAGTGAGTAGGACAACAAAAATAAAGACAAATATATGAGATTGCAAGGGAGACTTTTTTAAGTTTTTTTTGTCAGTTTTTTGTTTTCTATAGGAAGATGGTATAATGTGAAGTATAAGAGGAAGTAAAGCTGAAAAAAAAAACAAAAACAATTGTGTGTCTGTAGCTTCGGTTTGTGAATTTTTTTGCTTTTCGTGACCTTCTATGGATGTTGTTGTTGTATTTTGGTTAGATTTTTTTCGTTTAAATTTGTAATTCATTCTGAAGGAATTACCTACCTGTTTGCGGGAAAGAAATGAAACAGATTGTTTCCTTGATGGTTAATGCGGGAAAGAAAAATATGTAAAATATGTTGTATATTTTGTCTAGACATAATAACGTAGTTGGTATTTTTTTTTTTTTTTTCTTTAAAAAAAAAAAAAACAACGGTAGCGACTTCAAATTTTTCGCAAAAATATATATCAATACCATCTACACGTTGTGTAATTTTGAGATTTTTAAATCCACCCTTTGAAAAGATTAAAATCAAAATGTTGATGCCAAAAACGACTTTTCAAAAATGTATTAATTTGAAAAATTCTTGAACTCAAAATCGTTTAACCACCAACATTTGTCATCTGAAACTTAATTTGTTTTTTTTTTTATATATTATTTGCAACCATGTGTTTTTCTTTAAAGTACAATACCTCCAATTCATGGTATTTTTTTGCCAATAGTCTATTTTTAAATAATTCCTTGCACGTTTAAGTTAAATAAGTAAGATGTTAAGAAAAAAAGCAATATTTATGAGATTCTTAGAATTTTATAAGTTATTCCCAAAAAAAAAAATTGAAACTGTTCTATTACAAATACCTACAGTACATAGCGATTTTGTAAGGCAAATGTGCAGGTACCTTTAGCTATATGGTTTCCAAGGGCACCAATGGGAAGTTACTAGTGGGTTTCGCACCCAGTCTCTTTATTATTTTGTTTGGTCTTCCTACCTAAGTATTTCAACTGATACGTAGGTACCTAGTTCAAATAAGCTTACCTAATAAATTTCTTTTTTTTTTTTAATAATTGTTTTCAATAATTAATTTTCCAATTAAAAATAGGTGCATACCTCCATATTTGTTTACAAAAAAAGTTTTTTCCGACATACCTACCTATTTTTTGTAAGTTCAATTTTGTTTAAATACCTACCTACAACTATTTATAAAAATGTAAGTAGACAGGTGTACATAAGTGGTTGTAGATCATTCAAACATTCATAATTAATAGGTAGGTACCTATAAGACGGAGCAAAAGCTATGCAGCCTAACTGCGAGTGTGTTATCATGCGAAAAACCCAATTGAGATACATACTGATATTGCATACAATACCTATGCAATATCGCAACGTTGCATTCCCTCGTAGAATGAAGTTTAACAACGTTCCCTCATAATCATCAAAAGCAAAACCAAATAATTCAAATGCTAAGAAAGAAAAAAGAAAATAAAATACCTACGTATACCTCATACTATGTACATACTCCTTCCTATATCCATAAGCCCATATAAGCGCATTTTTTTATTTTCTCGTTTAATCCCCCTTATTACCGTCGTTGCCTGGCGCAAACATTTGAGTCTCTTACTAAGGGGAGTAAGAGAGTCAGATGTTTTCGGTGTACGAATTCCATTTATACAACCCTCTCTGTCTTACTAAATATCTTTATTATTCTTCCTTACTCTACACTAAGGTCTGCAATAGCGTTTTCAGCGCTAATTTCTGCCAAATTGTGAGGAGAGTAAGTACTACAAAATTGAGCTCCATGATAGCACTATAGATTATAAATACAATGAATTAACTAATAAAAAAATTACACTTACAAACAATTATTAATAATAATTATTTTTTATTTAAAACACTTTTTGACATTTTTGTTGCCAAACGAAACAAAAACCGAACACAAAAAAAATAAACGCGTTGGAAAAAACAATACTATTTAAGAATGGCAGAAAGTTTCAATGGTTTAAAGGGGTTTGGAAATTGGCATTTGGGAAGAAAGTGTGGGTGTTTGTGTTCGCAGTTGCAATATAAACGTTGAATTCAAATAATGCTTTGTCCCCTTTCACACAGGGAAACCAATTGCTGGAGATTTTTTTGACGTCTTTCTTTAATAGCCTCAAACCTTTCACACAAAAAAAAAAAAACAAAATTGCCAGAGATTTTTGTTTGTTTCGTTATGAAGTCTATTAGCTGAACCATTGTATTTGCAAATTACGGAACGCGTGAGAAGGAATGTGATAAAAATATCTTCAAACGTTGACCGGGGAGTTTTTTTTTTTTGTCAATCCCTTTAATTGTTGCCCTTCTCGCCAACAAACTCCCAGTTGCTGGCAACTTAGTTTCCTTGTGTGAAAGGGGACCTAGGAGTGAACAAACTGGACCTTAGCATTTATTTATTATTAAAATGGGTGTTAATGTTTTTAATTCAGTTTTGTGTTTTTTAGAAGCGTGCAGTGGCGGATCCAGGGGGTGGCTATAGGGGCTAAAGCCCCCCTCACACGTTTCCTAAAATTAATTGAAATATAGAAAGCAAGAGCCTGATTACACGATTCGTTTTTTCGGTTGTTTCCTCTTTCTTCTTTTTGACAGGCACGAACGTTAATGATTACATGGTTCGCGAAAATGCATACGTACTTCCATTCGTTATTTTGACTTTCATGCAATTTGGGGTTGTTTTGTAAGAAAATAATCATTAGTAATAAATAAAAATATTTTGTTATCACTTATTTCTCAAATACAATAGTATATTAGGTATATCCAATTACGAAAAACAATTTTCCAATTCAATCATTTTTGTTCAAATCGTTTTTTGCTAACATCGAGGAGCATTGTGGTTGCCAAATCAGAAACGTCAAAGTTCAACCAGAAAAAGTCTTGAAATTTTCATTCCTGCTTTCGTTACTTCCTTCCCTCTACATTTCTTCTCACCTCACCCAATCTGTCAAAAAGACGAAAGACGAAACAACCGAAAAAACGAATCGTGTAATCGGGCACCAATACATTAAAAAGTGTAGAGTTTTATATTTGTCTCAAATATTGCTATGATGCTGTTAAAATTTATGAGAAGAAGAGTAAATAACGAAATTGGGGCTGAACAATTTACATGTCATGTAATTTTTTTTTTCTAAGCCCCAAAAAATTTGGTTGGGCCTTAAGTCTTAAGGGAATTGGAGAAAATCTAAGTTCGGGGCTACAAATAATGGTCAAGGATATGTTTAATGCAAAGACAATTATTCTCTTAAAACAAAGCCCAGAAAATTGGGACGCAAAACCCATCTCCTAAGGCCTGACAAGAATTGGACAAAAAAAGTGGTCAGGGTTAAGCAACCAATTCCATTTAAACTTAACTTATTCCAGAGAGTGTTTGTGGCTTAACTCTAGGGACTGTCAAAGTCCGAAGTTGGGGCGCTTGAAGGTATATTTGAAAAAACGGGGTTGGCGTTGAACAATTAACATGCCAAATGCAACAACAATTTACCCTAAAAACTTAGCCTATTTAACAAAAAAATGCATTTGGGACTAAAACCCTATTAGAATTTGAGAAAAAATGAGGTATCAATTTTAGTGTAATTGGTTAAAACACCAGGAATGGTTTTTAACGGCCAGTCAGCGCCTATAGAAGAATCTTATATCCAAGGTCGAAGTCAATTATACACAAAAAATTATTTTGGACTAAGCAATAATATACAAGATCTCTATAGTCAAGGAGCCAAATTCCAAAAGCGTTAGTTTTCTCTATGCAGGGTGTGCACTCAGAATCATGCAGAAGCAAATGAATATTTGCAATCCCTCTAGATTTAAAGTGACTTCTTGAAGTTTTTACATTTTATTTTTCAATCGGCAATATATTTTTTTCTATGAATTTCTTGTTGATCTGGCTAGTTCACCAAAATGAAATCTCCAGAGGGCTCATATTTTAAAAACACATATGAGCTGTTTCCAGTGAGACCTCTTAGATATTTTTTGTCTGTCTCAAACTGGATTTCGAAGCCCCCCCCCCCCACAGCGTAATCCTAGATCCGCCACTGGAAGCGTGTAATATCAAAACAGTTCCTTGAATTTGAGAACAAATACACACCAATACCATGAAAAACTAACTATAAAATGTACATACATGTATGTACATTCCTATGCATACTCATATTCAGTAACTAGAATTGCGTGTGTAAACTGCTTTGGTAATTTATACCTTGCGGTTGAAAAAAAAATGATTACTTTTAATAAATTATTATTACTCGCTTTTATAATGCAGCTAGTTAAATCTATAATGTTTATACTTGTGAATAAAGTTATAACTAGCTACTGAAATCACCTGCATCAAAGCTTATTGTTTAGTGACATACTTCTTTTAGTGTTGCATAAATGAGGCATCTAATGATAAGCTGTGTATATAAACCTAGTCAATGTTAGCCTTCATCTTAAAATATTTGCATTAGATGAGAAGAAATATTACCTTTTTTTTCATGGCAACATTGTTTGGTGACACGCAACTGATAGAACTTGAAAATTGACCAAAATAAGCGATGAATAGTTTATCTACTGAAAAATTACTTAAGATTTACATTTTAGTAATTTTTCCGTATTTAATTATATAAAATAAACAAAAATACTGACAATTTGTCACTCGTGTAAATGTGATTAAGGAAACCAATTATATGAGTTCCTTTCAAAGTAAGGCAGCCAAAATGTTCCTCGTTAAATTGAACTAACCATTTTGTCTGATTTTTCGATAAATTGCCCGGGTCTTCAATCAGTAAAAACTACTTAAAAGCTCTCCCAAACCGACGCGAAAGCGACGCGACACATTCGCCGACGGCAGTTTCGTTGTTATTTAGTATTTCTTATCTGTCATTTTTGTTACCATTGTGAATGATCCACAGATCAAACGTTTCGCTGCAATTTGGGAGAGCCTAAATTGATTAAACGATATTCACTTAATTGAAGCAGACAATTTCAAAATTCAGTCAACATAGAGAAACTGTTGGTCGCGTTCAGAAGACATTATAAACAGAGTTCTACTGAAATAGCCAGATTCATTCCTCCCCAAAAATAATTGAATCGTAATATCGCTACATCTAGGAATACACATCAATTTCCCCTATAGCCCAACTTTGGACGTGTCTACTCTTAAGTATAGGGATTCTTTCATTAGCCGCACTACAAGAACGCGGAATGCTATACTCGGCACTGTTTTTCCCTGCCGTTTTGATATTCAGAGGTTCAAAACTAATGTGCATCGGTATCCTTCCCTTTTTTCGTTACGCTCGCAATGTGTTTAAACATTTTTAGTG
The DNA here is from genome assembly GCA_949320155.1 of Melangyna quadrimaculata. Classification (NCBI taxonomy): domain Eukaryota; kingdom Metazoa; phylum Arthropoda; class Insecta; order Diptera; family Syrphidae; genus Melangyna; species Melangyna quadrimaculata. Next base: position 94,703,932 of record OX439483.1, read on the forward strand.
CGCGCTTTATTTAAAAAAAAATGAAACACGCGGTCTATGTGACTTTTCAGTACGTCATGACCAGGGCCGTATACAGCTTTAGTTCTTGGGGGGGGTCATGCAAAAAAAAAAATAACACAAACTAATATTTGTTAAAAGTCAAGTGCCTTATATTTTTTTTTTTTTCATATTTTACTGTGCGTAGCTATATAAAATAAAAGCGAAAAAATCATAATTAACTATACTAAAGGGTTTTCCAATAGGGACGGATTGATTTTGGCAGCTCGTGGCAGCCATATTGTTTCTTTTACTTTCGATCAAAATATCGTCTTTTAATCATTCACTACAGACAAATTATCATGGTGAGTTACAGCGTCGAGCAACACGTGCAAATGATGTTTTAGAGCAGTTAGAAGTTTATCCCAATTTTGGTCGAAAAATCATCTTTAGCGATGAGGCCCGTCTTTGGATGAATGGGTACGTGAGTAAGCAAAATTGCCGGACTTGGGACGACACTAATCAACGCGAGATTTACGAGGTGCCAATGCATCCAAATAAAGTAACTGTTTTGTGTGGATTTTGGGTTGGATGCCTGGAGGCGTCATCGGTCCGTATTTCTTCGAAAATGATGCTGGCCAGGCCATCACCGTCAACGGCGATCGCTAAAGGTCGATGATCACCAACTTCTTGTGGCCTAAATTAGATGATAAGGACACTGAAGATATATGGTTTCAACAGGATGACGCTACGTGCCACACAGCTTAATACACAATCGATATTCTGCACGAGCGGTTTCATGGTGTGGTTATCTCGCGCCGAGGCAACGTGAATTGGCCACCAAGATCGTGTGATTTGACCCCTTTGGACTTTTTCTTGTGGGGCTTTTTTAAGTCGCAGTCTATGCGAATAAGTTGCAAACCACCTCGACCCTCAAAGACAACATAATCAATGCCATCGGTCAAATTCAGCCTGATTTATGCGCCAAAGTCATCGAAAACTACATTTTCACTACGCCAATTTAGGCAATTTCGTTGAAAATATATATTTCGAACTGCCAAAGCCTATTCAAAATGAAATGAGCTACCTACCTTTACAAAAAAATTAACAAATATAAGACGAAAACACTTTTTTGGTATTTGCAAAATTACCTCATTTTCGGTTCCAAAGAAAATTAAAATAAACAACTGAGTCGAAAGAACCTTCATTAGCTGGACCAGTGAACACGCTATTCGTTTTTATTCCTGACTGTTACATTTTTTATTTCGGAGGGCCTCAGCAACAGCATACAGCAATCTCCAGTTGCCTGACCAAAGACAATCAGTTAAGCTAGCTGTGAAAATACTGAGGAAAAAATTGTTTTGGATTCGCTTGTTTTGAATTTTATTCAGAATTTATTTTAATCCTATCAAAGTTTTTATTTCAGCGAATTGAAGTTGCAGGAAAAATTAGTAAAATATCATAGGTACTGTACACTGTTTTCTGTTTCTTAATTTTAGTAAATAGATATAAATATTCACTACTGAAAATGAAAACAATAGCTCTGATTTTCAAAAATGACCACTTGTGCAAATTGCTCTTTTTACAATAGTGGAAAAACTAAAATACATTACTTACTTACTTTACTTTTGATGGCGCTCACAGCCCAGTATGGGCTTCGGCCTCAACTAACAAGCCCCTCCAGCCAGCTCTGTCCCTAGCTAGCCGCTTCCAGTTGCGCACACCGAGTGCTTTGATGTCGTCATTCACTTGATTGCGCCACCTGTTACGGGTTCTTCCTCTGCTGGGTACCCCATCGGGGTTGTATTCGAAGACTCGTCGGGCAGGTGCGTTGCTGTCCATACGCTCCACGTGGCCCAGCCATCTCAGCCGCTGTATTTTCAGCTTTTTGACCAGGTCAACGTCGCTGTATAGCCCGTATAGCTCGTCGTTGAATCTTCTCCCCCATACTCCTTCGATACACACCGGACCGAAAATCACACGAAGAATCTTCCTCTCAAAGCACCCTAGCAGATTTTTATCCGAATCTTTCAGTGTCCATGCTTCTGACCCATAAAGCAGGACCGGGATGATTAGGGTTTTGTATAAAGTCTCCTTGGTTCTCTGAGAGAGGCCCTTACTACTTAAATGCCTTCTTAGACCGAAGAAACTGCGGTTGGCAAGAGTAATTCTTCGCTTGATCTCTGCACTGATGTCATTCTGCGATGTAATAGTGGAGCCCAGGTAGACAAAGTCCTTGACAACTTCGAAGTTATATCTGTCCATCGTGATATTTTGCCCGAGTCGACGATGTTGAGATTCCTCTCTCGATGACAGCATATACATCGCCTTGTCCTCATTAACCGCCAATCCCATTCTAGCCGCCTCCGATTCAATGCACGCAAATGCCCCTGCCACAGCTCGCTTCGTTCTGCCGACAATGTCTATGTCATTCGCATATGCAAGCAATTGAACGAACTTTTGATAGATTGTACCGCTGGTGTTGATATGTGCGTTGCGTACAATGGCTTCAAGAACGATGTTGAATAGGTTGCATGATAACGCGTCGCATTGCCTCAATCCTTTCTCAACATCAAAGGAATCGGTGGTCTTCTTACCAATTTTGACGGAGCAGCGAGATTTCTCCATCGTCATCCTGCACAGGAGGACGAGTTTGGCAGGGATGCCGAGACTCGACATGGTTTTGTATAATTCGTCCCTTGATACAGGTGGTGTGTATCGATCTGGAATTCCCGGGATTTTTCTAAAATCTGTCGGAGTGTGAACATTTGATCGACGGTTGAGTTGCCTGGCCTAAAACCGCACTGATAGGGGCCGATCAGATCGTTGAAAAAAGGTTTTAAGCGGTCACACAGGATGGCCGACAAGATTTTATAAGCGATGTTTAGGAGACTAATTCCTCTGTAGTTGGTACATTTCAGAACATCTCCCTTTTTATGGATGGGGCACACTATACCGAGGTTCCATTCATCGGGCATACTTTCCTCCGACCAAATTTTGCAGATGAACTGGTGTATGCTCCTAGCCAATTTATCTCCCGCTGATGAAAATACATTACATATTCGTATTATAATTGAATACAAAGATTCTTTTTCGTTGCGTTTCAAGAATAGTGTGAACAAAGTTCACGAGTGATTTCGATATGCCTCTGATTTGAAAAAAATGTATGTCACTAAGACTGCCACCGATGGAAAAGTGAAAGGCACCTTCCAAAATAAATATGTACATCAAATATACCTAATCTTTCTTACCAGTAAGCCTTTCTGATAAAAATAATGGACAAAATTGTTAAATTCTACGAGTCTAGTCGCTTTTCGTCAATAATTCCATCCGACTGGTCAAACGTTTCACCGCAAGGAGTTCCAAAAAATCTCCTTTACCATAGCTATTGGCTTTTGCATTATGGGATTCATATAGGTTACTTTGTAAAAGTAATCCACATCCAAATCAAAAACAATATTGTTCGATCGTAAATGTTGAATAAGTGCAAACAAAATCCTTTCGTAATAGGTTTTCATCATAGTTTTATATATTTATGTCTTTTATCGTTAACATTAATATTTATTTAACTATAAATCGAAAGTTATCACTTTTTTGCTTTTAAAAATAATTTGTCATACAGAAATCAAACAAAACAATTTCTGTATGTGATCTATAATGTGTTTAAAGATTTTATTTTCAGAAAAAAAAATATTCTTTTTTTGAAAATCCTATTAGTTTTTACTTTACTGAGTGAAAATTTGGTAACAACTCCGCACTTTGATTTCTGTTTGGTTTAACAGGTTTTGGCTGTCATCTCAAAACGGAAACTAGCCTATGCATATATTTTAAGATTTGAATGTATTATCATATGAGAAGTTTGTTGTTGTGTTAAATTGCTTATTGAATTGAAGTTACCAACATTCAAATTCTCTATTGAATTCTAAATTAACAATCAAAAATCCTACTAGCTTTCTAAGTAACCAACTTTCATTTTTTTTTCTATGTGGTTACTAAATAATTATTTCAGATCAACAAAATAATCTTGAGTTCTCGGGGGGGGGACATGACCCCGTGACCCCCCCCCCTGTATACGCCGTTGGTCATGACGATGATTTTATGGATGGACTGCACAAGTTAAGGGGATAAGCGCTCCTCATCGATCTATTAGAGGCTTATATACTACGTTTCCACCAGACACTAAACCTCAAATGAAGATTTCAAATAAAACACATTCAAATCTACTTGGAAACATTAGTTTGTCAAATTAAACAAAATATTTTTTCAGAGAATAATTGTGGAACCGACCCATTTAAACGCCAATTTCGTTTATTGACAGATGGAAATGTAATCAAAACTTTCTATCTCACTTCCACTTCATATCAAAAAATTGAAACACCATTTGAATGTTTTGCCGTAATCCTCTTTTTGATCTTTTTGTGCAGTGGAAACACCAACCAAAACTCATTACCTAAATCTCGGTTTAGTGGTTGGTGGAAACGTAGTATTAGGCGAATTGGATTAAAATCGAATTGAAAATTATCCTAAATCCGTGTTCAAATTTGAACAAAATCTTGTTAAATTGTATCGAAAGAATAATTTTTGACATTAATGAGGTGAATTTATACGTAGAAACGTCAGAATGGAAATTTTAATCCAATTCACACTCGGCCCAGGTCTCGGGTTTGACCCTAACAAGAGGTGCGTTTTGTTGTGCCCTTTATTTTAGCTTTAAAATAAAAACCCTTTGTATAACAGTTATAATATGTAGTTGTAATTCTGTTATAAAATAAGCTTATTCTCCTGGGAGTTAATTGGCGAAAAGGGTGTAAGGGGAGGTAAAAAAAATCTCCCCTTACGCCCTTCTTCCAGTAGCTGGCAACTCAGTTTCCTTGTGTGAAAGGGTATTTAGTTCATAAGCGGATATGTTTATCCAAAACGGCCTTTAAATAATGGAAGTATCTTATTGGCCAGCTTTCAAAAAATTGTCTTCCGACCAGACGAACTGTTTTGAAAGTTGACTAGAAAGTAAGACCCCGATTTCACGATGCGTTTTGTCGGTTGTTTCGCCTTTCGTCTTTTTGACAGATTAAGTGAGGGGACTAGAAAAGTAGAGGGAAGGAAGTAACGAAAGCAGGAATGAAAACTTCAGGACTTTTTCTGGTTGAACTTAGACGTTTCTGTTTTGACAATCGCTATGTTCCTCGATATTTTCTATTTTCGAGAGCCGTGCAATCGTGAACGTTTGTACATACAAACAAAAGACGAAACGAACCAAAAAACGAACCGTATTGGGCTCTAAGTCAAGTAGCCTTAAGCGCTCAATACATGATCCAATTATTGTACCGATTATTGTACAAAAGTTGAATCGCATGTGACGATTGTATCGTGTGTGTAAACGTAAGTATTCGCTGTACTGCAATCGCATGGTCAATTGCTATCGAATGAAAACAAGAGGTAGCGTGTGACTGCTGTGATGGGGATCGTACCGTTTGTTTACGTTTGTACGACCGTTGAAGCCGATGCTTCTGTTTTCGGTGCTGAAATTGCTCTTCATTCATATACGTAAAAAGCACTTATAGTCTACGGGCTCAGTCAATTTTAGTTTGGTAACCAGATAAATGTCTGAATGTAATGATCTTTCCAATATCCACTCCTTGGCCCACTTTCTTTTTGTTCTTTTTTCGATTTACTAATTTACCAATACACCCACATTAATATAATTATTTTTCTTTTATTTAAGTTGATCATAATTAATTTATGCAATAATCTGAAAAGAAATCAACTAACAAAGAATGGAAGATGAAAATGAGGACTTTTTTTGACAGTTGATTAAATCGCGAGTAAATCGTATGGTGTGTGCTCACTTGCCGATATCCGTACAACTCAAATCGGTACGATGGGTTGTATCGTGAATTGAACGCTTCTTTAAATCATTTGTATGGAAAATTAAATAGACATAAACATATTCCAATTGAATTGTAGATACCTCCCACTATTTTTAAATTTGCATTAATTTATTATCAAAAAACTTATTATTGACACTAATGAGGTGAATGTGTACATACGTAGAAATGTTTCATTGGTCTGTGGGAGCTGATGTTCAGTGTGTAGTAAAACAAAAAAAAATTGTTCCTAATGCCTCTTCGTGACTTCAACTACTCCATACCGGTCATAATCTAATATATGATTTAATTTTATTGTGAATTCATAAAGTATTCAACTATTTTTTTATTTTACAGTAAGCTATTAAAAGAATTCCCAAGAGCAATATGCATTTAGTGAGAGAGAAATTATTTCCTGACTTTTTATATTTTTTAATCAGCACGATTATTGCTTTTGTTAAACATGAAGTCGCAATTTAATCCTGGGAATTCATTAAAAGCAGTAGATAGTTTTGTATAGTTGACATCTTGGGTAATTTAAGCATATACCAATTATTGTACTGCTACTGATAATGACTCTATTAGTGAAACAAGAAAAAGCTTGGGGAAATAATTTTACAAAAAAAAAGAAATTTTGTCAAACGTTAAAATTTATTCTTATTTCTTTAGATTTGTCAGTATTTTTGTCATTAAACCAGCGACACGCGCAAAAAGCATGTTCCATCGATATTTTGGGCATCCTATGTTATTTTACCAAAATGTAGGTAAATTGTATGTTTTAGAAACCTATTTGTTTGTTTGCTTAACTGTTCGTTCTACTTTTTCACTTTATCAAAAGAAAACCATCCAAAAAAATGTTTAACGGCTTTTCCATCGTAAATTTTAAATTTAAATCTGAACTAACCACAAACTCACCTCATCGGAAAGAAGCCAGATTTTCACCACTCAACTTGCCATAATATAAAATGCATTTGTACGGTTTTGGTTTGTGTCTAAGATACATATTATCAAAAAAAAAAAACCCTTGTATATGAAATCCTTGTATATGAAATCCTTGTATATAAAATCCATAGTACTATCATGGTGAATGTCGAATGGACTGCCATCTTCAGATCGATTGTGAAAGAATCTCATCGAATTTCACAGTGGAGAAAATTGAGTTTTGTGGAGAATTTCTAGTAAGAATAAGTAAGGAATACTTATATTTATAATAGTTAGAGTGAAATAGGTAGAATGAATGTTTTTTGTTAGGTTTACATTTTTTTGTCGATTACTTTGCTATGCAAAGGTGCAGAGAATTAAAAAGTGTGAAAAAAATTTGGGAATTCTACTTGGTTTGTTGGGTCTTGTGCGCTTAAAGAGGAAGGGGTGTTTTTTTTTTTACAACTTGTGTGCAATGCAAGAAGACAATCGTGACGTCGCGTCGGCCGGCGGCGGCATGAAGGTCAAGGCATAGGTAGATTGTTTTTTTTTTTTTGCTTTCTAGATATTTATGTATGTAGGTCTGTTGGCAAGAATATCAGTGATGCAATAATTCATGAGTTTCATGGCGATGATGTTTTTTGATGAGTATGGCTCATGGTAGGTAGTTAGGTTTGTCGCTTTTTTATTTTAACCTAGAAAGGTAGGTATGTTTGTAGATAATTTGTATTAATATCTAGGTAGGTACTAGGTACATGTAAGAAGGTACGTACCTTATTTGTATGTGAATGTTAATTTTTTTATATTATAGATATAAATGAAAGAATAAAAATTGCAACAGCTTAAACTAGAAGTATTAAAAGTAGGTAGGTATCTATATACTAAAATTTATATAATAGCAAATTATATTCAGGGTTGCACTAAGAACGGAATTTTGGAAATTCGCACATTTAATAGGGTAAAACTGAATCAAAGTCAAAAAAACTAACTTCTAAACGCGACTTCGTAGAAACATGATTTTTGTATTTGAAAGATATTGAAAAATTAGGCAACAAAATATGCACAACTTTTTTTTATTAAGAATCTACAAACCGAGATATACCCGGTTTTACAACTGAAAATTGATAAATAGTCGTTTCGAAAAGTACTTAGTAGTTATAAGGGGGTACATTTTTAATTTTTTTTATTTTTACATATTTTTATAGGGGATGATAAAAAAAATTATTCATGTTTAAGCAATTTTTGACAGGATTTTTTTTTCATACCCAAAAAGATTTTTGAATTATTTTGGTCAATTTTTCAATCTATATGATTTTTAATGGGTAGTTGGAAAAATCTAAAATTTTAAAATCTTGATATATTAGATGGCAATTAAATGGTAAAAATGTTATCTTTCTAACTTATCATTTGACAGATTTATTTAAGAAAGGGTAAACATTTTGAATTTTTTTTTTTGGTTTTTTATTAATATCTTTTCAATAAACAGTGGTAGAAGTTTCCAATATACTAATGAATTATAGCTATATGTTCCAGGAATTTGTATACAAAAATTATATTTCTATTGTACTATTGAGCAGATAAATTAACAATATATAATTTGTACACATATTACTTAATACCATGTGAGTGTAGGCATGGATTGAATTGGTTTTTTTCTTATATTTAATCTAAATAAAATAACCATTAATTTGATAACTCATTTTTTAATATGTACCTCCTTTATTAGTGTCACAATTGATTTTTTAAAATTCATAAAAATTCAAATAAAATCCATAAGATTTACTTTGCTTTGTTCATTGTCAACAAACGTTTAATATTATAACTATTTTTCTGCAAATTTTCACAACTTAAACTTGACGATAATCAACTGGTTGCTGAAATGATCATTTACCCGGTTTCTTCTTAGTTTAATGTGAAAGTTGCTTCATTAATTTTTTTCATATCTTGAAAAGTAAAAGTCCTAGACCCATACGGTTTCCAGCGTTTGACTAAAAATTGACAAGAGCATTAAGTTTTGAAAACAAAAATTATGCTTAATTACATACATTTTTGAAAAAAATTAGCTTGAAATTTTTTTTTTCCAAAATTTTTACTTGGAAAATTTATTTTTCAAAAACTATTCACTCGAACAACTTAATTTAAAAATTATATTAAAGAATAGATTTTTGGCTTTTCAATATGCTATAGCGGCACTCTGTTAGTGTTACCGTAATTTTTTAATATTTATTTTCTCTTTTAAGTGATTTTTTTTGGAAATTGCCCCTCCCGTCTAAACGGATGAAAATAGACCCCCCTCCCATACGAATCTTGTCTTGTCTAAGTCCAACCTACACGCTCTAGCCTTTTATGACACCTTATGCAAACCACCCTGTATACACATACTAAATACCTACTCAAAAAAATAATTTTGGAAGAAAAAAGTACTTTCATAAGTTTCGATTTTCTCTTAAACTAAACTATATATCAGCTCCTGGTTCTTAGCGTTTGACTAAAAACTAATTACAGCAATCGTTTTTGGAACAAAGAATATTACGTAAAATTCTGAAGTAAAAAATGCAAATAAATTTTATTTTTCAATTTTTTTTTTTTTCTAAATTTTGACTTTGAAAAATTTTGTTTCAAAAACTATTCATTGAACATTTTTATTTTGAAAACAATTTGAAACAAAATAGGCTGAAAAAAGCTATCGCATAATATTGTAAGTAATATCGTTGATTTTTAATAATTTTTAATCCATTTAAAGCAAATGTTTTATAAAATTGTCCCTCCCCACAAACGGAGAAAGGTAGAAGTTTTAAGCTTTAAACATAAAAAAAAACACTAACTAATTAAAATTATTATAAATTTCTAAAATTGTATTCCATTTAGAAATTTATAAAAAAAAGTTCACGAAAATAGGAACAATTAATAATTATTATTATTGTATTATTTATGCAAAAATTCATATTTAAGTTTTTCAAATTTATTTTACACTTAAATTTAAAAAAGGAAAAAATTCCTAACGAAAAAAGTTATTGGTAGGTAGGTATCTACAGGTAGGTACCTACCTGTCTACAATAAAACATTTATTTTGTAAACTACCTGGAATCAAAAAATCGGAAATTAAAATTAAAATAGGTAAGTAGGTAGGTACCTACCTGTTGGCACATTTTGCAATTGGTTGATTTGAAAAAAAATAAAATAAAAATTTAGATCTAGGTTTAGTTAAAACAATTTTTTTTTAAATGTAGGTATGTATATATAAACCTACCCACCTACCTTGGTATATATAAAAATGAAATTGACCGTCGACTCCGCATAACTGGAGCACCATAATTGCAGACCATTTGTTTCAGTAAAGCGGAGTTTTCAGTTAACCGAAGACCGAACTATGGATAACTGAATTTTATTTCAAATAAGCGGAGTTTTTTTCAAAACAAATATTAAATTTCATTTAGCCTGAGAATCAAAAAAAAAAAATGTAGGTATGATTTTTTGTATCAAAATATGTATGTACCTAATATGTCGTTATATTTCCATATGAAACAATTTAAACAACAAATGTATTTACATTTTTAATCACAAAACGAATATGAATATATAATAATTAAAAACAAAAAAAAAAAATGATCGTTTCCCTTATACGGAGTTGAAAAAGTGAAAAATGTTCCTTTGAGGCACACAATTTTGTTTCAATTATCCCGAGATTGCAATTAAGCGGAGTTCAGTTATGCGAAGCATTTTTTTTCTTAAAAAAGCCTCCGGAATAAATGTCTTGTTTCAGATAACCGATGTTTTCAGTTAAGCGGAGTTGGCTGTACGACGACTGGCTGGACGACTGAAACTTCGTTTCTTCTTTTTTTTAACAATATTTATATAGGTACCTACCTACAAACCTATACGTACATACCTACCTACACCTGAGTATAATTCAATTTTTAGTGCACTGACCGTTTTGCAATTTACATTAATGTTCTCTCTCTGGTTGTTTGAAAAAATAAAAATGTAGGTACCTACATAGGTACATACCTAGGTACATACCTATGTACATACCTAGGTAGCTTTAATTAAACGAACAATGTTGTAGGTATGTACGTAGGTACAGTTACATACCCAGCTTTAGTTCAAACATTTCTGGGCACAACTAAAACTTATAAAACCAACCTCCTAGGATATTGCCCACTGGCTGAAATTCAACCACCACATTGACAGACTAGTGTCAAATAATAAAATCATACCTATACCTACATGCCTGTTGTATGATAAATTGTGAATTAAAAGTAGGTAAACAAATACAACCTACCTACCACCAAGCACTTACCTACCTCAACATTGCATAGAAATTCTCCCTTTTTTCATAACTTATTTTCATACCTACCTACATATAGTTATGCATTATGTATGGACCTACCTATATTTGTCGGCATAATTAATTGTAAATTTCTTCAAAACATTTCAAGTCAAACTCAAATCATGCAAACAACATTAATATTAATAAAACCTACCATTCATGATTTATACGAATATTATCTACCTATGTAGATGTTCCCGCAAAAAAATATGCTCAAAATCTTGCACTTGCAACAAATTTCACGGCAAATAAGAAATCTTTGCAAGACAATTTAATATCAAAACTACCCTCAATAACATACGATTGCATATATACCTACAAATATACTTACACAACATGAACATATATTTTTCTTTCACGCATTAAAATAAACATACCCTTGATAATATAAGAATGTATACCTCCACGCATTATTCTTTCCCGCAAAAAAAAAAACTATATTCCTTGCTTCAAGGTTGTTGACAACGACGACGCAAAAAGCTAACTTACATGTATGTATGTCCACTTCTCTTCTCGCATATAGCATAATCAGTAAATTAAGCAAAAAAAATAACCTTGCATTGCACATTCAATCAAAGAGGATACGAACATTTTTTTGCCATTCTCTTCACCTTTTTCTCATCATTGACGTTTAACAAAACCTTCGATTGGTAATCTCGCTTACTCCATTTGATTCTTACCAGAATCGAAAAAAATACACTCCTCTTGCTCTAACTACTTAGTTTCGATTCTCTGATAAATGGAAGTCTCCGCCGACAATTGTCTCCCAAAAATGTAAGTCTCCGTAGAGCTAAAGTGGCGCCACCAACGAAGCATTGTTGCACAAAAAAATTTTGTCCATGATAGTACTATAGTTTTCATATACAATGGTTGAACTTGAATTACGACCTCGAATTTTTTAACGGAGTCTTATAAGCCTATTCAAAATTACGAATTCTATATGAAATGCGGACAAACTTATTCCCGATTTAAAAAATTATTTAAGTCCAGTTTTTCACAGAAGAGTAACAGATGGAAAAGCATGCTAACAAAACTATGGTCCTCCTCCCTATGTCCAACAAATTTCGTTGAAATAGAATAGGCAAAAGCTAACTGAATTAACCAACATTATTCAACGAAGGAATAAATAAATAATGATACATAATGATTCATCGCAGGTACTTTTTAATTATTACAATTACTTACCTACACCAATTATTATATTATTCAGCTGCAATGTAGCAATTCCTTGTTCTATTATGATTCCAAGCACTTTCTGGTAGTTTGTTTTCGACCCAACAAACTTATTTCTTTCTTGTAAAGTTCATTTTTTCACACACAAACGCACACAAATTAATTTTTTCAAAAAAATAAAATCACAAAAATTTACATTCTTAACTCAATTTCACGAAGCGTTCCCTATTTTTTCCCACTTTTACTACATGACTTAAAACAGATCGGGGCATATTCATAGTCATTTTAGACCTGGGTCTAAGTTAAACATGGCTTTGGTTGAATTTTCGGACGTTGATTCTATTTTTTTAAGGTTATCATTTCAAAACATTTGAAGCTACTTGTGTAGTATACCAAGTTAATTATCTTATAAAAATATAAAACCAACAACTTGTAATTAATATCGGTCTGTATTCATTGAGCCAAAATTGTCTTAAACTGTAGTTTAGTTAAACCTGGGTCTTTCTGCGACTATGAATATGCACCATTGAGTTATAAATTGATTCAAAGCATTAATTGTTTAACGCAACGACAAAAAATATAAATATCAGGCCCAGTTTTACCCATGCAAGTATTGGAAGCAATCAACGTTCTTAACTTACCGAATTCGCCGGATTAACTGAGTTCAACTTCTTGAGCCCTGAACCCAGGTTGAACCTGAGTGAATTCTCCAGAATCGGTGGGTTGGAATCTTGAACCCATTAGGCTGAACCCAGTTTGAACATATAGCATTATATGTCCCCTTTCACACATGGAAACTGAGTTGCCAGCAACTTTTAGCTTGTAGATTATAGGCGAGAAGGGGAAGAACGAAGAAGCGAACGATTTGAAGAGATTTGTATCGCATTTTTTGTCACACTGTCTGTAATGTGCGATCAACCAATAGACTGTACAGAAAAAGACGGCTTTCACACAAGGAAACTGAGTTACCAGAAACTGGCAAGTTTGTAGGCGGGAAGGGTGTGAGGAGAAATTTTTTTTTTTCTTCCTTTTACGCCCTTCTCGCCTAGAAACTAAAAATCGCTGAACTTTCGTTGCGGCGAAGAAACATTCGCATGTCAAAATTTATTTACATGGTGATATAGGAGAGTGCCCACACCAACGCGGTGGAGAAATATATGAATTAATTTTGACTGACGAATATTTCTTCGCCGCAACGAATGTTTCGCATTGGTTTAGGAGAGCCTTTATATGGTTCGTTTTTTCGTTCGTTTTGTCTTTCACCTTTTTAACAGGCATGTACCATCATGATTACCGCTTCGCGAAAATAAGTATATCTACGTACTTCCTTTTCTTTTTCATATTTTGCAGCGGATAGAATTTGGGGTTGTTTTGTGGGAAATTACTAAGAAAAAATAGTTAAAAATGTCTTTTAATCAATTCTTTCTCAAATAATCTGCGTACATATATTTAAGCAAAGCTTGTAAAGCAAATAAATATGTCTACGTATCTGTCTATCTATCTTTTTCGTATATTCAATTAAGTACGAAAAAAACAGTTGTCCGATGCAATCAATCACAATTATAGAAATTTCAAAATCTTCCTTTGGGTGATTGGACAATTATTAAGGCTCTCCCACGACGACACAAAACGTTCGCCGACGAGATTTTTGTTTTGTAGTTATTTAACATAAGGTGTGTTTTTATGTAGCCATTTATGATAGTTTACAAATAATGGCACGAAAAACTACCATGGCCGCTTATCCTTTGTATAACAGTTATAATAGTTGTAAATTACATATGTTATGAATTCCTATTATTTCCTATAATATAGTCTAAGAAAGAAAGGATCTGACCGGAAACAAATTAATTCATGAAATTATATTGCTGGTAGCGACACAGAATTTTATCCTCGACAACATATCCAAAGTCCCCCAAAATCCCCGCATTGGTTTTTTGTATAGACGCATTAAAAGAGGTTGAGAGGGGAAGGAGGCGGGATTTTATCAAGCTGAACGAATTTGTTATCATAAAATCTTATCATATGACACATGTTTTTTGGTGCTTTTTAACTCTGATTCTAAAGAGACCAAAACTGAAAAGATAGATGTATCCTGTAGAAAATTAAAGTCCTTTTTATGGAATGATTACTTTTTTTCAAGTACAACAAGTAAAATATTACCCAAAACCATTTTAAGATAATGGGATATTAATGAGATTTGATATATGTAAATGTTCCATTTGGCATGTTTACCAAGAATCAAAAGAGTCCCCAAATATATCTGTGGTAAAAGGTTGTTTTTTGACGGAGAGATGCAAGTGAGTGATTTTTACCATAACATCCATGAACAAATTCTGACACTCATGAAATTTGCTAAAAATATTAAATTTATATTGGCACCCAACGATCAAAAGAGTATATACAAATATCTAAGGTCCAAGGGTGTTTTTTGGGGGTGTAATGTTTAACCTGGTTAACGGATAAAAACAGTAATTTTTTCTTCAAAATTAATCTTACTTTTTTTAAGGGTGCTTGCATCATATTGGTTTTTATTTTATTAGATTTGGCGTTAAAAAATATCTTTAAATCATATATCATATGTCATATGTACAATCTCGATTATACGACAATACAATTTTTCGTAAGATATAAGATTTTGCTACGTATAGGACAGGTCAAATATAAACTCTCTAAAAAAACTCTTTGGCTCAAGTTTTTTTAATGGAATACTTAGAAACCATGACATATTTAATATTTTAAGCAAATTTCATCAGTGTCAAAACTTATTCACAGATGTTATGGTAGTAATGACGCACTAACATCTCGCCCTCAAAAAACACCCTTGCATCACATATATTTTTGGGGACTCTTTTGATTCATGGTAAACATGACGGGCATCAATTTATTTTTGACGCCCGGGCTTCATTTTATTTTTGACGCCCGGGTGTCATTTTATTTTTGACGCCCGGGCGTCATTATATTTTTGGCGCCCGGCGTCAATTTATTTTCGACGCCCGGGCGTCAAAAATAAAATGACTTTTTGACGCTCGGGCGTCAATTTATTTTTGACACCCGGGCGTCAGTCTGTTTTTGACGCCCGGGCGTCAATTTTTATTTGACGCCCGGGCGTCATTTAATTTTTGACGCCCAGGCGTCTTTTTTTTGACGCCCGGGCGTCATTTTATTTTTGACGCCCACGCGTCATTTTTTTTGACGCCCGGGCGTCAATTTGTTTTTGACGCTGGGGCGTCATTTTATTTTCGACGCCCGGGCGTCATTTTATTTTTGACGCCCAGGCGTCATTTTTTTTTGACGCCCGGGCGTCAATTTGTTTTTGACGCTGGGGCGTCAATTTGTTTTTTGACGCCCGGGCGTCAATTTGTTTCTGACGCTGGGGCGTCAATTTTTTTTTGACGCCCGGGCGTCATTTTGTTTTTGACGCCCGGGCGTCAATTTGTTTCTGACGCTGGGGCGTCATTTTATTTTTGACGCCCGCGCGTCAATTTTTTTTGACGCCCGGGTGTCAATTTATTTTTGACGCCCAGGCGTCTTTTTTTTTGACGCCCGGGCGTCAATTTTTTTTGTTTTTGACGCCCAGGTGTCATTTATTTTTGACGCCCGGGTGTCATTTAATTTTTGACGCCCGGGCGTCATTTTATTTTTGACGCCCGCGCGTCATTTTATTTTTGACGCCCACGCGTCATTTTTTTTGACGCCCGGGCGTCAATTTGTTTTTGACGCTGGGGCGTCAATTTGTTTTTTGACGCCCGGGCGTCAATTTGTTTCTGACGCTGGGGCGTCATTTTATTTTTGACGCCCGCGCGTCAATTTTTTTTGACGGCCGAGCGTCATTTTGTTTTTGACGCCCGGGCGTCATTTTATTTTTGACGCCCGGGCGTCATTTTATTTTTGACGCCCACGTGTCATTTTTTTTTTTTGACGCCCAGGCGTCATTTTTTTTCGACGCCCGGGCGTCATTTTATTTTTGACGCCTAGGCGTCATTTTTTTTTTTGACGCCCGGGCGTCATTTTGTTTTTGACGCCCGGGCGTCATTTTATTTCTGACGCCCGCGTCATTTTATTTTTGACGCTCAGGCGTCATTTTATTTTTAACGCCCGGGCGTCATTTTATTTCTGACGCCCGGGCGTCATTTTATTTTTGACGCTGGGGCGTCATTTTATTTTTGACGCCCGCACGTCAGTTTTTTTTTGACGCCCGAGCGTCATTTTGTTTTTGACGCCCGGGCGTCATTTAATTTTTGACGCCCAGGCGTCTTTTTTTTTGACGCCCGGGCGTCATTTTGTGTTTGACGCCCGGGCGTCATTTTATTTTTGACGCCCGCGCGTCATTTTATTTTTGACGCCCACGCGTCATTTTTTTTTTTTTTTTGACGCCCAGGCGTCATTTTATTTCTGACGCCCGCGTCATTTTATTTTTGACGCTCAGGCGTCATTTTTTTTTTGACGCCCGGGTGTCAATTTTTTTTGACGCCCGGGCGTCATTTTATTTTTAACGCCCAGGCGTCATTTTATTTTTGACGCCCAGGCGTCAGTTTTTTTTTGACGCCCGGGCGTCATTTTACTTTTGACGCCCGGGCGTCAATTTATTTCTGACGCCCGGGCGTCAATTTTTTTTTTGACGCCCGGGCGTCATTTTATTTCTGACGCCCGGGCGTCATTTTATTTTTGACGCCAAGGCGTCATTTTATTTTTGACGCCCGCGCGTCAATTTTTTTTGACGCCCGAGCGTCATTTTGTTTTTGACGCCCGGGCGTCATTTTATTTCTGGCGCCCGGATGTCATTTTATTTTTGACGCCCGGGTGTCAATTTATTTTTGACGCCCGGGCGTCATTTTGTTTTTGACGCTCGGGCATCATTTTATTTCTGACGCCCGGCGTCATTTTTTTTGACTTCTGGGCGTCAATTTCTTTTTGACGCCCGGATGTCATTTTATTTCTGACGCTCGGGCGTCATTTTATTTTTGACGAGTGTAGTTCCGCTGCAGTTGTGTGTGGTATAACCTTTAGGTAAATCAGTATTGAAATTTTTGGTGAATTTACGCGATAACTCTGCAATAACTAAGAAGCATAGTCGCCGTTAAGTTAAATCAGTAATAAAGAACAACTTTTTGTTGAATTTACACGATGACACTGAAATCACTTATAAGCGAAATCACTACCAAGCTAAATCAGTATTGAAATTTTTGGTGAATTAACGCGAACACTCGGCAATAACTAATAAGCAAAATCAGTAATAAAGAACAACTTTTTGTTGAATTTACACGATGACTCTTAACTCACTTATAAGCGAAATCACTGCTAAGCAAAGCCTGTATTTTTAGTGAATTTACGCGATAACTTTACAACAACTACAACTCAGTAACATACAACTTTTTGTTGAATTTACGTAATGACTCTGAAATCACTAATTAGCGAAATCACAGGTAAGTAAAATCAGTATTGAAACTTTTTTAGAATTTTCGCGAAAGCTCTGCAATAACTAATGAGCAGAATCCCAGCTAAGTAACATTAGTAATAAACAACAACTTTTTGTTGTATTTACACGTTAACTCCCACTTATAAGCGAAATCACTGTAAAGCAAAATCAGGATTGAAACTTTTGTTGAAATAACGTGAAAATTCTACAATAACTAATAAGCAAAATAGCAGTTAAGCAAAATCAGTAATAAAAAACAACTTTTTGTTAAATTTACACGATGACTCTGAAATCACTTATAAGCAAAATCAGTATTGGAACTTTTGTAGAATTTATGCGAAAACTCTGAAAACTAGAATTTCTTGTTGACTTAACGTGATGACTCTGAAATAATAAGAAGTAGAATCAAAGACAAAGAAAAATGCCCAGTTTCTGTCTAGTTTCAACATGGCACTAGTCAGTTTTCTTTAGGGAAAATCTAGATGAGGAAAACTTGTCAAATATACTTCAAGCCCTTGCAAGTATTCAGTAAGTAAAATTTAGACGAGGAAAGCGTTTCATGCTCTCGTGAGGTTCTCGCTAGTAAGAACTTGTTGGACATTTTCGGCATCCTACCAGACTAAGCACTATCGTTATTGATACTTATGCAGAATTTTAACGAAATAAATTGAATCGATGAATCGAAAAATACAAATTTTAACTTTTATTATATTTGATCAGTTTCGGTTTAAAAAAAAAGTTAAAAATTTCACGCTCTTGCAAATCCTGCCAAGATAATCATATCAAGAATCTCTATTTTCACACCCCCGCCAAAGGCTTTTTGAACTGTTCATTAAAATTAGTCAAAAATTATAATTTACTGTCTTAAACTATATTTCAAGTTGTTTTATCGGTTGTTTTTGTGGTGGGATGTAGTATAGATTAAGCGCATTTTTGTACACGATACTAAATCAAATAATTAATATCGTATTAAATTCATAAAAATCTGCGCTATCATTTTTATTATTCAGGTTTTTATTTTTGATCTGAGTTATTTTACTATCGAATCACAACCGATACTAAAAAATCCTTTTTTAATGTTTCTAGCAAAAATATGAACAAATCTAGTTTTTGCTGGTCCTAGAGTGGTTTTTCTGATGAGGCAAAAGGGTTCATAATCGACAAGGCCCTAGTTTTGGCCATTACTCAGCTATGCTAGGGCCTTGCCGGAATTTATTTTAAACTCTCGAGTGCCATGATGAAAACTAGAATGTTTTTATGCGCGGGAAACAACAACTGAAATCACTGATAAGCAAGAGCACAGTTCAGAAAAATCATAAATTAGATACAAAAAAATTTCTCGATCTTTCAAGTTTCCAGGAGAATTTTGATTTCTTAACTGTTATTTCAGTAACAGGTATTTTTAAGAGGTATTGGGAAGTAGCAATAACAGTTACCGATAACTAGCAGTTTGGCCCATCCCTTTTGCCCATATTAAGTTTTCTATCTTTCCTAGACTATACGCAGGGATATTAGTCACTGGGAACTGATCGATTCTACTATTTCTAACATAGAAATAATATTCAAGCTAACATAATGTACATACAGGAGAAAAAAAAAACCTATTGTGTATGTCATTTTTTTTTATCATTGCGAAGATTTTGCATCGATTTCGCGTTGGCTTGTGAAAGGTGTACCTACAGCTATTATTTATTATTTACCTATTTGCCATTTCGCATCCAGCCAATTTTATGTTTCTGAGATATCCGAGACCTCAAGAAATCTGAACATAATTCCTCAACAAAATGCCTCAGGTTTGCTGTTAAAATGATTTTTTTGGATTCGCTTGTTCAATTGTTGTTGATCAGTTTATAAAAAAGAGATGGGGAGTGGGAGATACATTTTTTTTAGGTTTGTCCTCCTTCTCAGTGATTGATCTCTCATCTGTCACTTATCTAACACTAGTGTTTTGCCATTGACAGATTGATAAAATTGCAATGATTTTACGCTGTGGTTTTATGAGCAATTTTTGCGGCAATGGGAATGTCAAGTTATTTTCTCGGGTGGACATTGCATTGCCAGGCAATTTCACTTAAAATAGCTGTTTTTAATAATAAAAGACTTTAATTTCCAATTTTTTTTTGCACGGGTTCTTTTATTTTCACCTTTAATTTCAAAATGATGGAGAAGCCGGGAAGAAACCATTTTAAAAAATGGTGAAACGTCAAAATGTATTGCCTCGCCAATGGAAAGCAATAATTCCCTTAATTGCCAAAGCAACTCCATTGGCATTATTCAAGGCAATGGCGATGAGTGAAGCAGTTTACTGCCTCGAATATCGAAATCTGAGCATAGGAATTATGCTCATGCTTTTGAATTATGCTCAAAATTTCTCAGTTTTGTTGTCCAAAAGCTTCCTCAGTTATTTGTGTTGACCAACTCAAAAAACAAGAGATGACTAGTTCTATTAGTTTCTTGAAGAAAAATTGTATTCAGGTTTCTCCTCCAGCTCAGTCAAATTAAAAGAGAAAAATTTCTGAGATCTTAGAAACGAGAACTGGGAAAATATGTACCCTGTTATTTATTCATAAGCTTCAAAATTTCCACATTGATGAAACTGACATTTACTTAAAAACTTTGTAAAGCAAATATGTTTATTGGCATTCTGGAAGGTATGTATATATTTTTCTATAAAAATAATCATTTTGAACAAACATTTTTTAGAGAGATCCAAAATTGCAATAGAATAAAAGATAATCGTCAGATTTATAAAAGTAATATCTGCAATTTCTGACATTTTATAAAGTTCCTTATTGATCTTTATGAACATATTCATTTTTTTATCTGGGAAGTATACATGTTATGGATGAAATTTTGTACGCTTAAACTAAATTAAAATAAAATAAAAACATTTTTGTTAAGGCATCACATCGCCTGACATTTATGATGAACATTATTAGCATAATACATAATTAGCAATTTGAATTTTTGTTTCCTCTTTAAATTGATCATCAAAATTATATAATCACATCGTTAATATTCAATAATTGTTGGTGAAAGGTAAACAAATATACATAAATGCTTAATCTTCTGTCATGGCTGATGATGATGGGGATGACAATCATAATAACCCATGCTGATAGTAGGATTTGGTTTAACTTCTTCTAGAACTAGTTCTATTTACATTTATATCTAAAACATTTTAATTGGAATAGTTTTGGTTGCTTATTTCTTTTTGTTTTTGTTTTTAACTTTTAGTTAAAAGCACGTTGATTAGTTTGGAGGAAAACAAGATTTAAAATAGGTTTCAAGTTTTTTTGTGTGCTTTTAAGGCTCTCCCAAACCAATGCGAAACATTCGGTGAGGCGAAGAAACATTCGTCAAGTAAAATTAATTTACGTGGTGATAAATGAGAGAACCCACACCAATGCGGCGGAAAAACATTCGCCTTTCAAAATTTATTTACAAGATGATAAATAAGAGTGCCCACACCTACTGCTAATGTTTCTTCGCCGGACCGAATGTTTCGCATTGGCTTGGGAGAGCCTTTACACTCGAAGTAGACCTTTTAACTATGTTTTTATGAAATCATTTAAGTGTTTCCATTAAGGCATATGTTTTAAATTTCTTTTATCTTTATTGCAAAAATAAACCTATTGATTCAAATAAGAAAAAAGGGCCAGTTTGTTCACAGCTGATTATCTTTAATCCATGATTAGTGGAGCTGGGAAATCCTCAAATGTTTTGTTGATCAAATTTTGTTTAAAAATTCAAAGTATGAGTTGCTAATCATGGATTTCACTAATCAGACAATTTTGGTCGATTAGCGTTAGTTAATTAAAGCCTATGAAAGCAAAATACTAAATTTAACCCACTGTGAACAAACTGACCCTAAGTTTCGTGGTTTTCGAACCTGATGCAAAAAAATCAAAATCATCACTTCGTGGAAGCTGACATTTGTTTATTTTTCTCTGGATTTGTCAAAATTGTTGTTGTATTTTAAATGAATATTATTTTTGAGCAGCTATATGCATATGCATGTGTATATTCAAACTCAACTTTTATTTAAAAAGCCACATATGGAGTATAAAGGGTTGGTCAAACAGAACGCGGTCTGGTTTCACTGGCTGGTAAAGAACGCGATGATCAAATTTTGTTCATGAACGATGGCAGGACTATGAACTGATCATGTTTGGAAAAATTCTATTAGAGTCGCCAAAATACATGTCCATGCAATGACATATCCATACATAGCCATCAGTGTAGTCGGCATGTAACACCACACGATTTGACATGTGTTTATACATAGACCCCAAATACACGATTAGTTGTTTGTGTTGTTTCGTTTTTCGTCTGTTTGACAGATTGGCTGGGGTCGCGTAAGCGTAGGGTGGATGAGCTGGCGGGAAAACTCTGCCATCTTCTGTTATATAAAAATGCCTCTTAAGCTGAAAGGAAAGCTCTACAAGGCAGTTGTACGTCCAGCGCTTACATTCGGTTCACATTGTTGGACAATGTACAAAAAGTATGAGAGTAAATTGACGGCAGCTGAAATGAAGATAAGAAGCAAGAGAAGCAAGAGAAGCAAGAGAATCGTAAGAAGCCTACACGTCAAAAATACCATCTTGGACAAAATACAGCATGACCAACTTAGCTGGTACTGTCATGTACAAAGAAGATGCCATGAGAACCCAGTTCAAAAGGTAATAGCACAACACGTCCTAACACTATCGCGAAAGAAAGGAAGGCGCAAAAACTCCTGGATGAAAAAAATGCAACGACACCTGCATTTAGATGGCCTCAGACATGGAACAATCCAAAACCGGGAGGCCTGCCGATGTTTGAGGTTAAAGTGAAACTGATTTTGTCGATGGAAGTGTGGAAGCAAAATATAAAAACCATTTTATATCACACAAACATCGCAGTAAATAGTGAGATAGTATATGGAACGGCTATTAGGGCCAGTTTAACAAAACATTCTTGACGCGGTTTAGTGACTTTTCAAGAATTTAACCCAACGGTTTTGGCTGATTTAAGTGAGGTTCAAACATGGTTCAGGGTACAAGTATGTCATAACAGCCACTTAGATACTTAAACCCTGGTTGAACATCAGTAAATCCACCGAAATCGAAGGATTGCTACTTGTTTATCATAAATTTAAAATTGTGTCATATTCACAATGACGCGGGTTACACCACTTTCCATTTCCATTGTTCTCGCTGAGTGATCTGCTTTTTTTTCTTGAAGGTTTGAATAACTTAATCCAAAAAGTTCAACAAACCTTTTTCATCTGTCAAAGTTTCTTAAAATAGATAAAATGTATATCTATGTATCATTTTGATAAATCTCTGCAAAATATTTTTTTGATATGTTTCCAGCTGAACTTTATAAAAGTGACATTTGATTAGTAAGCACTTCATTCTATTGACAGATCACCTTTAATTTGAATACAAACTTCTTATTGAAAACATGAATAACTAGGTTATACTAGCGTATATGCCGCCAAACAAAAAAAAAATAAGTTAAAATGTCATAAAATTTTTTTGAAATATATAAATTATAACCAGTTTGCAACGACAAAAACAATTAAATAATTAAATTAAGTTGAATGGTATGGAACAGTTTTCTCACTTTGATTTAATGAACACTTACATCATCACCGAATGGGATTTCTTATCTTGACTAGTCCAATTTCAAATAGAAAGACTTGCTACATTTTGAAATTTATTTGTTGAACCAACAAAAAATATAACTTTCAAATTAACATAAAAACAACTTGACAGCTCTTCTTAAAATTACAATAATTTACATAGACATTTGCCTTCAGATTATTTAAATGACAGGCCCGCAACGAAGGTAAAAAGTGTTCCTCTTCACATACTAAAGGTGAAAACCAAAACTACTCTGACAGATCGCTTGTTTGAACATTACTACAGATATTTCAGTTTTGTTGACTGTTCCGAAGAACTCTCCGATCCGGAGTGCCAATAAGGAAATCTACGAATCTGGCAAAAAAGACAGCCATAGCTATGTTCAGGCTGACAGATACTTAATATTGCTTTTAACAGAATTATTTTAATTGGTTTTTAATTAATTCAAATCTGAAAATGTCAACTTTCAAAAATAAATATATATAAGCGGATGTCATTTTCAACAAAGTAAAGACCTTGACTTTTGTTAATAAACTAGGAATATGGAGTCATTTATTCGTTTTTGGTGAAGTTTTATTCGGAATATCCAAATGAATATTTTAACTTAAGTGTGATATGTTTTATTGGCAAATCAGAAAGAAATTTTTTAAATTTGTAACTTCAGGGTAGGCAAACAATTAAGATATTAAATGCCGCCTCTTTTCCAAATCTACATGCACTTATTAACCAGCCAGCACTGTCATTTAAATGGCGGTGGAAGCAACCATTTATTTTCTGGGCGATTAACATTGAACTTGACTATCATCAATATACATAATCTCTCTGGTGAATTTTTTAAGATGTTAATATGTAACAGCTGGGGGCTATCAACTTGTTGCCATGTTTGGGGGGGTTTAAATCGTATAATTATATGTATACTTACATAGTTGTTTTAATAAATACAAATCGAACGCCTAGTATTTTGTTAACATGATGAAGGGTGTTTTTTTTGTTGTAGAGATATACTTATTTAAATTTAAATAAAAACAACATGATTATTATTTTTTTCTATGGTTATGGCATCTTTTGGCTTGAATGAGGCGTAACCTGGAAGTCAAATTTTCAGCCACTTTATCGAGCAGTTGGGCTTTCACTAGGTGATGAAATTGCAAAACTGTCAAACAAATGTCCCCTTTTATTTAGCCTGGCAGTTATATCCGTACAAAACAAACTTCAAAACTAATAACTCCTTTTAAAATAACCAGTTTTCGATTTTTGTATAGAGTTGATAAAATAACAAACGAGGTTGACGGAGGAAGAAACGATTTTTTAAATATTTTTTCTGTTAAAGGCTCTGTTAACTGAGGTTCAGCAATGGTGTAGAGTTCATATAGACCATCTCATACTTGAACCTTGGTTGAACCTCAGTTAATTCAACAAAATCTGTGAGGTACAGATACGATGCGATAATAAAAAAATCAAATTTACTTAATAAACAATTAACAGTAGCTAAAAACATTAAAATTCATTATGAGGAATCATTGTTTATTTCCGCTAATTTTATTACTTTATTTATGTAGACGACGACTTATGAAAATTATCATAATTTATTAATGTGATTTTAAATCCTTAAATATTCTTTCTATCTGTAGCATAACATTTAGTTGCATGTCATTTGAGACTCGATGATAAAAATACGCGATAGTTATAACAAGAAACTGCCACGAGAAGTATGCATGTTGAGGTAGTTCAAAGCACGGAACTGATGTACTGTGATGTTTTCAGAGTTTCTCATCGAAAAAGTTTTAATCTTTTTAGATAATAAACATATCTCGTTTTCCTTTAAATCAAGCAACTCTGTATTGCTCTAATTTTCAGATAGGGAAATGCCAAAAACTACCGATCGCAGAAAAAACGTATCAAGATCAACATTTGTCAAAACAAGATCTGTCAAAACCATTTTTAGTCAAAACTTGAATGTGAGGCGAATTACTAAGCAAAACACTAATTATTGTAGTCCAATTTGGTAAAAAAGCTTAGGCCAATTGTGTGTATTTAAGATTTGAACTGACATATTTTGGTGGATCAACTGAGGTTCAACTAGAGTTCAAGCATGTAATTGACTATAATGCACATATTTGAAACCTGGATCGTGATAAATCCCGAGATAATCCACCAAAATCAATAAATCTTTATATTAAACCGGATCTGAATTTTTTTCTCCTTGAAAAAACTGGGATGCTTGACAACATGCGGACAACAGTGTCAAAAATGAGTCACTGCACTCCGTGTGGATATAAAACAAATCTGTGACTCCTTCTATTGTTGGCAAAGTAAAATAAATAGGTATCCAAACTTTTATGAAGGTTATCTTTGTTGATGTTATTTATAGACAGAATGTTCCTACCTGACAGCAATCATTATCGTATATTTTATATTTTAAAACGTTGTTTTTTTTTTTTTTTTTTGATGTCAAACTCAATAAAGTGCCGAGCGACAGGAATCGCTCTTGCAAAATTTTAACGAAACTTAATGAATTGCATAAGGCCCAACTATAACAGGCATAAGCAAACATAAGCTAATGTCAAAAAGCTAACGAAAAATAGCTTATGTTTGCAAAATTACCCCGTATAGCCATAATGGATTTATGCGCGCATAAGCAAAAATTAAAAAAATACCTCTTCGCTTTCGTCCCACATTCGATTTTCAGCTTTGTGTTTTGTTCCGCATTTGTAAATACAAATGAAAATGCGGCTACGATACAACAAAAACTACACATACTCGTGCACAACTCGTGAATTGATTCAGAAAACAGCTGTGGCTTTGTGTTTCAATTTGTGTTTGGCATTTGTAATATTAACTTATGCGCTGAGCGACTGGGATCGCTCTTGTTTATGCACGGTTAAGTGAACGAAACTGAGAAAAATTGAACGAAACGCAGCTAGACTCCATTTAGGGTTACCATGTTAGAAAATGGCAAAAGGGGGATTTTGAGTTTTCTTCAGCGGTACAGCTGGGTTTCAGGGGGGACACAATTTCAAAATCCTCTATGTACTTTCAATTTAAGAAATAAATACAAAACCAACTTGATTTTTTATAAAAATATTAATTCTTTTTAACAATGGTTATGACTGGTAGGATGTGCCTACTGTCAATTCCCCTAGTCCGTACGCCCACATACATACATATGTACCTACTTAATTAAAACAATAAAGACAAAAACAAATAAATGATTTAAAAAAGGAACATAAGCTCAGATATTCACGTTTTCGTATACACATTCGGTGAGATAATTGTAAGGATAAGTTCAAATCCTTCATAAATTATATTTTTCCCCTGATTTTATTTTTTGCAACAAACTGCCATTTTCATATATAAATTTGTAAAAATCATTGCAACTCAATTTATAGTTATGTTTAACAATCAATTCTGTTTCAACTGAGGTGTTTAACCTAAGACATGTATTCAGTTGTAAAAACTTTCAAAGTTATGATGGAAGTATCCACAGATTTGCTTAAGAAAACAATTAAAAAATTAAATATGAAAAAGAAACTAGTTTTTGAATGGAAAAGTTGAAAAATTGAGGATGTGTAAAAATGGGGGACATTTGCGTCCCCCTTTATCATTTTCTGTGCTGGGGGACAAATTTCTTGATGAGATGAAAAAGTGGGACTGTCCCCCCAAAAGGGGGACGAATGGTAACCCTAACTCCATTATGTTCACTCGCGTTGAGAATCTTTGTATTCGCATGTTTGCTTATGCGCGCATATGCTAGCTTATGCCTATTATAGTTGGGCCTTAAGATTGAGGTCGTCCCTTTTTCGGACTTCTTTTTTGTGTTCTTTTTGTCATTAATTCTTTCGCCTTCACCAGTCCACCAGTTTACACTCTGTTAATGGTCTTTATGAACTTCTCCAAATCAATTTTCAGAGCAGGTATTTATTATTCTTTGGTCAGCTGAGCTTATGCTTTCTGTTGGTTGCGACCTCGTTTATTATATCTAGTCGTTAATCTTCGACGGCCATATTCCGAATTGCAGCCATTATATAAATTCAGCTTGAAGCTGAGTAGATTTGGTTGGTATGGTACACTTTAAAGTGGTGTCTAGGTATCTGAAATTAGTAAAAAGTTTTTTTTTTTTTTTTCAATTTGAATCAATTTAAATGACTAATTGTATCATTAATTATAAAAATTAACTCTTATCCTGTGTTGTTAAGGTTTATGCAAATTTGTTAATTTATACAAAGCATCTACTTTTGACTTGAGTATGGTACCTACTTATAAGATGCAAGCCGATGAGTAACTTATGGGAATCTTTGACGTTTAACTTTTGTAATAAAGCTTGTATGAGAAAACTATTGGGAGTTAACCAAATCAAAGGTTTAACTTTAAATAATCAATTTATTGTAACTGGAGCAAGGTCTGCACCCAAGTGCAGTTGACCCCCTTTTACTATGGTTTTGCACGGCTTGTTTGAAAGATCTTTTACAACTACCTATTCAAATGCATATGCACCTGATCAGCAAAAGTTAAAATATTTCATATACAAGTAGGTATTGTTCAAATTTAATCCGTGGTTTAGCAATTTCAACCAATAAATTTTGGTGTGTTAAGGGTGTTCACAGTGGGTTTAATTTGGATAAACCTGCCAAAAGTGATAGTTTACTAATGCTAACACACCTTTCACACAAGGAAACTGAGTTGCCGGCAACTGGGAATTTGTAGACGAGAAGGAAAGGAAGACAAAAAATCTCCCCGCACATCCTTCTCGCCTACAAACTAGCTAGTTTCTGGCAACTAAGTTTCCTTGTGTGAAAGCGGTCTTACAATAATCATGCGCTGAAGACTATTAGTTGTAAGCAAACTAACCCTTACTGAGTTTCATCGGTCGTTCAACCATGTAATTGGATACTATAGAAATCGGTGGCTAAAAATTGAAACACAATTCAAATATTGAACCAATTCACAAAGATCTTATTTAAGTGGGAGCTACATTACATGCCGCCTCTACTGGCCATGAACGATAGCTTGATGGTTGGATGTTGTAGGACGCGGGTAGTCACTGAGTGGCGTCAACACGGCGATGTCCAGTGATGTAACGAATACTACACATCAATTGTGCTTATTTTACCTCCAAGTGGTAACCATCGGGTACTGTTCTCGTCCATCCGGACTTGACTTGCCAAACAAATAAGCGCGAGTGTTGAACAAGAGACAAAAATAGCAACACTATAAATACTCTGTCGGAAAGGACTGGCTGTATAAGTCGGCTGAAGTCTTAGACGAGCCCATCAGAAGGAAGGTGTGCGGCGGATGAATTCATCAGAATCAACGGTGTCACCAACAGTATGGACGACAGAGACCTTATGTGAGCTACTCTGAAATATTTAGAGCTGAGGTCGGTAAGGAATTTCAGTACTAGCCAGGGTGCTGAAAAAGAGATGGTGGCGGATGAACCCTTCAAGGGTCAACGGCAGTACTCATATCCCCGTAGTGGGCTACTGGTATCGGATTATCCGGCCTGCTGTCCTAAGGCTACACAAAGATCCGGCCCTCCGGGTCTGGGGGTCGCGTGACGGGTTGGCAACCTACCACATGTAAAGAAATCAACCGCTTCGAATCGGCAACTACAGCCTCGGATAAGGAATGATCAAACGATGACGACTTTTGGCTATCGAACAAGGACAAAGATTGGATTCTGGAATGTTAAAACTCTTCTCGATAACCGCGAAGAAGACCCTAACAACGCCAGATTCCTCCAACTTGAGAAAGAATTCCTACGGTACAACCTAGACATCTTGGGTCTGAGTGAAGTGAGATGGTTGAGCGCAGGGCAGGTGGATTCACCTTCCAAAAGCACTTTCTTTATTTACTCCGGAAAACCAGTTGGAAGCTCCCGATGTTCCGGCGTAGGTTTAATGTTGACTCCAAAGGCGCGGCAAAGTCTTATAACCTGGAAACCCATCAACGACAGGATATTGACAGCCAGGTTCCAGGGTAAATTAAGAAAAATCACCATCATCCAGTGCTATGCCCCAACTGAGGAAGCGTCGGACGCCGAGAAGGACGAATTTTACAGCCAACCTAGCGCGGTTTTCAGAAGCTCGCCGAATGGAGACATCACTATCGTAATGGGAGATCTTAATGCTAAGGTTGGCCAGGACAACACAGCGTTGAAGCACGTTCTGGGTAACCACGGTATCGGGGAACGGAACGACAATGGAGAGCGGTTTGTTGACTTCTGTAACGCAAATCAGCTAGTCATTGGAGGTACTCTGTTCGAGCATAGGATCTCGCACAAGATAAGTTGGTTATCCACAGATCGTCAATGTACAGCGAACTTAATCGATCACTTTGCTATTAGCAAGCGCTTTAAAAATTGTCTTCTCGACGTCCGAAACAGACGCGGTGCTGATGTAGGGTTAGCTCGTGATCACCATCTTATGCTTGCCTACGTTCGTCTTCGAATTGCTTCAGTACATGGAAATCGGCAAAACTTCCTGCGTACACCCAGGTACAATACCGACAGATTACGGGATCCTACAGTGCGCCAAAGATATAAGGACCGCCTCGCCGCAGAAGCAGAAGTCATCAGCATTGCCACGCCAGAAAATGCAGACCAACACTGGAGCAATGTGAAAAAGGCCTTTGCAACTGCCGCAACTGAGTCTGTGGGTATAAGGCAGAGAAGCCAAAGCACATGGCTTTCTGCAGATACATGGAGTAAGATTGAAGAAAGGAACGCGATTAGATCCCAACTTGCGGCTGCCTCAGTAGGTGAGAGATTTAACATCGAGTCTCAGTACCGTAGGAAAAGGAAAGAAGTGCAGCGTAGTGTCAGACGTGACAAAAGGAGGCGCGTAAATGTTCTCGCAGAACAGGCAGAGGAAGCAGCATCTAGGTGCGACAGTGGTACCGTCTACAAGATAACCAAAGAATTGGTTGGAAACAACAACTCCCGGAAACAACACCTCGTCAAGGATGTAGACGGCACCCTGCTAGTTACGGATGAGGATCAGCTCAGGAGATGGAAGGAACATTTTGCTAGCGTGCTCAACCACATAGGCGATAGCGGAGGTGTTCCAGCCCCTAACCCAAATGAGCTATTCGTAGAAACTAGTTCCCGTATTCGCACCTGCCCTCCCAGTTTAGCCGAGATAACATCAGCAATCAAATCCCTCAAGAACAACAAAGCGGTAGGTTTGGACGGAATTCCCGCTGAGCTCTACCAAGCAGATCCACAAACATCAGCGAAGTTGCTACACCCCTTAATAGCACAGGCATGGGAGAACGAAAGTTTCCCCATTGAATGAAAAAAAGGGATGATCGTCAAACTGCCAAAAAAGGGAAATCTTACGGATTGCGGAAACTGGAGAGGGATCTGTGTCCTCCCCGCGGTGGCAAAGATAATGGCGAAAATAATCTTGGAACGAATCAAAGAACATCTCGATTCTACTCTCGACAAAGAGCAAATGGGATTTCGTGCAGGCTCATCCTGCATTGATCACATCAACACCTTGAGGATCATAATAGAACAATGCGTGGAGTTCCGTTCCCCTCTTCATTTGCTCTTCATCGACTTCGAAAAGGCTTTCGATAGTTTGAATCGAGATTTCATTTGGTCAGCTTTGCGTAGGAGAGGAGTACCCGAGAAGATTATCGCCGTTATAAAGGCTACCTACGAGGGTGCATCGTGTCAAGTCTTACACAACGGAAAGGTATCAGAGGACTTCGATATCCATAGCGGAGTTCGTCAAGAATGTTTGCTATCTCCGCTACTTTTCCTGGTGGTTATAGGGGATGTCCTTCATGCAGCTCTAGCCGAGCAAGCGCGTGGAATTCGATGGACGATGTTTTCGTTCCTGCAACATCTTGATTACGCTGACGATATTTGTTTGCTCTCGCACAACATTATGGATCTTCACCATATGGTGACTTATCTGGAATGCGAGGCAAACAAAGTCGGTTTGAGGATCAACACCGGAAAAACAAAAATCCTCAACATTTCTGAATCTTCTTCTCAAGTTGTCGTTGCGGGACAGCAGGTTGAAGCGGTGGACAACTTCCTGTACCTCGGTAGTGTTGTCTCAAAAGACGGCGGTGGTACGGATGAAGATGTTAACTGCCGAATCGGCAAAGCTAAAGCTGCTTTCGGCATGCTGTCTAAAGTTTGGAGGAGCAACGTCTACAGTACGAAGACCAAGCTGCGACTGTTCCGGTCGAACGTAGAGTCAGTGCTACTATATGGGTGTAGTACATGGAAAGTGACCGCCTCTGTCACAAGGAAGCTACAAACTTTCGAAAATAGATGTCTCCGAAACATCCTAAGGATTTTTTGGCCGAACACCATCTCCAACCAAGAACTCCTTCGGAGAACGGGCCAAAGTCCTATTGACATCGTTATTAGGAAAAGAAAGTGGCAGTGGATTGGTCACACCCTACGTCGTGGTGCAGACTCTATTGCAAGACATGCAATGGAGTGGGATCCACTCATCCAAGATGGCAGAAGACCTGGAGGCCAGAGAAAATCTTGGCGCAGAACAGTCGACAAGGAATCACAAAAGCTCGGTAAAAGTTGGGGAGAGCTAAAATACATTTCCAGAAACCGAACGAGATGGCGTGTAGCGGTAGTTGACGCCCTGTGCTCCTTAGAGGGGTCAAGGATCTAAGTAAGTAAGTAAGTAAGTATGAACGATAGCAGGACTTATGAACAAGTTAGTCTAGAAAAAATCTAATGAAGTCGCAAAAATCCATGACCATGCAGTGACATAGGTATCCATACAAATCAGATTGTGGATTGGATTGTATTGGATTATGGACATCGTTCATGGGCAATGGACGCCGCATGTTAAGGGTAGAAGCTGAACCTTACAATCCAGATTGGTTTTCAGCCAGCTTCATTCAGTTGTCTGAAGTCCCAAAACTCTTGCATGTTTACCTAAGGCCCGGGACACACAAAATGCGGTCTGGCATTCTTTGTAAAAATTTACAAACAAAATTTGACCGCCGCGTTTTTTTCTTTGCTGGTGAAGGGTTGACCGTACCGCCAGACCGCGTTCTGCTTGTCCTTAAGTATATAGCGGCTTTCTTCTTTTTAAAAATTCTTACTTCACAAAAATATCAATATCTACAGAAGTTCAACGCACTATTTTCTTAAAGCGGATTCAAAAATAATATACCTCCTGTCAAAATAAGCTTACACCTAAAAATGGCAAAATTTCAAAGAATCTCATATTGTATGCTAACTCTGATTTAATTTTTAGTTCAAAATTAAATCATCCCTCAGTCATTTAATTTAAACACCTTCATCAAAGCTTAGCATATAATTAAAAAATTTAGGAAAAAACCGAAATTTTAGACAAAAGCATAAAATATATCTCACGCAAATAAAAGTATTAGAATTTTTATTCTGGTAAATTTAAAACAAGAAGAAGTTATAGAAAAGTGTAAATAAAATAAACAGAACAAGAAAACCACAATTTGATTTTTTTTTATATATTCTTACATGTGCATATTTAATTAATTGAATAGTATTAAGTTAATGGGCCGGCAAACTATAATGTGACTGGCTGTAAAATTATTAGCTAAAACTTGAAAACCTTCTTTTGTGTTAAAGTTAATGTCATATACAAATTTGGTTTCGTGTCTATGTCAGTGTGGGAAACCAGTTGAGAGCATTGAATTTCCAAAGTTTTTTTTTATATTTACAGAATTTAAAAATATCTTTAGGTTTTCTACAGTGAGTGGTAAAAGTGCGAAGACACGTCAAATGTGAAAATACGTGAATAAGTTGAATTAAACAAGCCTATAGATCTTTGGTTTACGTCTCTGAGCTTATTCGGTATGGATTAGTAAATAAAATACATTTTAATACCCCTGCAAAGTTTCTATTAGACTGTTTTCAAACAAGGAAACTGAGTTGCCGGCAACTGGGAGTTTGTAGACGAGAAGGGCGGAAGGGAAAGAATATCTACCCTCTCACCCTTCCAGCCTACAAATTAGCTAGTTTCTGGCAACTCAATTTCCTTGTGTGAAAGCGGTCTAATGAACAGGTCCACTTTCAAATTCCACCACTCAAGCTGAACATTTTTTTCCTAAGTCCCCTTTCACACAAGTTAACTGAGCTGCAGCAATTTTTAGATTGTAGGCGAGAAGGGCGTAATGGGAAGGAAACAAATCAACCCTCACTACCTTATCGCCTATAAACTAATTAGTTTCTGGCAACTCAGTTTCCTTGCGTGAAAGCGGTCTAAGCAAATACTAACTCCATTGACTTTGGAATATATATAATAATAGTGGTGTTTTTAAGTGCCCTGTATGTTAGCTTAAAAAAAATTTCCATGTGAAATACAACAACAAATATGCTTAGTTCGCGGCGATAAACATCTCTGCTTAAGAATTAAGCTAAAATAAAAACAGTGCTTCCATACACTATTTTCTACGTTTTTCCGATAAATTCTCAACAAATGTCAAAAGTTCATTAATTTGGCAGATGGATCTTGAAGCACGGTTTGACTGATCGTAACAAATATGACAGAAAAAAAGGTGAAAAGCAAAAATTTTTATTTGTTAAAATATAATTATTAATTTAAAATATATAAACCAATAATTAATAGACGTTTCTTTTAATTTATCGAAATCTTTACGATATTTTGTTTAAATTTTTTTTGTTGACAAACAGTTGACAGCTAAAATGTCAGAAAATGGCCGCGATCAAGAATAGATGTGATATCCTATCTAAGATAGTTTCGTATCCATATAGGTTTCTGAACAAACAAAACCAGATAGGTTATCTGAAAGTATTTTTTGGCAAAATTCTTCGCTGTAATACAGTAATTTGCATTTTATTACATTATATTATTTTAATTATTTTTCTGAAAAAATCAAAAACACAACTCGACGACGACAAACAAATCTCAATTTTGCAGTTTTGACATTTCGCTTGGTATACAAACGTATACCAACATTTTTCGGATAGCATGGATAGCTTTCACACGGAATTACAACAACAAGAACCTATCCGGATAGCTCTACATAGGTTTTTGATCGCGGCCAATGTAATTGTTATATCAGTGCTGCCAAATTGTTTTCTTAAGCATCGATGAGCGTTTTTTTGTGCCATTATTTCTTAAGCTAACATAGAGGGAACGAAAAAACACGCCTAATAACGAGTCAACGACTAACTCCTACTCAACGCCAACAAGGAAGAAAGAAAGTATGTTTTTGTAATTGACAAACATGGATTGGAATTACAAAAACAAATAAAGTGTGTTTGTGTTCCTGGAGAAGGGCATACAAGAGGTGGTCAAATATAGCAGACTTTTTTTATTTTTGTAATTCATGAATCCAGCTGTGCGCTCATACGTCTGACATATCAAAAATAGAGCCATAGTGCTCGATTACACTATTCGTTTATTTCGGTCGTTTCGTCTTTTTGACAGATTGGGTGAGGGGAGTAAAAGTAAGGACGGAAGGCATTAACGAAAGCAGGAATGAAAATTTCAAAACTTTTTCTAATTAAACTTTGACGTTTTTGATTCAGCAACCACAATGCTCCTCGATGTTAGCAAACAAAAATTAATGAATGGGAAAATTGTTTTTCGTGATCGAATATACCTTATATACGAGTGTGATTATTTTGAATATATGATGAATATTTTTATTTATTACTACTGATTATTTTCTCAAAAAAACCCCCAATTTCCAAGAACGTCAAAATAACGAAAAGAAGTACGTACGTATATACCATGTAATAAAGCACGTTCGTTCCTTTCCAAAACATGAACGAAAAACAAAACGAATCGTATAATCAGGCTCATACTTTCTCTTTTTATTTATTTGGTGAATAGACAAAGTAACTAGGACGGCTGTTAAAATTTCGCAGCGTTTTGAAGGGCGACTGACCTGTTAGAGATTGATCTAAGACAGAATCTTCACAAGCCTAGAAAAGTCCAACGGAGTTAGAGCTGGAACTCACCATCTTTTTATCGGCTTCAAATCAAAGATTAATCCAGCGGCTCCATTGGCAATATTTGAGGCAGTAAATTGCCTCGCTCATTGCCTTGAATAGTGCCAATGGATACTCTTTGACAATGACAATCAAAATATTGCACGGTAGATGGAAGGCAATTATTGATTTCCATTGCCGAGGCAATACATTTTGACGTTTTATCTTATTCAAGATGGTTTCTTCCTGACTTTGAATAGCTTAGCCATCACTTTGAAATTTAAGGTGAAAATATGAGAAACCGTCAAAAATTTAATGAAATTATGTTTTATATGATCAATAACAGTTAATTCTACTGAAACTGCCATTGCCTCATATATTGGTAAAGGAGCAACAGCGTAAGAGAGAGAAGCAATCAATAAAATGCCTGGTCGCCTAGCATTTTATCGTATCCGCTCCGTGCTAGTACGCTACTCCAGGGATGTAAGCTATTGTTTGTTTTCGTTGTTGTATCACAATTAAAACTCATATCTAATGTGTGGCTCAATTTTTGACATGCACTGTAAAACTATTTTATAATTTACTCAATATTTGACCATATTCATATTCAAATTTCTGCGGTTTATGTATTTTCGGTGAATTTTTAATTTGGAGGAAAACCATTTTTTAATATATTCTTGTGACGGAAACGAAAAAAGCACCAACTGCAAAGATATCATCGCCTCTTTGATCATCAAGCTGACATAATAGACTGTTGGATGAGGGAAAAAGAGATTCTTTTTCAACGACTATAAATGTTGTGAACAAATAAGCAACGAACACCATTCGAATCTCTTATACCAAACGAGGAACAGGGAGCAGAATACAGCATAATGGTAAGACTAGCACAAAAAGGATTTAACTGATGGCAAGGCTTTACTCACCTCGTGTTTTATTTTGTTTTATTTTCATAGAAAATCTTCTTAATTGGATTGGCAATTATTGCCGCTGTTAGCGCTGGCGCACCATCAATTGATTACCTTCCTCCAAATGAGGATATTGGTAGCAACTATATAGAAGCTGAGCCAGCTCATACCTTGGTTGAGGACGGTTACCGTTACAAGACCGTGAAGAGGTTCCGTATTCGTCGTGATGTCAACGAATTGCCAGCTTATGAATACTTGCCCCCAACTGAAAACTTTTTTAATCCTGTACAGCAATCGGTGCAATTAAGTGCCCCAGTTCAGTTTTCCGCTCCATCCAACGAATATATTCCACCACCAGCACCAGTGAGCTTCCAAGCTCCAGCTCCAGTGCACCATCATCATCATGCTCCAGCACCAGTGGTCCAATCTGCTCCAGGACCAATCTTTCAATCTGCTCCAGCCCACCAACATCACCATGCCCCAGCTCCAATTCAAATATCTGCTCCTTCAAACGAGTACATTCCTCCACAAGCACCAGTGAGCTTCCAGGCTCCAGTTCATCATCATCATGTTCAAGCTTCAGTTCAGCATCACCATGTTCCAGCTCCAGTGCATCATCATCATGTTGAAGCTCCAGTTCAGCATTACCATGCTCCAGCACCAGTGCAGCACATTCATGTTCCTGCTCCAGCCCCAGTACAGCACTACCATGCTCCTGCTCAGGCCCCAGTACACCATCACCACGCCGCCCCAGCTCCAGTTCAGTTTGCTGCTCCATCAAATGAATATATTCCACCACCAGCACCAGTGAGCTTCCAAGCTCCAGCTCCAGTGCATCATCATCATGCTCCAGCTCCAGTGCAGCATTACCATGCCCCAGCTCCAGTGCAGCACTACCATGCTCCTGCCCCAGTCCACCATCACCACGCCCCAGCCCCAATTCAGTTTTCTGCTCCATCAAATGAGTACATTCCACCAGCAGCACCTGTAAGCTTCCAAGCTCCAGTTCCAGTCCACCATCATCATCATGTCCCAGCACCAGTGTTCCAATCAGCTCCAGCACCAATCTTCCAATCTGCTCCAGCACCTGTCCACCATCACCACCACGCTGCTGCAGTTCAAAGCTTTGAAGCTGAACCAGCACACAGCCTGCAGTCCGATGGTTACCACTACAAGACAGCTCGCCGTTCCTAGAGAGCTTTCGAAGGTATAGAATGAAAGAGTAGAGAATACGATATAAGCAAAAAGGCTGTATTTTATTATGAAAACAAATAAAAAATAAAATTATTTATATTTAAAATAATGTAGTATTCTCTCAAGATACATATATTACAGGTAAAATCATTAGCATGTTCATTTTTGTTCAGTTCTGTGCACGTTGTTAAAATCAATAGTAAAAAAATTGAATTTCAAACAATCACAAAAAATTTGTTTTTGTTTACTTTGTACTTACACAAAGGCCAGCCATCTTAAAATTTGGAAAGCTGCGCCTAATAACACCTTACATATGTGTACTGTGGTAATCTCTGACCTCTGAAATGACAGATATAACAAGATTGTCAATTGATGTTCAGAAAAATTTCATCGACTTTGGTTTCTCCACCCGGACTTGCATGATACATAAATCTTGTTAAGCCTTTCAGTGACAAAATGTCCTTATTTTTGCCTTACTCTCAGTCATAATCATGTTTGATGACAAAATTATGAACGTAATGACAGAAATAATGACATTCTGTCACTCGTGGAAATCCGACATATGCACCTCGAGGCTTCATGTTGGTCCAACTTTGGGATATCATGAGGAGACTCCTTTGATTTAACAAGATATAAGAAACATTAAATAGAAAAATTCGAATTCTTTCTGCCATCAAGTACATAAACTATCTCATCATTTATACGTTGACAAACTAATTTTGACATTTTAATTTTGACAGCTAAATATTTTATTGATATGTCATTAAAACAAGTTTTTCAAATAAATATATGTAAATTCAACCTTATTTAATCTCGACTAGCTGGTGCAAAATAAAGTTGTTTTTTAAAACCGGATATAGATTACATTTCTGACAGATACGTAAATGAGTAAATAGCTGAAAGGTAAATTTTTGGATGAGGTTAACGGCTTCGTTTTGGTTGGCAACAAGAATTTCAACACAAAATTTACTTCTTATTCTTATTTCTTGCTTGAGGCATCTTAAGATGTCTTTGAAACAATTTCGTTTTATAATTTATTTTATCCGGTGTGAAAGAGTAATTCTTTAATTTATTGCTCAACTGTCAGAATTTATTAGTTTCATTGAATATGAACAACAAAAAAAACTATACAAGTTAACCCGGGGCTTAGACAAGCGAGTAGAACTAGTAACGCTTATGTGTGTTAGTGTATCTGAACACGAGAGAGCCAAATAGTAGCCCAAATAGTATAATATTTTTGCCTGCGAGTAGCCTGCCAGTTATCCTGCTAGTGTAGTGTATTGATTTCATTTATTTGTTCTGCTTCCATAGTTTC
This sequence comes from Melangyna quadrimaculata, assembly GCA_949320155.1. Classification (NCBI taxonomy): domain Eukaryota; kingdom Metazoa; phylum Arthropoda; class Insecta; order Diptera; family Syrphidae; genus Melangyna; species Melangyna quadrimaculata. Next base: position 94,742,582 of record OX439483.1, read on the forward strand.
CATGGTTTGTATATTTATATGTATGAAATATTAAAAAAAATCATACTAGTTGACAAAACGCGCAGAGATCTACTGGTCACATATACATCCATTAAACTAATACTATGATACAAATGCTACTAGTTCTACTCGCTTGTCTTAACCCCGGGTAAATTAAAATAAATAGAATGTAAGGTTACTGCCAATTTTTTTCATGAATTTAATGTATGGAAGCTAGAAGTTCTGATTCAAATTGGTTACATAAGATTTAGGTTAGAAACCTGTAAGAGCCAGTTGTATAAATATTTGAACCGAAGTTCAGCTTCGGTTCAATATTTCAACCCACTGTGTTTATCGAAACAACTGAGGGCCAACCATGGTTCAGGGTTCAAGTCCTGCTTACATGCCGCCTCCACTGGCCATTAACGCTGTCCATAATCCAAACTATGTACAATCCAATTCACAATCTGATTTTTATGAAAATGTCACTTCATGGAAATGGAATTTTGCGACTCCGTTTATAGTTCTGCCATAATTCATGGCCAGTTGAGGCGGCATGTAATAGAATCACATAAACTTGAACCGTGCTTCAACTGCTGAAACTAATGGGTTAGAATAATGAGCTATGTTTCATATTTAAACAACTGCCCCTAAAATGAAATGAATTAAAATAATTTTAAGGGTAGCTAAAACCCCTTTTATAAAAAACAGTACAAATATGAATTATTGAAAGAAATATTGGTAAACCATAACATGAATACAAGCCCACTGATCACAAATATAACACTATCTGTCATAATGAATTTTATGAAAAAGCGTTCAAATATTTTTAAACTTCAACCCAGTTAGTCGAGTCAATAAAGATTTTTGTTTCTATTTATTTATTTATTTATTTATTTAACCCGGGATTTAGACAAGCGAGTAGAACTAGTAGCGTTTATGTGTGTATTTTTTTCATTTATTTGTTTTGTTTCCATAGTTTCCATAATTTGTATATTTTTCTGTATGAAATATTTAAAAAAAAATCATACTAGTTGACGAAATACGCAGAGAGCTACTAGTCACACATACATTCATAAAACTTACACTATGACTACTACTATAGCTACTAGTTCTACTCGCTAGTCTAAACCCCGTGTAAGAACACAAATACTTTACTTCAAAAGTTTGAAAGGAGAATGGGCATTTTGGTCTACCTATTGCCCACAAATGAGATATATATCGTTGGAAAGCTTAGCCCTAGTACATCATTTTTGTGTATCGACATGCAGCAGTAAACCATGGGGTTTAGGCAGTATATGGCAACAAAGATTGCAACTAGAGCGAAAATTAATTGCAATAGTGTTCCATTGAAATGACAATATTGGTCACTTTTGATTAACTGATCCCAAAATAAAGGAACTTTTATACCAATGGCCAATAATAGCGAATAATATCATGGTTGGCCAAAGATTCGCTTAATAGTATGAAAATTCTACTTTTTTTATTCCATTTAGCGAATTAAATGAATGGGAATAATTGTGCATCTGGTGCCCACAATTCAGATATACAACGCTGGAAAGCTTAGTTCAAGAGCACTGTTTTTGAATATGGGCACAGAACTGTTAACTATGGGGTTTAGGCAGAATACTACAAAATATAAAACAATTCGTCTATGTTTATTCGAATTTGCAATGTGGTTTTCTTGTTTTTTTTTTGGTCACTTATTTTAGCCAACTCCCATTGTTTAGGACAAAAAAAATACTCGTACGTTGGTACACTCCATTACCTATTCGTTTTCATAGGCACGTTTCTAGGCACTCGGTAAACCAGGTCCCATATATTTTTGCCCATTCTCCTTTGCTCGCTTTAATTGACTCGACTCAATAGTAGGAACATAATAATATGAAAAGTTGATCTTACAATGAGTTCACTTCTTCTGCACGCAAAGTATTGTCCAAGAACAATCTTTCCAGAATCGAAGCCGCAATTCCATTACACTTCAACACCAAACATCACTTCATCGCTTATCCTTACGAGTGCAATGACAATACTTTTCCATACTAAAAACATCAAAAATCATTTGAAAACTGTCAAAAATTAACGTTAGATCACGCACAGAATATGACATTGATGTAACACGACAGTTCACCACAGAATGAAAAAATCTACGCGTCAGCGTCGTAAAATTATAAAAATATATTCTTAAATTTGTGTTGTTTTAACTTTAATTAGTTTTGTTCTTTTTGCCTTTCTTTTTTTTTTTTATTTTTAAACACTTTAAATTTATATGTCCAAACAACTTTCAATTAAAGCCAATTATAAAACAGAAACTTATTTTTTTTTTTAAGTTTTAATTTCTCAGTTCTTATCAAGTTGAAATATCAAACGATACTCGGAAGAAGAATCGTAAATCCAGATGTGTGATGTAAGATCGTCATAAAAACTCAGAAAAAGAATGGACGTCAACTTAACTCTTGATCTTGACCTTGATATTTCTTTTACTTTGGTTAAGGTTTGCCTATCTCTTGAGGCCTCGAAACTCGAAGAAGAATCGAAGGCGTTTAAACAAAATTGTTCGATAAATTTTTGTTAGTATCACAGATAACGATCACTTTGAGTAAAATCAGATCAAATATCCAAAAACCAGAAGATGCATATAAATTTAAATTAAATTGGCATGTTCGTTGTTCCGTCACTAAAGTTAAGATTTGAACTTCAAAACCATAATCTTGGAATGTGTATAATAAATTATAAACACAACTGATGAGATGCTTGAAACAAGATTGCATTATGCTAACACTTCCAATGTGTATAAAAAGCGAAAGTTTCAAGAAGCCTCTTAAGCACTAAAGAAAAGATGCCCCTCATCACATACTGAAAATATACTATTAACCTTGAAAAGACTAAAAGTTACTCTACTTTTTTTGTTTGAGGTAAACAAACAATGCTAACTTTTTTGTTCCCACCACTGCTGATTATATCTGCCAGATGGAAATTATTGAAAGAAAAATATTAAAAGGCAAATAAAATTGATTCTTTAATTGATTGATGATAATCTTAGTTATAATTATGATTAGGCAAAAACTATTGATTTGACTAATTTATGCAATGTATTGTGGTCGAGAAAATATCACATACCCTAGTCAAACCCCCTCAATTTTAATTTAAAAGATAGAACATCTGAATGGCCTTGACTAATTCTTTTCGCTACAATCTTTATTCGCACTAGTAAATCGATAGTTTTGTGGGATTTTTAAAATGAAAATAACTTTTATGAATATTAAATTAGCTCGAGGATTAATGGAGATAGCGTGCGAATGTTATATGGGTATAAATTCGGTATGAGATGTTAGAATGGACATCATTTCCCCTTCGAATCAATTGGGAAACAGTCAAAGATGGTGGGTTAGCAGAAACTTGTATCCATTTTGATTCTGTTTTAATAGCATTATTACTTTATTAATTTTCAGAAATTCTTCATTGTTGGATTTGCTTTACTTGCTGCTGCGGCTTGTGCAGTTGCTGAGAACTTCCCATCCTCGGAATATCTTCCACCAGTACAGGACATCGGAATTCCTTCAAACGAATACCTGGCTCCAATTGCTCCAGCAGTCCCAGTCGCTGAGTACTCTTCCGGAGTACTTGCCAATGATGGTTATCGTTACAAGACCGTGAAACGTTTCCGTTCAAGGCACCGTCGTGATGTCAACGAACTCGTATCAAACGAATACTTGCCACCATTCCAACAACAAGTCCCCGTCCCACAGGAGTCATATGCACCAATCTCAAGCTATGTTGCTCCATCCAACGAATACTTGGCTCCAATTGCTCCAGCTGCCCCAATCGCTCAATACTCTTCCGGAGTTCTTGCCGATGATGGTTACCGTTACAAGACCGTGAAACGTTTCAGGACTGCCAAGCGTTTCCGCTCAAGGCACCGTCGTGATGTCAACGAACTTGTATCAAACGAATACTTGCCACCATTCCAACAACAAGTCTCCGTCCCACAGGAGTCATATGCACCAATCTCAAGCTATGTTGCTCCATCCAACGAATACTTGGCTCCAATTGCTCCAGCTGCCCCAATCGCTCAATACTCTTCCGGAGTTCTTGCCGATGATGGTTACCGTTACAAGACCGTGAAACGTTTCAGGACTGCCAAGCGTTTCCGCTCAAGGCACCGTCGTGATGTCAACGAACTTGTTTCAAACGAATACTTGCCACCATTCCAACAACAAGTCTCCGTCCCACAGGAGTCTTATGCACCAATCTCAAGCTATGCTGCTCCATCTAACGAGTACTTGGCTCCAATTGCTCCAGCTGCCCCAATCGCTCAATATTCTTCCGGAGTTCTTGCCGATGATGGTTACCGTTACAAGACCGTGAAACGTTTCAGGACTGCCAAGCGTTTCCGCTCAAGGCACCGTCGTGATGTCAATGAACTTGTATCAAATGAATACTTGCCACCATTCCAACAGGAGTCTTATGCACCAATCTCAAGCTATGCTGCTCCATCCAACGAATACTTGGCTCCAATTGCTCCAGCTGCCCCAATCGCTCAATACTCTTCCGGAGTTCTTGCCGATGATGGTTACCGTTACAAGACTGTGAAACGCTTCAGGACTGCCAGGCGTTACCGCTCCAGACACTAATCTGATGTATCACTTCTTTGAAGTTCCCATCGAGTCAGTATTAAGTGCTGATTTACTACTCATAGCGATGATAAAGCATTTAGAAACTAGTATTTCATCTGAATTGTCTGTTAAATACTTAGCTATATAATAAAACCTAGACTTTAAATTTTTTTCTGTTAACAAAATATCACATGTTTTAATTTTTATTTCGTTATTCAACGTTGATTCAGTTTTACACAAAACAAAATATTTTTAACAAATATTTCGAATATCAGCCTTTATATTGGACGAAACTGTTTCTGTAGAACAGATTTTTGTCACTTTACTAGGATTCGTTAGAAGGTTCCATAAATGTCAAAACTGAAAAAGACAAACTTTCCAACTTCACCAACAAAATGTTGGTGTTTCCACGTATCAATCATCTCATTAATGTCATACAAAAAACTGGATAAAATTCTACGTGATTACAATTCGCACACGGCCTTAAAGTCCTTCCACACTAGCCCACTGTGTATTAATACATGTAAAAAAAGTGGGAAACAAATCATGTAGAATAGTGTGGAAATAAAATATGAAAGCCCAGCCTTCACAACCCGACATTCTATCCCACACGATTTGACATGTGTTAATACATGAATAATTTTAGGAATGGTTTTAATTCTATCCCACATTCTATCACACATTTTTTATGTTAAGGTAATGTATTAATACAAGCAAGTGTGGAAGCAAAATATGAAAAGCCATTTCTTTACCACAAATTTGGCAGTCGCGTAGAATTCCTTCCCACTTTCAATTTGACATGTATTAATACATAGTGGGCTAGTGTGGAAGGGCTATTAGTATCCCGACTCCATTGGACAAACAAATGTCTAACATGACCGATGACACACGCGTATCTAACCAACAATAAATACATTTTCATTTCGTTAGTTTCTCTTTTCGAGAACTCACTGAGAAAATTTTATTATGTCCCTAATTTCACTTTCCAACAAAATTTACATTCACACTGAGCGAACCCTTCAAGCAAAATCACGTACCCAAATTTCTCGGTTCACTTCAAAATGAGTGTCTCACACACAATAACAAATTTTCTGTGTACGCATGTAAAAAAACGAGAATCGAGAGTATTTTTTTTAAGCACCGAGAAATATGCGAAGAGTACTATCATTTTGCCTTAATTTCCACCATTTTTTTTGTTAGTTCGGTTTTGTAGGTAGCGTGGCGAAGACAGTTGCTTTTTTATCTCTTTTTTCTTGTTAATACTTTGAAAAATTTCCAATCAAAATGCAAGTTTCTATTTATTAAATGTAAATTTATATTTGTGGAAATATGTCATGTTTATTAGTGCGAAATAGTCTTTAGAAAACCTTTTATGAATGATAAATAAAAAAAAACTCTTGAAATGAAAAAATTCTGTTTGTTTTATTTTTGTAGGCAATGGAGAAACTGAAACTGGACTAGATGGGAAGTTTTTTTTGTAATACATTTGGGTTGGGTATGCCTCAATTGTCCCGGTCTACATTGAACGATTTTTCCCGTGCTGAATGGAAAAATCGGCCGAAACTGGAAGGATCATGTCGACTGTACCTCTCAATCGCACACGATTACAACAAACATTTTTGGTCGGCACTGGAAAAATCGTTCAATGTAGACCGGGAAATTCATTCATTTTTTTTGGAACCGTTTTAGATTCCATTTGGTTTTGGTTCTCCGAGTATGGCGAATTGAAAAACTCTCTAACAATACATTCACATAATGGCTCCGTGGTGATTCTAATTTCCATACTAATTTGAGCCGCAAAACGCAGTTTTTGGATCCGAATGCGAAGTCGTCCATACGTTGTTTGATACGTTGGCGGACCGAAAACGAGCTCGCTGGCTTGAAGGGAAATCCTGAAACAAAACTCACCCCTTCAAGCAAAATCACGGCCCCGAATTTCTGTGTACGCATGTAAAAAGAAGAACAAGAATCGAGAGAATTTTTCTATGCACGGAAAAATAGAGAGAGTACAGTCATTTTGGTTTCCACCACTTTTTTTTTAAGTTCAGTTTTGTAGGTAGCGTGGCGAAGACCATTGCTTTTTTATCTTTTTTTCTTGTGAACACTTTAAGAAATTTCCAATCAAAAATACAAGTTTACTGTTTATTATATGAATATGTTTAGTATACCTCTTGAACCCCACGGTCTACAGCTAAACGGCGTATTGCAAAATGAAGTACATGCAATAGCGTTTTCAAAGATATAAGAGAGATTTCTGTTGAGTTGAAAGACCAGCTACCAGTGCGGAATTGCATTACTGCACTTTTCAGCGTTTTTGGCACATATCTCTCGAATCCCATTATTTAAACTTTAACGGTCATATACTAAAAAGAAGTACACGCAACAGCCTTTTCAACGACACATGACTCATAGTTGCTGACTTGGTTGATAAGTTACCAATGCAGAATTGCATTATTGCTGTTTTTTGTGCTTAACAGCCGAATATCTTACGAATCCCATGGTTTAGAGCTTAACTGCCATATAATGAAATGAAGCAAATACCATAACCTTTACAACGACGTATGACTCATAACTGTTGAGTCGGTAGACCAGTACCAAATGAAGAATTGCATTGTTGTTATATTTGCCGATTTGTATGCCCACATATCTCTTGCACCCTATGATCCACTTCTTCACGGCTATATACAAAAATAAAGTACACAAAATTATCTTTTCAACGATGTATCACAGATTAATGTAGGTATAAGGACACACTACCAATGAAGAAATGCATTATTGACTTTTTCGGTGCTTTGATTCCAAATATCTCACGAACCCCATAGTTTAGAGCTTAATGGTCATACAATGAAATGAAGTAAGTAAAATTACCTTTTCAACGACATACAACACGTTGCTGTTGAGTGGGTAGACCAGCTCCCATACATTTTTGCCCATTCTCCTTTCTGTTTGTTTTGTTTTTTTTTTTTTGTATGCAATGTAGAAACTCGACTAGATGGAGAAGTTTCTTTTTAATACAATACATTTGTGTATGCCTCGATTCATTCATTTTTGTTGGTCCGTTTTGGATTCCATTTAGGCTCCGTTTTCTCGGAGTATGGTGAATTGGAATACTCTCTCTCTCTCTCACATTCACATAATGGCTCCGTGGTGATTCTAATTTCCATACTAGATGGACTCGCTTGTTTGAAGGGACACGCACAAAGAACGTCAAATCTCATCGCCAAGTTGAAGTTCTGAACAGCCTTTCATTGTTATATCAGTGCTGCCAAATTCTTTTCTTAAGCTACGATGAGCATTTTTTGTGCCATTGTTTCTTAAGCTAACATAGAGGGCATAAAAAAACAAGCCTAATGTCGTGTTGAGAATTTTATTTTTTAGACATATCGTCGACATCATTGTATATAAAACATATAGTACTATTAATGAGTCGAATTTCGGGACGATATTCTAGGCCTATAGGTGGAGTGATTATCGCTAGAGAGATTTAATGAGATTTTCAATGTGTTTTTAACTCTACATTATCTACAGAGGAAATGCCCTCCCAGGCCAGTGGCACCGCCACCGTCGTTTTGGTTTTTTGATAGTACTATAGATATTTATATACAATGGTCGACATGATATGGATTTTGTTTGTGAGGACAACTGGTTTTGTTATTTAATGCCAATCGGAATTAAATTTGATCCCACATAAAGTTTTGACGAATCTACATAATAAATTGTGCCCAAAAATTAAACTTTGGATCCAATATAATGCGAATTCAATGCAATTTGAACACGGTTTAAATCTAAGACCCCGATTACACGATTCGCTTTTTCGGTTGCTTCATCGTTATATGTAGTTGTTTTGACAGATTGGTTGAGGTCTGTAGAAATCTAGAAGGAAGGAAGTAACGAATGGAGGAATGAAAATGTCAAGACTTTTTCAGTTGAACTTTGACGTTTCCGTTTCAAAATAATGATTGAATTGGAAAATTGTTTTTCATAATTGAATATAATGTGTGTATGTATGTATGTGCAGTGATTAAAAAACATTTTTACTGATTATTTTCCAACAAAACAATCTCAAATTTCATGTGCTGCAAAATAAAACAGTCTGTACATATTACTCGTAATTTTTTGGCATTCTATAAATAGTACAGTAGAAAATTATCAAAAAAATGCATCCGCAGTAGCCTGATTTTTGTATTTCAAAATTGGTTTAGCTGGAAGAACACCTGTCAGAATATTAAAAAAAATATATATATAGTATTTGTGAGAATCAGAAGCAGTCAAAATTAACTTCACGAAAAAACTAATAGTAACCAGCATTTGAGAATGAAATCACCAAAAATCCATTCGAGACTCGGAAAACTATCCGCAGTATGATTCTACTTTAACTTTTATCGGCAGTAGTCATACTGCCGATGTTGTTTTTGTTATTCGTGTAAAATCCTTCTATGGATAGCTACTATGGAATACTACTATGGATAGATTTTCCAATAAAACACGGGTATTATCGCGAACCATGTAGTAATGAAGGTACGTGTCTGTCAAAAAGACGAAACGAACAAAAAAAAACGAACCGTATAGTCAGGCTCTAACAGCTCCCAGAGCCTGTCTACATTGAATTTTGAACGCAAGGTGCATCAAGTGAGATAGGTCGATTTTATGCATGCACCAAAGAGAAAGGCAGATTCCAACTAAAATCCACCGTTGCGCCAGATTCAAATAATAGGTGTGTTGTTATGTCTTACTGTTAGCTTGAAAATAGTTTCCATTTTTCAACGCAAAATACAACAATAAGGTAGGGAAAAACACACCTCGGTATCAATCTGAAAGAATTCTTATTGTGTGAATGAGTGTAAGATAAATTTTAAGACTGGGAGATAGAGATGAGTAGATTGACACTGTGAACAAGACCCGAAGTAAACATGCACTGCACATAGACAACAGCTAAAATGCGTAAGCGTAGGAAAGAATGTGAACGCTAATCATAATAAGCTGCACGACAACGTACAGATTACTTCGGTGTTGAATTAACCCAAATGCTGTAAATATGTCGATTAATTGAAGCGATGTACACTGGTAAAAGTATCGGTAAGAACTCCCTTGGATGTCAGATGCAGCTCATTTCAAAAGAGCGTAACTGTCTGTTCTTCTGCAGTTTCATCATTGAATACATATATTTCCGTCTAGACTCTAGAGGATCATAAAGACAATTTTGAGAGTTTTTGAGTTAAGAAACGTAATGACAGGCTTTATTTCCCAGTAAGAAGCTTGAAACTTAAGCCCTTAAGCTGGAAAATTGAAGGTAATCTTTAAATTCAGAAGAAATAACAAGCTTTGTTCTTGCGAAAAAATTAGGGGGGTCATTACATAATATACAAAACTTCCAATTTTAAGAGTTAAGGCACTCCCAAACCAACGCGAAATTAGAGCGAATATTTGCAATCGTACACAAAGAAACACTAAACTAAATAACAACAAAAATCAATTGTCAGGGAATGTTTCACAACACTTTGGGTGAGCTGCCAAACTTGATTTCAATTAAAAAAGGAGCTTCATCTGCTGTAAGCTAGAAATAAATACAATTTTATCCAAGAATCTCTATGTAACTAATTTTTTTCGATTTCTAAAGAAGCGTTGACGATTTTTTTAATTATAAACGTCACCTATTAACTTATCAAACAAATAAGCAATATGCAACAATTGAAGCTTATAAGGGCCAGTTACACAGTGAACACTTAAAGAATAAGTTGCACTTAAGGTTTGCATAATGGTACTTTTTGGTGAATTTTGCAGTCTGAGTTAGTGACCCTTAAGTGCCCAACACGGCTTTTTGTATCCTATATTTCGCACTTACATAAGTGCTACTGCTATTACTGTGAAACTGGCTTTAAAACTTGCTTGAAGCACCCTCATCAAATCAATATGCATTCCGGTAGCCCAATTCTCGGAAGATTAATCTCATTGATTGTACCACCAATTCGAGTTATTTTATCACACGCTCTGAATTTTTAAACTGTATCTACATACATATGTAGGTATATCGTTTATCTTTTCCCTATTGAAATTTATATGAGTAGATTTCTGATCTAAATTAATTCGATCGTCTATATTTATGTACATATATTGAAAATTGAAGTGATATAATATATTCATGATCGCCCCAACACGCACATTGTTTTAAATGGAACTATTGGGCGGCATAGGTGCGGAAGTAAATGTCTACTTTATGGACTCGATGCTCTGAGGGTTGATGCTCATCTTGATTATGTTTACTTAGAGTGTCTTAGCCTTAAATTAATTTTAATTTTTATTTGTTTTGATTTTGAACTAAATGATGACATTGGCCACAACTATCAAGAATTGTATAAATACAATAGATTTTATAGAATAAAGTATCATTCGATCGCTTGCACTGTACAAGTGATTAAACAACTAAGCGAAATGGTAATTAAGTCACCTCCTTGTAGCTCAGATTTAAAATCTGTCCAAAGGATTAATCTAATTTTCTGATTATTTTTTTGTTTACTTTTAGAAATTATTTCTTATTGGATTAGCCTTATTGGCAACAGTCTACGGAGAGTATTCCAGTCAATATGACGTTCCTCAGGATAGTCTGGCTGTTCTTGAAGAAATTGAGGCTCTCAATGAACCTTCAAATCAATTAGACAACGGCTACCGTTACAAGACTGTGAGACGTTTCCGTGCTCGTCATCGTCGTGATGTCAGCGAACTTGTGTCTCCCGAATACTTGCCACCTGTGGATGCTGCTGTTGAGTACGCATCTCCAATTGAATCCATTGGACCAGTAGCTGAGATTCCTTCAGGAATTCTTGCCGATGATGGATACCGTTACAAGACCGTTCGCAGGTTGCGTCATCGTCATCGTCGTGATGTCAACGAGCTTACCCAATACTTGCCCCCTGCTCAAGAAGTCTCATACGAGGTCCCATCCAACGAATACTTGTCCCCAATTGCCCCCATTGGTCTAGAACCACAGATTGCTTCAGGAGTTCTTGCCGATGATGGATACCGTTACAAGACCGTTCGTAAATTGCGTCATCGCCATCGTCGAGATGTCAACGAGCTTACCCAATACTTGCCCCCTGCGCAAGAAGTCGCATACGAAGTCCCATCCAACGAATACTTGTCCCCAATTGCCCCCATTGGCCTAGAACCACAGATTGCTTCAGGAGTTCTTGCTGATGATGGATACCGTTACAAGACCGTCCGCAAATTGCGTCATCGCCAGCGTCGTGATGTCAACGAGCTTACCCAATACTTGCCTCCCGGTCAAGAAGTCTCATACGAGGTCCCATCTAACGAATACTTGTCCCCAATCGCTCCCATCGCCCCAGAAGTACAAATTGCTTCAGGAGTTCTCGCCGATGATGGATACCGTTACAAGACCGTCCGTAAATTGCGTCATCGCCAGCGTCGTGATGTCAACGAGCTTACCCAATACTTGCCCCCTGCTCAAGAAGTCTCATATGAGGTCCCATCTAACGAATACTTGTCCCCAATCGCTCCCATCGTCCCAGAAGTACAAATTGCTTCAGGAGTTCTCGCCGATGATGGATACCGTTACAAGACCGTCCGTAAATTGCGTCATCGCCAGCGTCGTGATGTCAACGAGCTTACCCAATACTTGCCCCCTGCTCAAGAAGTCTCATATGAGGTCCCATCTAACGAATACTTGTCCCCAATCGCTCCCATCGCCCCAGAAGTACAAATTGCTTCAGGAGTTCTCGCCGATGATGGATACCGTTACAAGACCGTCCGCAAATTGCGTCACCGTCACCGTCGTGATGTTAGCGAACTAGCTTCAGCCCAATACTTGCCTCCCGTTCAGGAAATAATACCACAAACTCCAGTTGTTTCAGTAGCCCCAGTTGCTGATATCCCACTCATAAACAACGAGTATTTGGCACCACTTCAGCAAACTGAAACCATTTTAGCTGATGATGGGTACCGTTACAAGACTGTTAAGCGATTCAAGATTCGCCGTCATTAGAGCTAGATCAAAAAATTAAAAAAAAAAACAGTGTACCTTACTTACCTTACAATATTTAATTTTAAAATAAAAAAAAACCAAACGAATTTAAAAATTTAAAACTTGACTTTCCTCTGTCACAATTCAAATACATGTTCTTATATTTAACTGATTGAAAAATTGGAAGTACTAGATTTTTCTTTCAAAAATTGAGCAATATAAACCTCATATTTAAGTTTGACAGCATCAGCACCCAGGAAAAAATCATACATATATCTGCTTCGATCGCACTTCGGTTTTCTTTCATTTTCACGCCAAATTGCTTGATTTCTTTGTTCACAGTTCATCCAATCGCCGTTTAACCGGTCCTCATAAAGGGACAGATAAAATGCTCAAAAAAAGGAAGACTATTTGAAGTTCGTGTTTCCTTTGTACATATGTATGTACATATATGAAAACTATACATAGTTATATCATTAACTTCGACGACTACTGAGACACGTAGTGTTGAAATCCACCAACTTCTCTCAACACTTTTTGTTGAGGTAACATAGAATTGAAAGTCGAGATCTAACTCTCTTACTTCTTTAAAATAGGCGTGTTTTTTATATTAGCTTCCATATACTATTTTCTACATTTATTCGACGAATTCTCAACAAATGTCAAAAATTCATTAATTTGGTAGATTCATCTTGAAGCACTAGTCGAATGATCGAGAAAAAGATGACAGCAAAAAAGTAAAAACCAAAAATGTTTGTATTTGTTAGACGGCTTTCACACAAGGAAACTGAGTTGTCAGAAACTGGCTGGTTTGTAGGCGAGAAGGGTGTAAGGGGAGATTTTTTATCTTCCTTTTACGCCCTTCTAGCCGACAAACTAAAAATCGCTGGCAACTCAGTTTCCTTGTGTGAACGGGGTCATAAAATATAATTATTAATTTAAAATAAATGTTACTTTCCAATAAATAAAAGCAAGATCTGGTCCAGGGAGGAGACGTTTCTTTCAATTTATCAAAATTTTAACGAAATTTATTTTAATTTTTTTTTTTGTTGAAAAATAAAGTTAACATCCAAAATGTCATTGTTACATCAGTGCTGCCAAATTCTCTTCTGAAGCAATGATGAGCGTTTTTTTGTGCCATTATTTCTTAAGCTAACATAGAGGGCACAAAAAACACGCCTAATATAACTAGACTCAGGCTGGTATTTACCGATCGCTCATAAACTGCTCTTAACTTGGAAATTATTTGTGCTATTCACCAACCACTCATAAGTATTTTTCCATGTTCGAAAAAGAGAGCCAATGTTTGAATATGAGAGCAAATGTTCGAAAAACCAACCAAACATTACCAATTGGAAACGAAAGACAGCTGGCTAGGCAGACGCCAAAACAAACTAAAAACATTTTTTACTTTTGTCTGTAAATATGTATAATCTCTGAACAAAAATAATCGGTAGTTTTTTAAGAATTTAACATTACAATATTATGTTATTCTATTGTCATCTAAAAATAACTCTTTTAAATGCTTTAATTTTGACTTCTTTAAACAAAAAATAATAACAAAAGATGATTGTGAGCTGTGACGTCATAGAAATACCCAGAAATACCATGAACCTTTGCAAGAGAGCGCTCGTAACTAAGGAGTGCTCGAGACCACTCATAACTTATGCGAGCGCTCGTAAATGTCCATTAGTTAGGACTATTCGGCGTGATCTTTCATTCTGTTAATCTGCTATTCTGTTATGAATTTCTATACAAAAGTTTGAGCTGTCAAAAAATCTTTTATGAAATATAATTTTGGTATTCGGCATGGCAAACTGTTATGAAATCTGTTAAGAAATCTGCTATAAGTGCTGTCAAAAGTTCGAAACTCTCAACAAATCTTTTACGAACCGCATTTTTGGTGTTCAGCATGCCACAATCTGTTATGGAATCTTGAATGAATCATAAAAGAATAAAAGACACATTTTTGTGGCTTTTTAAAAGATTTCAATAACTGGAGTAAAAATTGGTATTTATCTTTTATTTCGTCATAATAATAATAATTATGTCACATAAGAGGTACATAATGACATGAATATTGACCGTTTGTCATTCGTGTAAATCCCGCATAATCCTTAAAATTATTTGGATATGGTGTTGTTATAATGCATGTTTGTTGATGCACTAGCACTACATACATGCATAAATATCGATCATGTCTGATAATAAAATACATCTCATGTAAAGAAGTCGCATGACACTGTCTTTCGACATCGAAGATAAAAGTGATCGTTGTACTGACGTTAGACTATACCTAAGTTAGCAGCTTTGAAACCGGTAATAACGAAATGTTGGTTTTACCGCTCCTTCTTTATGCGTCGCGAGCGTCGATCAGCGTGGGAATACAATTTTTATCAAGCCATTTAAAATATTTATTTTCGCATTGACTTGCACGTCAATCTGCTGCTTGAGCGTTGTGCTGTGAATGGCTTCAACCGAGTTTAAAGCTCTGTTATAAAAAAAATTGAGTTTTTAAAACTGATTTCACTTTCATCATAAGGCGTTTTTCTTTTTTAGTTCAGAGCAGAGCATGAACTGTTAAACAAAAAATTGTGTTTCTTTTTTAGCTCTGAACGTTCGGAGCTTCAAATTTGTGTTTCTTTTTTCATTCTGAACGTGTTCTGAGCTTGTTCAGATCGCGCTCTATGAGCTCAGAATAAAATAACTGAGCATTTGATAGGTGAAATTGAAAAAAAAGTGACAGCTTAGTGTTCAGGTGTGTTTCAAAAATAATTCTCAGCGCTCAGAACCAGAACACGCTTTGTTCACAGGATGTTCAGAGCATGCTCGATATGCTCGGACTCTGTTCAGAACTCTTTTCTGAGCTAAACCAGAAAAAATCCTATAATAGGCGGATTTAAAGTCTAAGAGCCCACAGCAAATTTTGGGGTCCGAAAGTGAACCTGCCTACATTAATATTTCAAAAACTATTTATTGCAAGAACTTTATTTAAAAAGGAAATGAAAGAAGGGACTGGCCTTTCATGAAAATTGTACATGTTACAGTTCTTTTTTAATAATTTTTTTCTGTTCTAAGTCAAGTTTTTAGAAAATTGCAAACAGCCGGAACCAGGGACTACAAGACTTGCATTTCTTTTATCAGCCTTAATACACCTTTCGACTCATATAATTTGTTTTTGGTTCACTTTCGCACCCCAACTCTGCTGTAGGCTCTTGGTCTATTAGGGCCAGTTTTTTCACAGTGGGTAACATTTGGTATGTGACTTTCATAGGCTTTACGGCCAGTTTAATTCACAGCTGATTATCTTTAATCCATGATTAGTGGAGCTGGGAAATCCTCAAATGTGTTTGTTGATTAAATTTTGTTTAAAACATTCAAAGTATGAGTTGCTAATCATGGATTTCACTAATCAGCCAATTTTGGTTTTGGCGACTGGTCATCGCTCTTGCTTATGCACGGTTAAGTGAACGAAACTGAGAAAAATTGAACGAAACGCAGCTAGACTCCATTATGTTCACTCGCATTGAGATTCTTTGTATTCGCACGTTTACTTATGCGCGCATATGCTAGCTTATGCCTATTATAGTTGGGCCTTTACTCTCAAGTATCTCGTTAAATAATAATAAATTGAAACTTGGTGCAGCAAAATTAAAATTGTTTGCCTTTCATGAGTATAACGGGAGAACATAACAATTGAGTAAAAATCTTGTTTTTAATCTTTTAATATATAATTTCGTATTTATTTTCAACAACTATCACAAAGGTACTATGGTTTTCGCATTTTTTTTTATCAACAGTTTGCTCTAATGACGGCGAATCTTAAATCGTTTGACAGTCTTATAACGGTATCCATCATCGGCCAAAATGTTTTCGTTTTGCTCAACTGGAGCCAAATATTCGTTGTTTATTACTGGAATATCAGCAACGGGGCCTACTGAAACAACTGGAGTTTGAGGAATTTGTTCCTGGACGGGAGGCAAGTATTGGGCTGAAGCTAATTCACTGACATCCCGACGATGGCGTAAACGACGGACAGTCCTGTACCGGTAACCATCATCAGCTAGAACTCCAGAAGCGATTGGAGCAATTGGCGACAAGTATTCACTAGATGGGGCTTCATATGAGACTTCTTGACCTGGAGGCAAGTATTGAGTGAGTTCGCTGACATCACGACGATGACGGTGACGCAACTTGCGGACGGTCTTGTAACGGTATCCATCATCAGCTAGAACTCCTGAAGCAATCTGTACTTCTGGAGCGATTGGGGACAAGTATTCGCTAGATGGGGCTTCATAGGAGACTTCTTGACCGGGAGGCAAGTATTGTGTGAGTTCGCTGACATCACGACGTTGGCGGTGACGCAACTTGCGGACGGTCTTGTAACGGTACCCATCATCGGCTAGAACTCCTGAAGCAATTTGTACTTCTGGGGCGATGGGGGCGATTGGGGACAAGTATTCGATAGATGGGGCTTCATATGAGACTTCTTGACCTGGAGGCAAGTATTGGGTGAGTTCGCTGACATCACGACGTTGACGGTGACGCAACTTGCGGATGGTCTTGTAACGGTATCCATCATCAGCTAGAACTCCTGAAGCAATCTGTACTTCTGGAACGATTGGGGACAAATATTCGCTAGATGGGGCTTCATATGAGACTTCTTGACCGGGGGGCAAGTATTGGGTGAGTTCGCTGACATCACGACGGTGACGGTGGCGCAATTTGCGGACGGTCTTGTAACGGTATCCATCATCAGTTAGAACTCCTGAAGCAATCTGTACTTCTGGCGCGATGGGGGCGATTGGGGACAAGTATTCGCTAGATGGGGCTTCATATGAGACTTCTTGACCTGGAGGCAAGTATTGATTGAGTTCGCTGACATCACGACGTTGACGGTGACGCAACTTGCGGACAGTCTTGTAACGGTATCCATCATCGGCGAGAACTCCTGAAAAAATCGGTGCCTCTGGGGCAATGGGAGCGATTGGTGAGAAATAATCAGCGGAGGGAGCGATTTCATCTACAGTGAGACCGCCATCCAGAGGAATTTGATACTCATTGGCGTATTCCCCATAAGCTGTTGCCAAAATGGCAAATCCAACAAGAAAGAATTTCTATAAAGCAAAAAATTAACAAAAATAAAACATAAGATGTAAAATAATAATAATAATAATAATAATAAAACTTCGAAATAATTTTCGTTCTGAATTATAATTACCATTTTAATTTGTTTTTTTTTAATCGCTTGAATAGAGCAAGCGATCGAATGATACTTAATTCTTAACAAACTTCGTATTTATACAATTCTCGATAACTATTCAACTTTGACGTGTCTTCGTCATCAATGCCATTAATTGGTTCAAAAGACAATTTATGCAAAAGTTGGAGGCTTCTTGTTGAAGCTCATTAAACAATTTTTGTTTTTGTTGTATGAATAACATCAAAATGATGGGCTTTAAAAAGGAAAAAGAAGACAAATAATTCCTTTGATTTTGTATTGTTTGGTAATTAGATACATATTTCCAAAAAAAAGTTAACAAAAGTTGAAGATTATCTTAACGAACAAAACTGCCCTAAAAGTATGTTACATTTGAGAGCTTTTAACATAACGAATTTGTTGTAATTCGACAGGCGTCTTGTTGATTATTTTTGTTTGTACTCTGAAGTTGGGAGCTGTGTACCATCATGGTGGATTTACATGTATCTTCGTCTGACTTCTGCCAAAAAAAAGGGGATGCAAATTATAAAATTAACAAAAATGCAAAAGATATTCATCATGGACCAGAGCCCTCAGATTTATTTATGAAACACACTTGAGCACTGAACTGTCATTTCATAGGTGTTTTACTAAAATACATTTTTGTATACCTGAAATAGACGGGCGACTGTCCTGGGAATCTATTTTTAATTTTGTGTATTTCTTTCATCTGTCAAATCACTAAAAAAAAATGAGTCTGGGGTCGACCCACACTAGTAACTTCCTATTGGTGCACATGAAAACCATATACATATTTAACTAAGGGGCCAGTTATAGCTATCATTGAAAAAGTTAGCTGTTGATTTTGAGACCCTTGGAAAGCTTTATCATTGGATATTTTAATGCAAAAATATAGCTTACGACTTCAAAATTATTTCTCTTCCAAAACAAAAAAATTGGGCCCTTATCTATCAATTTTCGTATGGTTTTCAAAGAAACCGAAAACATTAAAACGTATTTATCTCAAAACTACAAAAATGGAGATGTGCCCTTTTTACTTAAGACGGCAGTATAAATTATAGAGATTCATGGCAGAATGTGACATTACCTACATATATTTTGTACTTTTTTTCCTTACTCTTCTCGGTATAGAGGTATTAACTATTTAAGCCAATTATTTCAAAACAGAGTATTGGCTAAAAAAATACAAAAATTCAGCGGAGTGTACTTAAAATGAAAAAAAAAAAACATGGTTTTAAAGAATATAAAAGTGTCATATGCAAAATTTCGATTTAAAGCGATTTTGATGGTAAGAATTTTTCGAATTAAAACATTTTTGAAAATTTTATTCTTGCAACATTTTAATTTTTAGCTTGGTGGTTTTAAAAATCTCAAATTACACAACATTTAGATGGTACAGGTATATATTTTTGGTAGATATTTGAAATCGATATCATTGTTTTTTTGTTCAAAATATTTGAGTTGAAAACATTTGTTAAGAATTTTGAATAGCTTTTTTTCAGCTTTTTCGCTCTAAAAAAAAAAAACAGTTTATTGATTTTTATTACAAAAATTATCAGTTGTTAACTACGTCATTATGTGTACACAAAAATAGCCAGGGATCGGAATCATATTTCATATTCTGATTCTAGAGACCTAAAAAACGTGAAGATATGTCAACATTTTCAATTCGACAAATCGCACCAATTACAATAACTTCCAATGGGAAGTTAATAAGTGAAGTTGGCTTCGCTCAGCGTTTCGCTCGATTTTCTCGGTCAGACGGAAAAAAGAAATACACTTTTTGTGCTTTGATATGTCTTAGCTAAAAAAAAAAACATAGAATTTTTGTTTGACAGTTTCGTGGTCTGCTCAGAGTTGAAAAAGAAAAACGCCATATAACTTGCCTTTTTACCTATACCCAATATCGCAAGTAAAAATTAAAAATATCAATAGAATCGTTTAAGAGAAAATCAAATCGTCCTTAGTTCATTATTCAACTGTTTTATCATATACGCTTTTGTTGTTATATGTACGACGAAAAACCACTAATGTTAACGCTGCATAACACCGAAAGTCTAAATGCAGTCTTCCCATGACAACGTCAAAAGTTTCACCATGTTTTCTGCTTTGCGCCAAATGTCGCTAGTGTATATATTTTTTTTTTTATATAAATGGAAATCGTATTTTCGTCTGCAAACATGAAGAAAAGTAGAGCGGGAGAGATGTATGCCAAAACTCTGAGCGTGTGAAAGAGAACCATAAAGAAGATGAACATGTTCGTCTTCATGTCTGCATTATGGCAATTCCTATAATCTGCATGTACGAAGATCTTCTGCATTTTTGTGTTCCCTCTCTATCTAGCAAATGTAAATTTTAATTTTGCTTCCCCTTTTTTGTTTGCAGAAGTCGGACGAAGATATATGTAAATCCACCATAAAGGAAGTGCCATAATGCAGATATGAAGACGAACATTCCAAACTGTAAGTAACCAAATTGAAAAATTTAAGTGGAATCAGAATTCAGCCAACGAATTCAGAGGCCGTATCACCACGGCGCTTAATACTAAACCTGCTACACACTTTATACCATTCTTCGAACTGGAAAGTATGCTTATTTATGCTGGATTTACATGTATCTTCGTCTGCATAATGCAGAAAAGTAGAGCAGGACAGATATATACAAAAAATCCGAGCGAGTAAAAGAGAACCATCAAGAAGATGAACATGTTCGTCCTCATTTCTGCATTATGGCACTTTCCTATAATGCAGAAATGAAGTTTTTCTGCATTTTGATCTTTTCTCTCTATCTTACAAATATACATTTTGTATTTGGCATCCCCTTTTTTGTGCAGAAACCAAATGCAGATACATGTAAATCCACCATTATGCTGCAAGAATTATGCAAAACAAAAAGGCTTCGAACATAACTTTCAAGAATGAATGGTACGATTACGATTGTGAAAAATCAAGAAGTAAGTCATTATAAGTATGGCTCAAACTATACAGATGCAAGAACGCTAATATTTTTATGAAAGAACAATACTTGAATGCAACAAAAGAGTTCAAGAAAATTTGCAAAGAGAAAAAAAGGATTTACTTTGAGAAAACGGGTGAGCAATGTCAGAGACATTGCCGAATTTTGGAAGTTAACAAGAAAAATAAACGGAAACAGTAAAACAAATGCGTTGAAAGTAGAAATGGATGAAATAAGAAGTTTTTTTAAAGCAAATGCCACACAAGAAGACGTTCATACAACCTGGTTGTATGCAAAACCTTTAACTGAAGAAAGCGTTTTGGATGGATGTATAACGTCTGATGATGTTTGTGACGCTCTAGCAAAAATATCTTCTAACAAAGCACCGGGTTCTAACGGAGTTCCAATTGAGTTCTATAAAAACAGTCCAGATGATTTTAAAATACATTTTGCAATCTCTTTGAACACTATATTCCAGTTTGGTATCGTTCCAGATTACTTTTATGATGCTCTTCTAACACCCATATATAAAAAAGGCAACCCCGCTATCCGAGATAATTACAGGGGCCTATCAATTTTAAACTCAGCCCTAAAAATTTATTCGTCAATACTGCTCAAGCGTCTCTCGGATTGGGTCGAGCGGAACAACAAACTTAGCGAGTTTCAAGCCGGCTTTAGAGCTGGGTATAGTACTGCAGACAATGTTTTTATTTTGACAAATTTGGCACAAATCAAACTTAACAGAAAGCAAAAAATGTACGCGTTCTTCGTGGACTTTAGAGCAGCCTTTGACTCTATTGATCGAAAATGTTTATTTTAAAAGCTAGGCGCTATTGGAGTATCTTACAAGTTTATAAGAGCAATAGAAAAACTATATGAACTCACATCCGCAATGGTATGCGATGGAGTTCATGCTTCTATGTGTAAATAGGAGTACGCCAAGGATGCTGCATGAACCCATTGTTGTTTTCACTGTACATTGATGACATCACAGAAGCATTGCCAGTAGGAGTCTCTTTAGTGGGGATGAAAATTAAAGTAATCCTTTACGCCGACGACTTAGTCCTATTAGCTGAAGATCCCAAGATGTTGCAGTTAATGATAAATAAACTGGAAACGTATTGCCAAAAATGGAATTCAACTGTCAACTCCCATAAATCAAAAATATTAGCTTTTGGTACTGGAGTATTAAGCCAGGATGAAAAATGAACTCTTGGAAGTGAAAGACTAGAAGTTGTCAAACAATTTTAATATCTTGGCATAAATCTATCATTCAATCTTAATATGGAGCCTCACCTAAATTTGAAACTTGAAAAAGCAAAAGCAGCTATTTGTGTTAATTGGAAAAATGTTTTCAACTGTGCTTATATTTCAACGAACTCCAAATTCAAGGTTTTTGAATCCACAGCACGAGCTATTATGTTCTATGGTGCACAATATTGGGGCTATAAAATTTATGGAACTGTAGAGCAACTGCTTCGCTTCTTCATTTAAAAAATGTTTAGGCTTCCATTTGCATGTCCCAACTACTCAATACACACAGAAACTGGATTACCTCCGTTCTTTTTATCCACTTTGAAAATCCACTTTGATAACCTGTTAAAAGTGTTGAAAATGAGTGACGAGCGACTTCCCAAAAAATCGCTTTGTTTTTATATTCCACGCGCGCAAAAGGGGTAATGGCTACCCTTAAAATGTTTTTAAAACAGCACCGAGCGACTAGGTTAATAGGAGAGGATTTAGAAGGAGATACCGATGGACATTGGTTTTGAACGTTTGCACATCGAAATGAGAGGGGAAAATCGAGTCGGGTAAAGCATTCCACATTCGTGTGGTGCTACTGAAGAAAGAATCTCTGTACATTACAGTACGTCCGAATTTGGGATCAAGGGTATAATGATGGGCATTCCTAGAAGCGCGAGTATTACGGTTGAATTTTTTAAGGGGATGAATGCAACTGACTATTTCACTAGAACACTGATTATAATAATAGCGATAAAATAAAGAAAGACACGAAACATTACGGTGGTGTTGGAGAGATCTAATTGTTTCTGTTATAGATCTTTCACCTATCATTTTTAAAGCTCTTTTTTGTATTCTGTCCAAAAAACTCAATTGAGTTTTTGGAGCTACTGCCCAAACATGAGAATTGTACTCAAGTTTTGGACGAATAAAGGCTTTGTAGATCACAGCCAGATCAGAAGGGGAGAAAAACTCCTTGCATCTACGGAGAAAACCTAAACACTTTGCAGCGTTTTTGGCGACATCAAATATGTGGTCATTCCACAAAAGGTGGTCTGTGACACACATACCGAGAACTGAGAGCTGTTCGATTTCATCGATGCAAGTGCCGTCCATGGAAAGCGGCAGTGGGGGTGGGTTTCGCTTTAACGACAGGAGACAGCAATGAGTTTTAGAAGCATTAAATTCTACGCGGTTTTTGATTCCCCATTGGACAATGCTGTTGAGATCAGAATTTAATGAACTTATCATACGCTGCCGTTCAAGTTGCACATCCGAAGGACATGGATGAGAATCTGTAAACGAATATGAGAAGCTGAGGGTACTATCGTTGCGAAACAGTTTAATGGATTACAAGTTTCAGACAAAAGATCATTTATAAAAATAAGGAAGAGAGTCTGAGACAAAACGGAGCCCTGGGGCACACCAGCATTTATTTTGTGGATTTCAGACTTGAAACCATCCAATACAACTTGTATTGAACGGTCCGAAAGGTAATTTCTAATCCAACGAAGAAGAGATTCATCGACACCAATATGCACTAAGAAATAGGCTACTTTGGTGTACTGAATGGGAAAGGATTGCACTCGAGTGTGGGAGTCCATTAATGCTGAACGAGAATAGGTTAGATGATTTGAAAATACAATTATATGGTTTGCTTCAAAAATTCGATGGAAAACAACGATCAATATTTCTGGAAGAAGCAAGGTCGTCGAGTCAACGCTTAGTTTATCGAAATCTAAATCACAACTTGGAACTTAAAAATTATTTCAACTCATCATACAGTATACCAATGATATCTACTGTATTCAAAGATTGGAAATGCTTCGTATAAACTTTATACCTCACAGAAGTGATCTTCCCCAGCTGTGCTCTATGTGCAATTTAAATGAACTTGAAAGCATAGTACACTTTATTGGACGAAGCCCAATTCTGAGAGAGCTTCGAAGAGTTTACTTCACGAGTTAAGTGTCTACGAAACCTACAATAATTTGAACAGTGAAAATTGGAGAATACTTTTTGAATAATATAGGAATTATTTTAGAAAACGTGTATGTATTTGAAGATAGTAATTTAAACTTGGGAAAAAAATGAAAAATAAAAAAAAAATAAAAATAAAAAAAAAAAAACGGTAAATTACAGAATAATTAGGTGCCAATCTGGCAGACGACAATATTTATGTCATGCCTATATGTATTTATAAAAAAACAAGAAATGTATATTATTTACTGAAATTTTAATAAATATAATCTAATCTAATGAAGACGAATATGTTCATATTCTTGATGGTACTCTTTCACACGCTCGGTTTTTTGGCATACATCTGTCCCGCTCTACTTTTCTTCATATTTGCACACGAAGATACATTTATGGTATCTTACATTGGTATTTTCATGGCGAATAGAACACCATTTCTAATTGATTAATTTTTGTCATTGTATTCATGTACATAGACATAGTTTTATTTTTGCGTCTTAACTTCAAAAAAGTTTTCTTCACTTTATAAACTTGCAGAAGAGAAAAATGAACTTGATGAATTAACCAATTAATTTTAAACTGCTTCCATTTTATATCAGAAATTATTTGCTTCATGTTATTTTGAACATCGATTTTCACAATCGAAATAAATTACAGCAATAAAAAAAATAAGAGCGCGTGTAACTCAGTACTCGTGGCAGAAGTGAAACTCCTTTGGCGATCTAAAAATCTCGATATGTATAGGGGTATTAAGCTTATATGCGTAAGACGCATCTTTGTGTTCTCTAACAAAATGATCGATGGGTTGGGCTTGTAAACGTGAAAATTATATTATAATGGTGAAAATTTAATAGATATAAATCGCTTATTTGAGTAGGTTTCCCGACTATTTCCAAAAATTCCTACACTCAAAATCTCTGCAAAATCAAAAAAGTATATATGGCAACTTTAATTTGGTTTTATTTATTTTGCAACCATATATAATTCAAATTTATAGCGGGCTCTCCTGATTTAATTAAATTTTTTGAAATTAGCCTATTTTGAGATAAAATGTTTAAAATAATTTATATCTCCATACCAGCAGTAGATAGATACAAATCTTAAACTAGTAAGATTCTTAGAATTTCATTATCTATTCACCAAAAAAAAAATAAAAACTCTAGCATTCTAATTAAAGAAATTAGAAAATAGACATAGAAGGACATTTTCCCTTTTATCTGCCTTAATATTATAGATTATCAAAAAATCCAAATTTATTGCACTATAAAATACATTCACCTATCAAAAAAAAATTACTTTTGCTCTACCTCCCACCACTTGCGTTGCATATGTGGCGTTACATTTTTTCGTTTCACAAAAATTCAACCGTAAAAGTTCACTCTCAACACAGAGAAAAAACAACGTGAAATCAAAGCAGAACACCTTGATTCTAATATTTTTCGGAACGATTTGGCACCAACGCCGAAAATTCTTAAATCAAACCACGCTTCTTTGTTTTTATTACATTTAAAAAACATTTATCTTTTTTTTTATGTAAGACAAAGATAAATGTATATTCATGCTCGACGCATGCTCATTTTTGTGGTGAATCATTTATTTGTGACGACTTTTATTGCTATGAGTATTTCATAGTAATAAATATAGGAAAAGTAATTAAATATTGTTTTTCGATTATATGAAAGTGAATTTTGAGTGCGCGTTTAATTTGTTCACAAATGTAAAGGAGCTACTTCGAAAAACAACAACGCGCAATGTAAATGTACACAAGTTGATTTCATTTTTCCCTCAGTGTAACGCGCCCAAAGAAGTTTCACTTCAAAAACACATTGGAACGCAAACAATGGAACGCAAAAAATTTATAAATTTTCGTTTTTACAGATCCAAATCAAAAATAAATTGATTTTGTTTACCAATTGAAAACTATATCCAAGACAATTTTATGCAAATGTGTTTTATGATTGTTTGAATCGTAAAAATTATGTTTAGAATATGAAGAAAATAATTTCTGATATAAAATGGCGCAATTTAAAATGAATTTATACATTCATTCAGTTCATTTTTATTTTCTGAAAGTTCATCAAGTGGTAAAGTGTTTTTTGGAGTAATGTCACAGACATATTAAAATTATAAGAAATACAATGACACAAACAAATCCGTTTTTGAACTCTAACCGATAAATCCTGTTTCCTTAAAAAATCTAAATAGTTTCACGATTTCTTCTAAAAATAACCTATTGAAAAAACTAAAATCAATTTATTTGAATTTAAAAAATAAAAAATATATGGAAAAAAAAGAAACGATAGCTCAAACAAGCTATTATCATAATTTAAGATCAAATTGTCACATTATAAATTTTAAACTCTGCTTATTTTTTTTTTTTTCCTTTTTAGTTAAGATAATTATGCTGCTGGTATGAATGAATTAAGTTAAATTTTATGAATATTTAGATAACTCGCACTTTATTTGAATTGGATTGCTTTTAAGGTTAGTAACAAAAAAAAGAACAAACAACAATAAAATAAAACTAGGAAATAATCATGTGTAGGTATTATATGTATTCATTTAATTATTTTTTATTATGTATCTAAATTTTTTTAATAGCTAAGGTAGTGATGCAGTTTTCTAGGAATTTCGTTCTCTTCTGATTATAAACAGGCTATTCCTATTTATATATATATTAGGCGCATTAAAGCTGTAGTTACTTCAAATCTAAGATGCGTTTCACCCAGCTGCGAAAGTAGGGAAAAAACTTACATATTAGCCTAATTGACTATATTTATCAAATTAATAATATTAAAATTCATGAAATAAAATTAAAATATCAATTTTATATAAATTTAAAGTTATGCCACTTTCAAAAAAAAGAAAGATATTTTATGAATATATTTATAAATAAATTGTTAAAATTTGTTTATACAGCAATACATACATAAATGTACCTATTTATATTGCTATTTTAATTGGTTTAAAATTAATACCATCACTGTTCGCGTCATAAGGAAGTTTATTGGTGTGAAATTAAAAGTTTATATAAAACTATAAAATGAATTGAAAAATAAATAGATCCAAGGCTATGAAGCAGTTTATAGCCAACTAAATTATGATGGTCTATATTTTGACAATGATAATAAGGTAGATCCCCAGATAATAGCATCTGTGATGCTATAGAATTTTATTTCCCATTTGAAGAACTTAACATAATTTCAAATTTCACAAATCTGACAAAATGTCATGTCCATAATTTAAGAAGATGAGCTATGAAAATTTAACTGGGCTCTTTCTCAGCACATATTTAGTTTTCAATGCTGACTTTTCTACTCAGCACTGAAAACTGGAGACCTTTGAAACGGTTCTTGGCAAATATTGATATACTCAATGCTTTTTCCGTACCCTTTTTAACCTTTTTTTTGAAAAAAAAGGGATTTTCCAACAAAACCAACTTTTTTTCTCGAATAGCAATTTCTAAAAATTGTTGGTGGCGTAGTTCCCGATTACACTAGTCGTTTTTTTGGTTGTTTCGTCTTTTTGACAGACTTGGTGAGGGGAGTAGAAATGTAGAGGGAAGGAAGTAACGAAAGCAGGAATGAGAATTTCAAGACTTTTTCTGGTTGAACTTTGACGATTCTGATTCGGCAACTACAATGCTCCTCGATGTTAGCAAAAAGCGATTTGAACAAATCTGATTGAATTGAAAAATTGTTTTTCGTAATTACATACACCTAATATACGATTGTATTTGCGAAATAAGTGATAAAAAAATATTTGTATTTATTACTACTAACTATTTTCTTACGAAACAACCCCAAATTCCATGAACGTCAAAATTACGAATGGAAGTACGTACGTATTTTCGCGAACCGTGTAATCATGAACGCTCGTGCCTGTCAAATAAACCAAAGAGGAAACGAACGAAAAAAACGAACCGTATAATCAGGCTCTTACAGGTGGAATATGCCAATTTAATTTTTTTTTTTAATGATTTATGGTGTTTTCATTTGTAAATTCAGATTTCAATCTGAAAATTGATTTGTTTCGTGGCGAATGGAACACTATCTCAAAAAAATGCTTGATATTTTGACAATAAATTTTACAGTCGAAATATGTACATTGAAACAACCACAAACACACAAATGTTGAACACTGACAGTTAATCATTTTATTGGCATTAGTGACATGGTGGGTTCAATCTGCAAAAAATTTAGATCTGGAAATTTGATTTTAAATCAAAAACTAAATTTATTTATTTGCCCATTGGATTGCAAAATCTGCGTGTTGACACATCCAAATGAAAAATAAATTTATATATTTGGCTAACAGATCCAAATACAAATAAAAATTAATTTATATGCCAAATGGAATGCAAAATCTGCATTTGGACAGTTCCAAATTAAAAATAAATTGGTTTGTTTGCCCGATGTAATGCAAAATCTTCGTTTTGACAGATCCAAATCAAAAATAAATTGATATATTCTACAAATGGAAAACACCATTAGACTTTGAGGAACATTTAAACGCAGAGTCTAGTGTGTTATAAATTGTAATTCCTTGTTTTCACTGTATGAGTACATATCTACTAAGAGATATTATGCTCTGAAGTGGAAATACAATACAATAGCATTTACTTATTTGTTTCTATTTTGTAATAAATTGAACCAAAGTTAATAACCACACTTAAGTTTCTACTGTTTTAAACTTTGAAGATTCTTCAAATCTAGACACTTACTTCTTCTCGTTGTGATGGAATTGATTGAGTAGTTTCTGTGTTTGAAGATTTTGAATAAATATTCAGATCATCATCATCTGTTTTAATAATTGTATTGTTTTTGTTGTATATCGCCAGATGTCATAATTTAAAATCATTTTGAATAATTGATTTGCATAAAATCTTTTATATACGGAAGTAATGTGGGGCGGAAGATTCTTAAGAAGATGCTTGATGTTTCAAAAAAAAAATCAATCATGGTTCAGATGGTTTTGGCATACATTATTTTTTTATTATAATGGATTACATCAGTAGCTTGGTGACTAGGTATAGGAACTGGTTGTTTTTTGTTTAGAAAAAAAATCATTAGCTTTTCATGAGCAGCTTGATATAATCTATTAAAAAACGATTAACAAACAATTTATCGTGGGAAGATTGGATTAAAAAATTGCCTATAAGCAAGTTTTGATTTGTGATTTTTAATTCACAAATTAAATAGACAAAATGGAGCCTTAATAGCTTAAAATAAAAAACAAATAACCTGTGGGCTTTAATAATAAAATATTTAAATATCTACCTATTGTACTTGAAATAAAACCTTTTAGAGTTTATTTTAATCAAAAGAACCTGTAGAATTTAAAAATACATTTTAAACCACTTACATAATGTAGATCGTTTGAAATGAATAAAATTAATTTTTTTCTTAATGTTGATAGAATGCCAAAAATAAATAAGTAGATATATTTTTTATTGAAAGCACGAGTTCCATATAAACAAAATAAGATTATAGGTTAAACTAATGAAAGTCGAAACTAGTTATTTTTTGATGATTTGATTTTGTTTTTAAACTATTGGTTAAAAATTTTAGGGATTTTTAGTTTAAATGCAATTTATATTGGGTTATAAAGTTTGCTTCTAATCTGGCATCACTGAATCACTCAAGTGTCAAGTTTTATTTGGACGCGATGAGAAATGCATTTAGTTTGTTTCTTTTCACGGCCACAAGCTGTTTTGTTTAGGAGCTGGTACCGTTAACCATTTTATTTTTTGTTTGCCTATGGTGTGGGTTTTGCTAAAAGTTGCAGAAGAAGAAGTTAAAGAAGATTTGGTGGAGACAACAATTCTATTATGATTAGAAAATTGAATGGCGATGAAGCAAAAGTACAAAAAGTTGTTCCATGTTCATAAACGTCAAAATATTCACTTTGTTGAAAACAAATCTGGCATTATGTGAGATATTTTTTTCAGGTGTGTTTCAGTGAGTGTAAGTAGGGAGTTCAGCTAGAAAATTTAAATAAGAGTGGCAGAATGGATCAAATTTGACAGTATACCACACATGTTTATTAGCCCATTTTTGTCATTTTTTTTTTATTTATTTAAACGAGGCTTCTGGTAGTTTTGCGTTAGAATTTGACACAGTCTTAGGTTCATATAAGCTGATTACAGTTGCTTCACCCATATCAACCATAAATATCTTTTCTTAATTTCCGCACACCGATCTGATTAACGTTCATGTTATCGATAAAATTCATCAACCAGAAATTTACGATTGTCTCGCTGTAATCTATTGTATTAAGACTACTTTCACACAAGGAAACTGAGTTGCCGGCAACTGGGAGTTTGTAGGCGAGAAGGACGTAAGGGGAATGCAAAAAATTTTCCCTCACACCCCACGCCGACAAACTAGATAGTTTCTGGCAATTCAGTTTCCTTGTGTAAAAGCGGTTTTATTTATATTTTCGATAGAAACTACCCGCATTGTGTGCAATGTGTTAATATAAAAAGGTAGATGGTAGATAATGGATTTTAAAAATTGAACACTAAAAATTGAGTTCAAACTTCTTTAAATGTAAAAAAAGATTAAAATGTTGTTCAATTTGAAATTTTGCATCTGTCATCATAGATGTCACTTGTTCTGTTGACAGATTCGTGTGAAAAGGAAATATGTCGACAAAGCAGTTCGAACTCTGGAAATCGAAGTAGTGCACCGGCATGGCGTGTGAAAAAGAGCGAACAAGTGTGTCGAAGCAGTTTTGTGTGTTTTTTTTGTTTTTTTTTTTTTTTTTGTCAACTGGTGTTTTCGTCCCGTTAGTTTTAAATTAATTTTGTAATTGCCTCAAAAAATGGATATCGAACAGGAAAAATGTGTTTGGGCACATTCTGAAATCGTAATTTTGCTGGAAATAATAAGAGACAATCAAATTGTCAAGCAAATGGACAAAAAAACAGTGCGGCGTTTGATAACTATACCATTGGACAGCTGATTTTTTACATAATTCTACGTCGGCACAGTGGCGAGTGAATGCTCATATAGAAACGGAGTGCTTTGTCGATGAGGTCGATCGATGTTGCGTGTGTTAGGGGTAATGGACGACGATTAGACTTCTAGACTTCGATTCGTTTTTCGGTTATTTCGTCTTTCGTCTTTGTGACAGATTGGGTGAGGCGTGTTCAAGTGTAGAGGGAATAAAGTAAAATTTTAAGACTTTCTGGTTGAAGTTTGACGTTTCTGATTTGGCAACCACAATGCTCCTCGATGTTATTTGTACTGATTGTTTTCCCACAAAACAACCCTTAATTACATGCGCTGAAAAATAGCGAATGGAAGTACGTACATATTTTTGCGATCCGCCAAAAAGACGAAAGACGAAACAAACGAAAAAACTTAACGTATAATCAGGCTCATATTCATAAGTGTATAAGAGACTATCACCCCGATTACAGAGTCTGATGAATGGTCTCCGGGGGGTTCCGACAGTTTAATTCAGTTTTTTCTATTAGAATCCGCTGTCAAAAGTTGCAGGAATATCAGTAACGTAGTTTGAAAATCCCATCCGCATTCCATTATAACTTTTGACACTTCAAATCCGCACCAAAGTCGTTGCGGATCGAGTCATCTCCCCGGGAATTCAATTTTGCGGATTTTGTAATCGATATATTTGTTATTCCTCACATGAAAACCATTTTGTTTTTATGTTTCAATTAGGTATCAACATACAAAAACTCGTATCAATTTCAAAGTCTATGAACCCAACCCCCAAACAAAATACTCAAAATTTAAGAGTTCCAATTTATTCTTATTTGCAACTAAATGTTTAAAAAATACAATTCTCTTCATAACGGACTAATGACCTCTCATAAATTAAGTTCTGTGTTTAGTTTAATATAAATTTAATTATTATTTAAAAGACTACAAATCTACTTTTACTATTAAAAAAGATTCAAGATGATAAATATTTTTGCTTGCCGAAGAAGCCAAACTTAACGACCAACATAATTTAAACAAACTATTATTTAAAAGCCACAGGCTTATTTTAAACTTTAATTTGAACCAATTTAAAATTTAATCGATCATTTTAAATTATTTAATTCTCAACATCAACCTAGCATAGTATATAGAACGTTTTGTGGAGAATATGTATAAGCAATATAAGAAGACATTAGATATGTAAAAGATTAGAACTTGGTTTGTTAATTTGAATATAGTCCCGAATATGATTAAAATAAAATTAAGTAATTTTGCCATCAAAAAAACATATATATCTATATATAAAATTAAAATTCATTAACATGTAAATCTATATCAATTTTTATTTTTGAGGAAGAGAAGGTTTCCCGTGAACTTGAAATTTTATCTTATTTTATTTTATATATATTTGTGAGGCAACCTTGATGGAGCATATTTTGTGAGTGTCAAAAGAGACACATATGAGGGTATTTTTTGACATTTATATTTTTGTTTTCTTGTTAAATCAATCTAGTTTCGCTTGAAAAAAAAAAAAACAAAATACTACCCGTAAAGTGAAGGGGTATCAGGGAGATGGCATCTGTTTCACTATTCATATATATAGATATATCATTAACAAGCAATAAGCCTGTTTAACCCATTTAAATATTGAATAAAATTTGACATGCGGAAATAAAATGATGAACCTTCGATTTATTTACTTTTTATTTGAGTGTATGACTAAATGCATTTTTTCTTAATTATCTTCAATATGCGTGGTTGAACAATCGAAACCTAGTATTTGAAATACATACTGTGAGCCTATGGTTATACGTTTCGTTTTGCGTTCATTTCGTCTTTCGACTTTTTGACAAACACGCGTACCTACATGATTACACGGTTCGCGAAAATACGTTCGTTCTTCCTTTCGTTATTTTGACGTTCATAGATTTTGTTTTTTTTTTTTTTGTGAGAAAATAATCACTTTTTTCTCAAAAATGCTCGTATATTATACGTATGTATGTATGTACATTTATGTACATCTTTAATTCACTCGTTTAAATACAGATTCTTTTTCAATAAACGTTTAACGATTTCTCTATAACCTTTTATAATTATGACAAATCTAATTAAAGAATTTATTAAGTGTAATATGGGGATTAAGATTCAGGAAGAATTTTAAATCCTCCTTAAAAATTGTTATAGTTAGGGGTTAGGTCGTTAAGGGAGCCAATCTTGCACTTCATTTTGACGTGATGTGCTTTGTAAACTAATAGTCCGAATCCAAAATTTACTTATAAGAAGTGTTGCCACGGTGGCAACACTGGCAGACCGGAGATATAAGGATTGCCTTCTGACCATGTTTTAACACGAAATTTCACATAAATAAGCCTCTACATCGGGAACCAGACATCGGTTGATGTCGTGGAATATCTCGTTGGATTGAGAATAGTTGAATCCATAGGAATATGTAAATTTTTGGACCCCTCCCCCACCCATATAGTAAAGTAATTTTAATATAATTTCACTAGAAAAAGTTTTAACCTTTTTATAAAATGAAGACTAAATTTTCAGTGAAACGAGCATAACATTACCAAATTTCAATGGTATGGTGATGAAACTTTGCACACATGTTTCATTTGTCGTAAGAAATAAGAATCAAAAGAGTCCATAAAATATCTGAGGTGAAAGGGTGTTTTTTCAGTGAATCAGAAAAGTGTAGAACTATGCCACGTAAACCCCCCTCAGAACTAGTACGGTGATGAAAGTTGGTAGGAATGTTTTTTTTTTATTGTTACCAAGAAAAAAAAAAAGATAAATCTATTGTCAAAGGTGGTTTTTGAGGGAAAATGTTTTATCTGCTCTACTCAAAAAATATATTAATTTTTCCATTAAAACGACGATTACTTTCTTAATGGTGATTGTATCATCTTAATTTTACTTAAACTGGATTCAGCGTTAAAAAATACTTTAAAATCATATACCATATTGAATATTTGTATCCCGATTACATAAAAATAAATTGTTGGGTTTATAACCCATATTTTACTTCCACCTAAAAACAACACCCCTGGAACCAATAAATTTACATGGATCCTTTTGAGTCTTGGTTCTAACAAGAAATAAAACATTTCTACCAACTTTCATCAACATACCTGTTTTGCGAGGAGTTTACTGGTAATAGTAATTCACTTTTCCGTTTCACTCAAAAAAAACACCTTTTCGCCCCAGATATTTTTATGGACTCTTTTGATTATTATTTTTTACGACAAATGAGACATATTTACCAAGTCTTATCACCATACCATTGAAATTTAGTAATGTTATGCTCGTTTCACTGACAATTTAGTCATCATTTTATAAAAAGGTTATAACTTTTTCTAGTGAAATTATATTGAAATTATTTTGATTGCATAAGATTGGGCATTAAAAATTACCCTAAGGTGATGTGCCACATGCTAAGATTATACCAAGACAAGTATATAGTGGTTTGATATACTTCCACCTTCCCCCCCCCCACATTTTGAAAGCGATTATACAAAAAACTAATACATGGATAAAAATGGACTTTGGATATGCTGTAGAGTATGATATTCTACGTCGACGCTCACCTTAAATCACCCTAAATCGTTAAAAATAGTATGCAAAAAATCAAATAATCTACAGTTAAAGACATTTTATCATGAATTTAACAATTTTGCCAAAAGGAAGTGTTATAACCGAAGAAAAAAATGCACAAATTCGAGACTATCAGGACAATGGTCATAGCAGTCGATGTGAATGTCACAACATTGGACTTAGTATGCAGCTACCTTCGATATAGGGACAACGAAGAAAAAACAACAAACCGCTAGCGAACATGGC
This sequence comes from Melangyna quadrimaculata, assembly GCA_949320155.1. Taxonomy (NCBI): domain Eukaryota; kingdom Metazoa; phylum Arthropoda; class Insecta; order Diptera; family Syrphidae; genus Melangyna; species Melangyna quadrimaculata. The sequence goes on from OX439483.1 coordinate 94,777,343, forward strand.
TACATAACATCAAGAAAGACAACGCTTACTCCGAAAAGTCTCAAATTCACTATTATCAGTTAGCATAATCAATGGTAAAACCGTAGTTAAAACCACCGAAAATGCTTTGTATCAAATTGTCCGGGAAGCCACGCATTTCAACCATCTGAAAACTTAAACAGATCCACCGAAATCAGGCTGGAACAGATCTGTTTCGTCAGCTTTTAAAGTTGAGTTAAACTGGGTATTAATAGCATACTGTGCCTCATACCATTAAATGCCCCCCCTTCTTGGTTCTACTACCCGAGGCTATTTTTTCTTTTCTCATGTCATGTTAAAAGAAGGTTAACCCGCTGGGACCATCCAAATTGAACTTATTTTTTTTTTTAGTAAGAACCACGTGGTGCCATTATCTTCACAACGTATTTTGTATTAAGGCGCAGTTTAACTCAACTTTAAAAGCTCACGAAACAGATATGTTCCAGCCTGATTTCGATGGATCTTTTTAAGTTTTCAGATGGTTTGGTGTGGCTTCCCGGACAATTTGATACAAAGCATTTTCGGTGGCTTTAACTACGGTTTTACCATTGATTTTGCTAACTGATAATGTTGAATTTGAGACTTTTCGGAATATGCGTTGTCTTTCTTGAGTTTATGTAGCCATGTTCGCTAGCAGTTTGTTGTTTTCTCATCGTTTTCCCTATATCGAAGGTAGATGCATACTAAGTCCAATATTGTGACATTCACATCGACTGCTATGACCATTGTCCTGATAGTCTCGAGTTTGTGCATTTATCTCTTCGGTTAGAACTCTTCCTTTTGGCAAAATTGTTAAATTCATGATAAAATGTCTTTAACTGTTGATTATTTGATTTTTTGCATACTATTTTTAACGATTTTCTGAGCTACTTGGTTGTTTTTCAAGGTGTATTTAAACGAATGACACAAAAAAAATGCCTATTTTTCGACTAAAAGTTTTCAAAGACTAACAATTTTTAAGGAGGATTTAAAATTCTTCCTGAATCTTAATCCCCATATTACACTTAATAAATTCTATAATAAGATTTGCAATAATTGTAAAAGGTTATAGAGAAATCGTTAAAAGTTTATTGAAAAAAATCTGTATTTAAACGAGTGAATTGGAGTGTATATTCAATTATCATAAACAATTTTCCAATTCCATACCTTTTGTTCAAAGCATTCTGGTTGCCAAATCAGAAACGTCAAAGTTCAACTGGAAAAAAGTCGAAATTTTCATTCGTCCTTTTCGTACTTCCTTCGCTCTACATTTCTACACCCTAACCCAATATGTCAAAAAGACGAAAGATGAAACACCCTAAAAAAATAACAAATCGTTTAACCGTGGTCTATGTCAAATCAATAAAATCAAATTTTTGAGATTGCTTGACATAAAATCGAATGTTTTCCTTATTTTCGTTTGTTTCTTGACAAGTGACATACACAGGGGCTTATTGCGAGAGTCTATTCAGAATAGACTTAAAGTCGAATAGAATAGCCTATCATCGGTATTGCGAATTTCTACTAGAATACATTTTCTTCAACTAAATTGAATTTTTTTTCGATGAGGAATTTCTAATCGACTTTTGTGTAAATTTTTGTTTAAACCTATAATAAGAATGTATTTTAGTGGAAAAGAATGTCTTCTGGTACATTATGAAATTTCATATCGTCATACATGTTTGGTGTCCTTCCTTCCTTTGAGTTTATATAATATGGAGTGCTCGTTCCTATCCCTAATATATTGTAGTACTTGAGCCTGTGATAGGGGGTGTGATTCAATATAGAGAGGGTATTTTGACAGCTAACAGCTATGATGGTGTTGTTGTAAAAACCCTCTCTATGTTGAGGACTGAATTAACGCATAGATTACCGCGCCCCCTATGATGGTAACGTTTTTGGAATGTAAACGAGCACTCCATATTATATACACTCAAAGCTTTCTTCAAGATGCTCAATCATCTAACTTACTTACTTAGATCCTTGACCCCTCCAAGGGGCACAGGGCGTCAACTACCGCTACACGCCATCTCGTTCGGTTTCTGGAAATGTATTTTAGCTCTCCCCAACTTTTATCGAGCTTTTGTGATTCCTTGTCCACTGTTCTGCGCCAAGATTTTCTCTGGCCCCCAGGTCTTCTGCCATCTTGGATGAGTGGATCCCACTACATTGCATGTCTTGCAATAGAGTCTGCACCACGACGTAGGGTGCGACCAATCCACTGCCACTTTTTTTCCTAATAACGATGTCAAAAGGACTTTGGCCCGTTCTGCGAAGGAGTTCTTGGTTGGAGATGGTGTTCGGCCAAAAAATCCTTAGGATGTTTCGGAGACATCTATTTTCGAAAGTGTGTAGCTTCCTTGTGACAGAGGTGGTCACTTTCCATTTACTACACCCATATAGTAGTACTGACTTTACGTTCGAGCGGAACAGTCGCAGCTTGGTCTTCGTACTGTAGACGTTGCTCCTCCAAACTTTAGACAGCATGCCGAAAGCAGCTTTAGCTTTGCCGATTCGGCAGTTAACATCTTCATCCATACCACCGCCGTCTTTTGAGACAACACTAAAGAAGTACAGGAAGTTGTCCACCGCTTCAACCTGCTGTCCCGCAACGTCAACTTGAGAAGAAGATTCAGAAGTGTTGAGGATTTTTGTTTTCCCGGCGTTGATCCTCGAACCGACTTTGTTTGCCTCGCATTCCAGATTACTCACCATATTCTGAAGATCCATTATGTTAAGCGAGAGCAAACAAATATCGTCAGCGTAATCAAGTTGTTGCAGGAACGAAAACATCGTCCATCGAATTTCGCGAGCTTGCTCGGCTTGAGCTGCGTGGAGGACATCCCCTATTACCACCAGGAAAAGTAGTGGAGAAAGCAAACATCCTTGACGAACTCCGCTATGGATATCGAAGTCCTCTGATACCTTTCCATTGTGTAAGACTTGACACGATGCACCCTCGTAGGTAGCCTTTATAATGGCGATAATCTTCTCGGGTACTCCTCTCCTGCGTAAAGCTAACCAAATGAAATCTCGATTCAAACTATCGAAAGCCTTTTCGAAGTCGATGAAGAGCAAATGAAGAGGGGAGCGGAACTCCACGTATTGTTCTATTATAATCCTCAAGGTGTTGATGTGATCAATGCAGGATGAGCCTGCACGAAATCCCGCTTGCTCTTTGTGGAGAGTAGAATCGAGATGTTCTTTGATTCCATCCAAGATTATTTTCGCCATTATGTTTGCCACCACCGGGAGGACACAGATCCCTCTCCAGTTTCCGCAATCCGTAAGATTTCCATTTTTTGGTAGTTTGACGATAATCCCTTTTTTCCATTCAATGGGGAAACTTTCTTTCTCCCATGCCTGTGCTATTAAGGGATGTAGCAACTTCGCTGATGTTTGTGGATCTGCTTGGTAGAGCTCAACGGGAATTCCGTCCAAACCTACCGCTTTGTTGTTCTTGAGGGATTTGATTGCTGATGTTATCTCGACTAAACTGGGAGGACAGGTGCGAATACGGGAACTAGTTTCTGCGAATAGCTCATTTAGGTTAGGGGTTGGAACACCTCAACTATCGCCTATGTGGTTGAGCACGCTAGCAAAATGTTCCTTCCATCTCCTGAGCTGATCCTCATCCGTAACTAGCAGGGTGCCGTCTACATCCTTGACGAGGTGTTGTTTTCGTAAGTTGTTGTTTTCAAACATTTCCTTGGTTATCTTGTAGACGGGACCACTGTCGCACCTAGATGCTGCTTCCTTTGCCTGTTCTGCGAGGACATTTATGCGCCTCCTTTTGTCACGTCTGACACTACGCTGCACTTCTTTCCTTTTCCTACGGTATTGAGACTTGATGTTAAATCTCTCACCTACTGGGGCAGCCGCAAGTTGGGATCTAATCGCGTTGCTTTCTTCAATCTTACTCTATGTCGCGGCAGTTTCACAGGCCTTTTTCACATTGCTCCAGTGTTGATCTGCATTTTCTGGCGTGGCAATGCTGATTACTTCTGCTTCTGTGGCGAGGCGGTCCTTATATCTTTGGTGCACTGTAGGATCCCGTAAGATGTCGATATTGTACCTGGGTGTACGCAGGAAGTTTTGCCGATTTCCATGTACTGAAGCAATTCGAAGTTGAACGTAGGCAAGCATAAGATGGTGATCGCGTGCTAACCCTACATTAGCACCGCGTCTGTTTCGGACGTCGAGAAGACAATTTTTAAAGCGCATGCTAATAGCAAAGTGATCGATTAAGTACGCTGTACATTGGCGATCTGTGGATAACCAACTTATCTTGTGCGAGATCCTATGCTCGAACAAAGTACCTCCAATGACTAGCTGATTTGCGTTACAGAAGTCAACAAACCGCTCTCCATTGTCGTTCCGTTCCCCGATACCGTGGTTACCCAGAACGTGCTTCAGCACTGTGTTATCCTGACCGACCTTAGCATTAAGATCTCTCATTACGATAGTGATGTCTCCATTTCGACGAGTTTCTGAAAACCGCGTTAAGTTGGCTGTAAAATTCGTCCTTCTCGGCGTCCGACGCTTCCTCAGTTGGGGCATAGCACTGGATGATGGTGATTTTCTTAATTTACTCTGGAACCTGGCTGTCAATATCCTGTCGTTGATGGGTTTCCAGGTTATAAGACTTTGCCGCGCCTTTAGAATCAACATTAAAGCTACGCCGGAACATCGAGAGCTTCCAACTGGTTTTGCAGAGTAAATAAAGAAAGTGCTTTACGAAGGTGAATCCACCTGCCCTGCGCTCAACCATCTCACTTCACTCAGACCCAAGATGTCTAGGTTGTACCGAAGGAATTCTTTCTCAAGTTGGAGGAATCTGGCGTTGTTAGGGCCTTCTTCGCGGTTATCGAGAAGAGTTTTAACATTCCAGAATCCAATCTTTGTCCTTGTTCGATAGCCTCTAGTTGTTCGATAGGCTGTAGTTGCCGATTCGAAGCGGTTGATATCTTTACATGTGGTAGGTTGCCAACCCGTCACACGACCCCCACACCCGGAGGGCCTTAGGACAGCAGGCGGGATAGTCCGATACCAGTAGCCCATTACGGGGATATGAGTGCTGCCGTTGACCCTTGAAGGAACCCACCACCATCTCTTTTTCAGCACCCTGGCTAGTACTGAAAATCCTTACTGACCTCAGCTCTAAATATTCCGGAATAGCTCACCTAAGGTCTCTGCCATTCATGTTGGTGTCACCGTTGATTCTGATGAATTCATCCGCCGTACACCACCTTTCTGATGGGCTCGTTTAACACTTCAGCCGACTTATACAGCCAGTCATTTCCAACAGAGTATTTATATTGATGTGTAGTATTCGTTACATCTTATTTATAAGAAATTATGTATTTAACTCTTTCATTTAATTATTTACTATATATTTATATGTAAAAACTTCATATTGGTGAATAAAGCTTTAAATAATAATAAAATAATTCGTTACATTAATGGATTAATGGCCGTGTTGACGGCACTCAGTGACTACCCGCGTCCTACAACATCCAATCATCTTAACATGTGCTGCAATATAAAATTTGCTACCATAATACATTTTTTTTTTTAAAGATTTTTATATACTTATTATATGTACATTCTTTAGAAATTGTGCATTTTTAAAATGCATCATAAGAATTCACTTTTTTCCAAGAGTCTTAATAGTTGATGCTGATGTATTTATTGATATTTATATGGATGTCCAACAATTTTCTCAATGTCCTTCCGTTGGCAAAAAGCTGCAATGTCATATTTGGTACAAAGGATCTTAACATTAAACTGCGACATGATTTTTCAAGTTGTTATAACTGTTAGGCTACGTCATAATTGGGCAGTCGTCGCGCTACTTAGTGATGAGCTTTGGTCGGTCGCATCGGTTGTTGGTAGCACTACCAAAATATGTGTCCTAATAGCGGTCGCTCATAAGAGCTACCATGCGTAAAAAGTGGTCGCAAATACACTTTCGCACGACCATTCTTTTGAAATCTTCACCAATCGCCAATATTGATGAGAAAAAGGCGGTAGCAAGTGAAATTTTAACAGATATTTAAGCGAAATAAGTGATTGTGCTGTCAAATTCATATTTTCCTACTTTTTTTATATATCTAGCAACTAACAATTTTATCAGATCCTCCGGTTTTATTTGGTAAATTAATATGCATTTCACTCATAAATAGATACCTTTTCCATCATGAGCGAACGAGCCCAAAACGTTTTTCCTCAGTATTTAAAAGAAAACTTTAATATTATGTTTTCTATTTTGTTTCACATCTTCTTTACTTTGAATAAGATAGAAAACAGATATTTTTTTGCTAAATATATGACTTCCAGGATCGAAGATGAGGAGTTTTTATTTCGAAATAACGACGATTATCCCATAAAATTGGGTTTAAATAAACTTCGTTCATTAATTTTTCCTCAAACTCCATTTCTAGGCGCGATCAAAAACAAACTTGTTTGATTTTCAGCGATCAAGCAACTTACCGTCACGTCGGTCGCACAAACTCCATTTCTAATAAGGAAACTCCCCTACACTTATTGGGTTTGTTTGTTGAAAGCTTGTGTGATGTAGCTTGATCGATTTGAAAACAAACATGTGCGACCGTACTACCTCGTCGCGCGACCGCGTTTATGTTGTAATTAGGACACATATTGTTGACTTGTTAACGTTTGATATTCTGATCGTCCGATGCAGCGATCGTCGCTCGTTGGTCGATCGCGCGATGACTGCCAATTAGGACGTAGCCTTATTAAGGCTTTTAGAGAAAGTGCATTTTGAAGATGCACAAATCACCACTTCACCCCAAGGAGTCTGCGAAGCTACCACATTATCATAAATATATATGTACCATACAAATATATAAATGTATGTCTGCATATTTTCATCCAATGTTTAAAATCTAAAGGACCGGAGTTCATATTTGCAATTAGTCGCGCTAATATTATTTTTTTGAAGAAAAACTATTCACTTCATCAAAAAAAACGTCAAATTATATTTATTTTCTAAAAGTCTAGGGGAGTTTTGACATTTCAGTCTAAAGCTGGCTTTAGACTTTCGTTCTTCATTCGTTGTCCGTTGTTCGGTGTTCGTTCTTCTTTCAACAACGAACAACAGAGAAAGCATTTACATTAGAAAGTTAAACTCTATTAACAAAATTATTAATTTATATAACTAGGCTTTTTGTGCCATTCAGTAATTAAAAAAACTTCGGAAATGTCCCTACAAGTTGCAAGACACTCCAAAACAATGTTCATTTAAACAGTTTTAGCATTTAAACACAAGATGTTAGGGTAACAACGAACAACGAACACCGAAATTTCTGACCTGATTTGAATTTGCACGTTCTTCATTCGTTCTTAGTTCGTTGTTCAGTTTTCTCATTTACATTTTCGTTGTTCCGCGAACGAATAACGTACACCGATGACAACACCGAAAGTCTAAAGCCAGCTTAAAGCATAGTACGCAGCTGAAGCGAAACGAAAATTTTCACACCAAAATTGACACAACGAAATCATAAACGTAAAATTTTATTCTCGTTTTGCTCAGCAGTACGCAGATCCATAGCGAAAATAGAAAATCGTTGTAGATTACTAGAGTCAAGTCTCCACTTTTTTCCGCACAGAATTTACTGTCCGGAACATTATTGCTGGTGAAAAAGTGACAACTTTTGTTTTTACTTTTAAACAAATGGACAAAAATTATAATTAGTTTAAAATTCACTTTTTAAAGAAGAAATAAATAGGAAATGAGCCACACCATTCTTTAAAACTATAAACAGAACACAAAAAGAAATTGAAAAATATTTTTTGTATGAATAATTTAAAATATCTTTCAATATTAATTTTTTTTTTATTATTATTTGACATATACCTGATAGAGCACTACATAAATTTATTGCAACTAAAATTCAATTGACGAATAAAATCTAACCCTAATCAACTCGAACTGAGATCCTACGTGTAAGCTCACTATGTAGTGAATTCAATTAACCTATGCATTACATCAATTCTAGGTTTATCCACTAATATTCAAGTATTTGTTGCTTCTTTTTGTGTATATGTGCGACCCTTGTAGTATTGATTTGTAAAATTAAAATAAAATAATTGGGAGAAAACTCTAAATATATGTGTTCATGTTTATGGTTAGCGAAAGCTCATTGCTAGCCAGGTGGTGGAATAAGTACGTTGCATTTATATTTCATCATATGGTGCTCTGGAAAAAAGTCCGACACAAAGTTTGACTTCGGTATTTGAAAGAGTATAACTACGTGAGACAAAAACTACATTTTGTACAATTGTATCTATAGTGTCGTTGTGGCGCCATTTTGTTTTTAATGTTTAATTCTTTTTCACACGTAACTCGCGTACTTTTTATCGAAGTAATATGGCATTCGCATATTTGTAGCAAATTAACGTTTCTACAAATTATTTTTTGTAACTTTTTTCGCTTGTTTCTGTGGCTTAAATTTGTTTAAAAAATTTTGTTTAAAAAAAAAGATAGAGTCGATTTTATATATGCGTCATATTCTCATTTTTCTCTGTTTGTGTCATCTGATTTTTCTGCTTAGTTACTTTCTATCAGGTCAACATTAATTAGTAACTTTTTTGATCATTAAAAATTCTTCACTGTCTTCGAGTTATCCAGAGTGCTCAAAAGGTAAAAAAGCTCTTAAGTCGACTTAAGTGGTTTTAGCTATTTATCGCTTTCTTACATATTTGGTCCACAACCTGTATTACTCTCCTACCCCTGTTGATAAATTATTAAAAATAAGAAAGTTATTGTCATTTGTAAAATATTCATCATATGTATCAATTTATTTCTTTTGTCAGAAAAAAGGAAGAAATTATTTTGGTAAAACATTTTAAGTTGGGTTTATGTTCGATATTAATCAACAAAGTAAGATCGCTTATGTCGACTTAAGATGTTTTACCACACAAAATTTCATGCATTTAAATTTCTTAAATAGACTTAAGGTGTTTTACCATATTTGGTAAACAGAAAATTCAGGTGCGAACGCAGGGGGGGGGGGTTGGGGGTTCAAACCCCCTCCCCCCCGAAATGTATGAATTTAACTTCCTCGCCATACAATTTCACTATTAATTTTGAGTTTTCAGTTTAAACCCCCCCCCCCCCTGAAATTTGTTCAACTTTCAAAGCACCTTGGAAGAAAAAAGGCTTAGCAATTTATCATTGATATCATTCAAAAATCTAAGAGCACGGCAAATAGATTTAAGAAAAGTAATAGCTTCTGCAAAATCCAGAATAAAAAATATTTTAGTACTTAACATTTTCTTTCTGTAAAACCCATTTAGATGTTGTTGGTGAAATTAATTTAACCTTTATTTAGGCAGTCATTCACAAATAGGGCCCTATATTTGTTTTTTCCCCGGGGCCCCACAAGCTGTAGCTACGGCCCTGGGCCTGACTGTAGTCGGAACGAAATCACCAATGAAAATTTCCTGACTTTTTCTGATTGAACTTTGACGTTTCTTTTTTGACAACCGCAATTCTCCTCAATGAATGATAGCGAGTTCGATGTAAACGAAAATTATTAAGTTGTAAAATAGTGTATTTTTTTTGTAATTGAATAATATATTATTTTTTCATACAAACCCCTAATTCCATTAACTTCAAAATTACGGAGGGGAAAAGAGCTAACAGTGAGACAGTGCAAACAAAACAGTGAGACAACTCATTTTTCTCTTTTGTGAGAGAATGCACAGACATGCCAGTATTGGTAAAAACGTTTATTTCCCCCTCCACGTTTTTTGATTCTGTTGCGCACGAATATGAGTTGCGCGTTAACCGCCACCGGATAAACATTCAAAAAAACCTTCGAAGTATTTTTCGGAGTGTGTTTAAATTTAATATAGCGACGGGAAATTAACAGGTAAATACACAGATTTTTTACATAATACATTTATATGTGTTCTGTTATAATAAAACAACAAAATCATAGAACTCTTTTCATTTTCGTTATATTTTTTTTATGAAATACCAAAAAGCGAACAGTGAGACATTTCCAAAAAAAAAAACAAAGAGTGAGACATGCCTCACTGTTTGCACTTTCATTGTAATTTTAATTTACAGCGTTCAAATTACATAGCGACTGATTTTTGTTGTTTTTTTCTCCTTAACAGGCTTTGTTGTTGCTACAAAACGATTTCAATATGTCTATGGAATCAACCGAAAGTGATTAATTTTTGTACTCGAAACCATATCTGTGAATTTAAAATGATCTCAATGTGATTATACTTTGTTTTTTTTTTTTTTTTTGTTTACATTTTCTAGTTTATTGTTCTTTATTACATTTTTGTTGAAGAAATATATTTACGTTGATAAATTTGTTTAATAAAATACTAATTACCTACTTATTCAGGTTCTATTATTTTTTGTGTGTTTTTTTGTTCGTCTCACTGTTCACCTTACACTGTCTAACTGATCGCACCGCTCGCAAACAGTGAGACAGTTTGACTTTTTCTATGTTTCAGTTTGTTGTGATGCTCTCATGGATCTTTTCACTAAAATTTCTTTAGGAACATTTAGCTAAAATATGCCTTAAAATATACTCCAAATTTAAATAAGATTGCTTGAAAAAATTCAGAGATATACCAATTTAAAAGAAAAGTCTCACTGTTCGCACCTTTTCCCTACGTATTTTTACGAACTGCGTAATCACGAGCCTTCCAAAAAGATAATAAACGAAACGAACGAAAAAACGAACCAGGCTCAGAGGGGGAATGACGTTACGGCATGCAGCAGGAATGACAATTTAATTTTCGATATTAAAAAAAAGCGCTGTAAACAAAAAAAAATAATTGAGTTGTAAAATTGTTTTATGTAATCAACAATGTTTTTTTAATAATTAGTAGGTACTGATTATTTTCCCACAAAACAATCACAAATTGCATAAACACCCTTGAAATTTGACATTTCTGATTTGTCAAACGCATTGATCTTTGATGTTAAGAAAAACCGCTGTAAGCAAAATAATTGAGTTGTCAAACTGGATAAAAACAACTCAACAAACAAACAACACTCAGCAATAAACAAACAACAAAAAATATTTTTTTTTTTATTTCTCTAGAAAACATAATACGGGGTTTTGACTGTAAATGATAAAAAAAATGACTGGCTTTTAAAAATCCAAGAATTCTTTCAGAAGCCGCCAACAGTGTTGTTGAAAAATGAGGCAAATGATCTGATATGAAGTATTTCCGATTAAGAACCGCACAAGTTTATTTTTTGGATACGTAAAATAACTCATTTTATGTGTAGGTACATATGTACTATGTATAACTACTTCCTGAATTATGGATAAAGTTCCGATTGATCACACACGCGTGCAGAAGAGCATACATTTTATTTCTCACACACGCCACTCGCGGGTGCCTGCCTACCTGAATGTATTAATTTATTACTAAACGGTAAAGAAATAAGAAGAACTACGGATGATGTTTTTGTAAAATTAAAACAAAAATGAATTGCAAAGCTTTTGAGCTCGCTGTGGCATCAAGAATGAAAGGTAAATATTTGAATTTTTGGCGGTAAGTTTTTTTTTTGTATGTATGTTTCTTTAATGCTCTGCTTGAGTATAATTGATTAACATTTTTTTTTAATATATTCATGACAAATCTAGAATTCTGTTGAAGTTTATATGTACCTACTTTAATTTTAATTCATCGACGATTGGCTAGAAGCTTAGAAGTTTTGACCTATAAATACGCACATGTTGTTTGGTCAGAACATCAATCGTTTCTCGCTGTTCTTAGAAGAGTGATCAACACATATAGCGATGGTGAGTTTGAAGGACTTATACTCTATCGCAGTACCTCTTACATCAACTTAAAACATACACAAAATTATTAAAAGCAATTTGGATTACTTCGCTAACTCTCATTTTTTTTAATTTAGAAACTTTTATTTGTTGGATTGGCAGTTATTGCCACAGCTTATGCTGCCTTACCCTCAAGTGAATACCTGCCACCTCTAGAGGATGCTTATGCAGTAAGCCCTCTAGATTTGCAATCACTTTCAGAAACTAGCGTTTTGGCTGATGATGGATACCGCTACAGGACTCAAAGAAGGATCAAGTACCGTCACCGTCGTGATGTGAACGAACTCCCATCCAACGAATACTTGCCCCCAAATGAGGCTGCTGTCCCAGTATCCGCACCAATCGCCGCCGTTGAAGCCCCAATTGAAGTCCCACAACAATCAGCTGTCCTTGCTGACGATGGATACCGTTACAAGACCGTCAGGAGGATCAGGTACCGTCACCGTCGTGATGTGAACGAACTCCCATCCAACGAATACTTGCCCCCAAATGAGGCTGCTGTCCCAGTATCTGCACCAATTGCCGCCATTGAAGCCCCAATTGAAGTCCCACAACAATCAGCCGTCCTTGCTGACGATGGATACCGTTACAAGACCGTCAGGAGGATCAGGTACCGTCACCGTCGTGATGTGAACGAACTCCCATCCAACGAATACTTGCCCCCAAATGAGGCTGCTGTCCCAGTATCCGCACCAATCGCCGCCGTTGAAGCCGCAATTGAAGTCCCACAGCAATCAGCTGTCCTTGCTGATGATGGATACCGTTACAAGACCGTCAGGAGGATCAGGTACCGTCACCGTCGTGATGTGAACGAACTCCCATCCAACGAATACTTGCCCCCAAATGAGGCTGCTGTCCCAGTATCCGCACCAATTGCCGCCATTGAAGCCCCAATTGAAGTCCCACAACAATCAGCCGTCCTTGCTGACGATGGATACCGTTACAAGACCGTCAGGAGGATCAGGTACCGTCACCGTCGTGATGTGAACGAACTCCCATCCAACGAATACTTGCCCCCAAATGAGGCTGCTGTCCCAGTATCCGCTCCAATCGCCGCCGTTGAAGCCCCAATTGAAGTCCCACAACAATCAGCTGTCCTTGCTGACGATGGATACCGTTACAAGACCGTCAGGAGGATCAGGTACCGTCACCGTCGTGATGTGAACGAACTCCCATCCAACGAATACTTGCCCCCAAATGAGGCTGCTGTCCCAGTATCCGCACCAATTGCCGCCGTTGAAGCCCCAATTGAAGTCCCACAACAATCAGCCGTCCTTGCTGACGATGGATACCGTTACAAGACTGTCAGGAGGATCAGGTACCGTCACCGTCGTGATGTGAACGAACTCCCATCCAACGAATACTTGCCCCCAAATGAGGCTGCTGTCCCAGTATCCGCACCGATCGCCGCCGTTGAAGCCGCAATTGAAGTCCCACAACAATCAGCTGTCCTTGCTGACGATGGATACCGTTACAAGACCGTCAGGAGGATCAGGTACCGTCACCGTCGTGATGTGAACGAACTCCCATCCAACGAATACTTGCCCCCAAATGAGGCTGCTGTCCCAGTATCCGCACCAATCGCCACCGTTGAAGCCGCAATTGAAGTCCCACAACAATCAGCTGTCCTTGCTGACGATGGATACCGTTACAAAACCGTCAGGAGGATCAGGTACCGTCACCGCCGTGATGTGAACGAACTCCCATCCAACGAATACTTGCCCCCAAATGAGGCTGCTGTCCCAGTATCCGCACCAATCACCGTTGAAGCCCCAATCGACGTCGCTGCTCCAGTTCAAGAATCAGCCGCACTTGCTGATGATGGCTACCGTTACAAGACTGTCAGGAGGATCAGGTATAGGTACCGTCATTAGAAAATTTCCATTTTCTATCTAGAAATCGTTTGTACATACAAAAAAACACATTAAAAGAAAAAAACAAAATAATTTAAAACAAACTGTTTTTTTTTTTAAACTAGAAGAACAAATGCCTTTTGAGTCATGAGTTGAAGATTAGCTCTTTTTTCTCGTTCACACTTAATTTTGAAAAAGTCAAATTCATGAGTTAGTATTAAAGTATATAGGAACCGGAGTTTTTCAAATCAAATCATGATAGCTATAGCGACAAGGTTTTTGAAACAGAATTAATATCGAAATTCCGAATATAAAAATCCAAGAAGTTCAATATTTCCATAAAAACGAATTATTCATAATGTTTACAATAGCTTAAACTGAATGCTCTCTCTTTCCCAACTTCTCTCTCTCTCTCTCTCTTTCGAAAATTTTGAATTCGATTTTTTGACAGTTACATTCGTATGAGGCGATTTTTTTGCACTAGACTTCATCCGCACACTACTTGTTGAAATTTTAACTTTTATGTTAAGAATACCAATAATCGAATTGTTTTTCATCACTCTCCAAAAAGTAGAAGTAGAAAACCTACCCAAAATCTAATTAAAAACAACATGCCATACAAATCTGTAGATTAAAAATTTAGCCTTTTGTTCACATTCGACTGACTCCTGTGACTTTTTTTGACTTTACAAAAGAAAACGTCAAATAAAATACAACATTTTAAAAGAGAATGGGCATTTTTGGGTGCGAGCGGCCACGGGCGTTTCGTTGCAGTGCATTCGATTGCAAATGCATTTTTGGGGCAAATAACGTTTTCAAAAACGATCTGAAGCGTTATCCTTATTTCAAAGTGTCTTGTGACATAATGGCCGGTCAAGATAGCCCGCGATTATCGTACTTACTCTTGTACCTTGCAACAGTATAAGATTATTTATCTCATCACAGCTTTTCAAAAAGAGGGTACCACCAATCGATACTTTTAGTCCAACCATTAACAAGTTTATTTAGGCTGTTTCGGTGAGAAAATGCCATTTTCCTATTGCATTTTGGTCTAAGTTTTCTTCTTTCACAAGGGATTTCTATGAATGGAGTATCAAATGACAAAGCTAAGACTGCACTGTCAAACAGGCTTTTATTGGTTGATGTCGCGAGTCAGAACGGCTCTCAATAGCCTCGGTACGTAAGTAAGTTGAGACTTTTTGGAATCCTCCAAAAAGCACTACTTACCCACTAGGTGAAAAATGTCCACAGTTATTATATTGAGCACATAGTATAGGACTTGTATAATATTGTGGTGAATATGCCCAGTTATGTAAACAACGACACATTAGTACAACTTGGTGCGCCATCTATGAATGAAATAAATAATTAAATCCATCACGGTTGGTATCCAGCCTCGTTCGTACTGGAATAATTGACGAAACCTTTTTGGAAAGCACCATCTAGCAGACCCTAGAAAACTCTAGAAGCCTTTATTGTGGATATAAATACAGGGCCACCAGTCCGAAAGCGGCAGTTTAATTTTGAAAGTGAACGAATAAATGTCAGTGTGAATAAAGAGTTGCATACTTGTGCTTGGTTATAATAAAAGTATTAGAAGTAAAAGTATTTAAAATAAAAGCGTTTTATTTTGTGAAGACATTGTAATTTCAGTTTGAATAAAGGAAATACGTTTTATTTGCGAACCCGTAGTAAAATATTACATTGGGGTCAGAAACAGTGAATTAAAATTTATTTAATCTGTGAATTCAGATAATTATTGATAGTGAAAAATTGATAAGGTGTGTAGATTAGTGAACAAATAAGAAAGGTGTTTGTGAAAAGTGACACACAAAAAAAAATATAAGAACAAAATTAAAAAAAAGGGTTAAATTGTGAATGCATTGAATTGTGTTGAACTTAAAGCAGAACTAAACAGACGAGGTCTTCCTACTGCTGGAACGAAAAATGACCACATTATCCGTTTGCAGGAAGATTTAAGGCAACACGATGAAAATCCAGACACGTTTCTATTCGAGACTGAAATGCAAGAAGAGGAAGTAAGTACAAGCCTAGACATTACCAATATGATGGCTCAGCTGCTCGCCCAGTTTGAAGACCAACGAAAGGAGCAAAAGAATCTTCTAGAAGAACAGCGAAATGACCAAAAGAATCTGCTTGTACGATTGGAAGAACAACGCAACGAGCAAAAGAACCTTCTATATGACCAGAAAGTAAGCTAAATTCATTTGAAAATAAATTCATGGCTATTGATGAACGCATTGAAAACGTCAAAAAACAGTTCGAGAAATTTGAAGACAAAATGCAGAACTTTGCCAATGAATTAAATAAGGTAAGGAAAATGAAGGTAAGAGAGGGCAGTTGCGAATTTCCTAAGAAGAAAGAAATGCATCCACCAACCTTTAATGGACAAATTTCTTGGTCAATCTACAAGAAGCAGTTTGAGGCAGCCGCAACAACAAATGGCTGATATGACGAAGATAAGATTATTGCCCTGACGCTTGCCCTTAGAGATTCTGCTGCTGAACTTTTGTAAACCATACCAGCAGACCAGAACGGCAACTTCAGTGCTCTTGTTCAGGCCATTGACAAATGCTTCGGCGATAGCCATATGCAAGAAGTCTTCCGCGTCCAGCTCAATACCAGAGTCCAGAAAAGAGATGAAAGCCTGCAACAACTCCAAGCAGACATTGAACGGTTGGCACACCTAGCATACCCGACTGCAGGAGATGAAATTACCAACCAGCTAGCAACGGAGGCTTTTGTCCGTGCAGTTTCCGACATCAACCTCCAGCGAGCAATTCGAACTGCTGGAAAACGCACGCTTTCTGAAGCATTAGCGTTCGCTCTGACTATGGAAGCATCAGAACAGGCTTCCTTAGGAGTTCATCGGGTAAGAGAACTTGAAGTTGAGGAATGTTCTTGCCAGAGAGCTGAATTCCGTGAATTCCGTAGAAGTCAGCGAGAAGGACCTGCTCGATGCTGGAATTGCAACAAAACCGGACATCTCCAGCGCCAGTGCAGATTGCCACCAAGAAGAGTCGCCTGTCAACACTGTGGAAACAGAAATAATACCCGTGAACAGGTGAGCACTAACATCAACGCTCCTGCTCGCTCTGTTTCCCAGTCGGGAAACGAGTAATAACCAACTTCGAGGGGCAGAAGCTGGTTTCTGGTATCGATGGCCCCAGAACCACCATACAAGTCTTGCAGACTAAACGGAACATAAAAGTCTGACAGTGGATGCAACATTAAATGGCAAGAAACAGTTGGCTACAATTGACACCGGTGGCACAGCCTCCATTGTAAGAAAAGACTTGGTCAAGGTGACGTGGCTATATAACACCAATAGCTACCGTCTTAAAACTGCGACATGTGAGGCAGCAAGAGTAAATGGAGAAGTTCGTCTTAAAATCCGTTTGGCAGAACTAGAGTTTTCGCATCTATTTTTGGTAGCAGATATATGTGATGAGTGAATAATTGGAATCGACTTTTTGAAATAGCACGGAGTGATTCTGGATATCGGTAGGCAAGTGTTGAAGTACCAAAATGTAGAGATTCCTATGGTTTATGGCAACGAAAACTCATCAACTCTAAGAACTGTCATCAAAGAAGACATATGCTTGCCTGCCTCTTCAGAAGTGTTTGTTTGGACGAAAATAGAGGGCGATCTAGGTAGCCATCGATACATTATGGTGGAACCAGAGTCTGAGCAATCTTCCCAAAACATCATCTAGGGAAGACTCTTGTGGAACTTAAGAACAGCATGGTACCCGTACGGATTCTGAACATCAAACCGTACGATGTCAAGCTCAAGAAAGGTGAAATAATTGGAAAATGCGAATCTGTGACCGCAATAACTAAAATCACAGAATTGAACGCAGAAGAACCTATGGGCCCTGGAAAATTCAGCTCCTTGAAAGCCAAAATCGAAAATTCCAAAAGCCCTTGGAAGTCACCAGTGGTTCTTGTCAAAAAGAAAGATGGAAGCACCCGATTTTGTGTGAACTACCGTAGGCTGAACGATGTGACAAAGAAAGACAGCTACCCTCTGTCCAGTATCAGCGATACACTGGATGCAATGGAAGGAGCTCAATGGTTCTCGACGTTAGACTTGAAGAGTGGCTACTGGCAGGTAGAAATCCATCCAGAAGATCGAGAGAAAACAGCTTTCTCAACCGGAAATGGTCTGTGGCAGTTTAAATAGATGCCATTCAGACTGTGCAACGCTCCGGCAACATTTGAGCGTCTGATGGAGTGTGTTCTTCAAGGCCTTACTTGGAAATCATGGCTTGTATATTTGGACGATGTCATCGTTTATGGAAAAACTTTTGACGAGCATTGTGAAAACCTTAAGGCTGTATTTCAGAGGCTTCGAGAAGCACACTTAAAATTAAATCCAGATAAATGTGCGCTTTTCAAGACCGAAATTAAATACCTGGCACATATCATCTCATCTCATGGAGTAAAGACTGATCCTGAGAAAGTTGACAATGTGAAGAATTGGCCAACACCACAGGACAAACATCAGCTCCGTAGCTTTCTTGGTCTAGCCACATATTATCGGCGCTTTGTGAAGGACATTGCTGGAATCGCTAAAAGCTTACATCAGCTTACTGAAAAGGGGAAGCCGTTCAAATTGTCAGGTAAGTGCGAGAAAAGTTTTCAGGAACTCAAGCTATGCTTGTGTAATGCCCCTGTGCTGACCTATCCGACTCCAGGCAAACCTTTTATCATCGACGCCGATGCTAGTAATGTTGGAATTGGAGCTGTATTGCCGTAAGTCCATGACGGAGAAGAAAAAGTCGTCGCCTAGTACAGCAAGGTACTCTCGAGGCCAGAGCGGAATTATTGCGTGACCAGAAGGGAACTTCAAGCATTGATTTTGGCAACTAAGCACTTCCATAAGTACATCAGAAGTGCCTCCTTCGAACAGATTATGGTGCGCTTAATTGGCTTCTGAACTTCAAAAATCCAGAAGGTCAAGTAGCAAGATGAATCGAGAGACTGCAGACATACGACTACGAAATTCGACATCGAAGAGGAAAGCTGCACTCTAACCCAGATGCATTGTTTCGACGACCGTGTAAACAGGACTGTAAGCATTGCACGCGTCAAGAAGAAAAGGAAGCGGTTGCCATCCAACGAATAAAAGCCGATCCCATTTACGGTTGGAGCAATGAAGAGCTGAGGACTGCCCAACAAGAAGACTCGGATATAGAACACATTGGTAGGAACACGAAGAAAAACCAGAATGGGGTGACATCTGCGATAGAAGTCCAGCTCTCAAAGTATATTGGGCACAGTGGGACTCACTTCATGTGCAAGAAGGAGTACTAAGGCGCAAATTGGAATCTGCAGATGGCAAGTCTTATCTGATGCAGTTGATAGTGCCTAGTTCAAAGGTTAATGACGTTCTTCGAGAGATGTATGATGGAGCATCTGGAGGTCATTTGGGAGTCAATAAAACGCTGGAGAAGATACGACAACGGTTCTACTAGCTACATGCAAGAGATGATGTCGAAAAGTGGTGCCGAAAATGTGGTACTTGTGCTGCTACCAAGGGACCAGGTAGTCATGGATTACTTCAGCAAGTGGCCTGAGGCATTTGCCATCCCAAATCAAGAAGCTAAAACAGTTGTTGATCAGATTATCTTCAATTGGGTGAGCAGGTTCGGCGTACCTTTGGAAATGCATTTTGACCAAGGAAGGAATTTCGAATCTTAACATCTTTCAGGAGGTTTCCTCTTTCCTTGGCATCAAGAAGACGAGGACAACACCGCTTCATCCACAATCTGATGGGATGGTAGAACGATTCAACAGGACTCTTAAAGAACATCTGTCCAAAGTTGTAGGTGACTACCAACGAGACTGGGACCGCCATATTCCATTGTTCTTGATGGCTCATCGAAGTGCGGTTCATAGTTTAACAGGACATACACCATCGGAGATCCTGTTTGGCACAACAATACGGCTGCCCAGTGAAGTCAAATTTGGATGCCATACCATGGAACCGGAAAGGTCAGATGAATATGTGGATAACCTCAAAGAAAGACTCATTGACATTCATCAACGGACAAGGAACAAAATAAAAACCGCTAGTGATAGGATGAAAACCCGGTACGACGCCTGTGTAACAAAGATGGGATTCCAAGAAGGAGACCTGGTGTGGTTTTACAATCCTCACCGACAAAAGGGACTGTCACCAAAACTTCAACAAAACTGGGAAAGCCCATAAACTGTTGTGAAGCGAATCAATGATGTGGTTTACCGGAGCAATGGGTAAGCTTAAAGAAGTAAACTGCGACCGTTTACATCGTTATAACGGTGGGAATAATGGATTAAATCGGGACGAACAACCCTAAGAGGGGGGCAATGTGGTGAATATGCCCAGTTATGTAAACAACGACACATTAGTACAATTTGGCGCGCCATCTATGAATGAAATAAATAATTAAATCCATCACGGTTGGTGTCCAGCCTCGTTCGTACTGGAATAATTGACGAAACCTTTTTGGAAAAAAATTTGAAATAAAAGCGTTTTATTTTGTGAAATAATTGTAATTTTAGTTTGAACAACGGAAATAAGTTTTATTTGCGAACCCGTAGTAAAATATTACAATATTGAAGTGTACCGAGAACAACAAGTAAAATCATTGGCGTACGCGAAAAGAAAGACATTTCGTTGTTGCGTGTCCGAATACAGTCTAGGCACGTATAAGGTCTATGATTTGTTGGTCGTACATTTTGATTGACTGACAAATGAATGGGAGAAAAGCTATCGCACATTATTAATATACCTGTACACACGCGTACAGTGATGCTGCGCGCATTATGTGCGTAGTAAGGTATTAAGCCTGGGCAAGAAAAACCGATGAACTTATTCGATTATCATAAGCGGAATTAAGTGCGAATGTGGAGCATGATTAGGCACTATACTTTAAAAAACATGTTTTTAATATTAGATTTTTACTGGAAGTATAGGTATGGTAATTGAACTAATGTATAATAAAGTATGAGTATGTGTTTTGTTTATAACAAATATCTTTGAAACTGATGTCTTTAATTGTTATTCCACTCTCCCTTTCTCACATTAGCCACACTTCTAAGTAAAATTCCAGTAAAGTGTTAAACACAAAATTGCATATTATTCCAGTTTTAAGTAAACGACAACGAAAAAACTTCTACACTGTAGTACTTGTAAGACCAAACCCCATCCAAAAATAATAAAACCATTCTTGGCCGCTCACACCCAATTTCCATACAAATTTGCCCATTCTCCTTTTACACTCCCGGGCGAAATCTCTTACGCTCAACTGGATAGAGTCTCTTACGGAAGTCGCCATTGTTTTTAACATTACCCCCTACCGAGAGTATGTTACACATTAATAAAAACAAAAAACACCAACAATTTGTCTAGAAATTTAAATGACGTTTTGCGCCAGAAGATGAACAAAATGTTACCCCGGAATATAGGCTAACTATTATACTCTAGCATATTCTTGATGTGTTAACTATCTCTAGACGTTCATTAACACATTGGGTAATTCTAAAATGGAGATTCCCATTTTTTGAAAGTCGCTTTGTTTAAAAGTTACTCCTCTAATAATTGATAACTACCATTATTTTAAATTCCATTACTAGACAAGAAATTCATTCAAACATCAAACGAAATAATCTCAGTTCAAATTTCAATAATAGCAAATTCTTTTAAACATGTCGTGCGCCATCTCTTTACTTTATTGAATTGAAGTTAAAGTTGTTTTATATGGCATTCAATTTGGAGAACGAAGTTTTTTTTTTCATTGCATACCTACTTAATGTTCTTGACTTTCTGCTTGCTAAATAATTAAAAATATTACAATTGTTTATAAATTCAAAAAAAAAAAAATATTAGAGTATTCACGGTTTTCATCTTGTATTAACTTTCCTGAATTTTTTGACGTCACAAAAGAAAATGTAACAAGAAAATTCCACAAATTTTTCAAATTAAAAAAAAAAATGTTTGACGTTTTCTTTTGTAACATCAAAAAAGTCGGAGGAGTCAGTACAATGTGAGCACCGTCAGAGGCATTTTCCATTGGTTTCTATTGATTTTTGATTTAGATCTGTCAAAACGCAGATTTTGCATTCCATCAGGCAAACAAAATCGATTTATTTTTGGATTTCAAATCAAATTTACCGATTTAGATTATTCACCAGATTTACACCTCCTTGCACTAACACCAATACAATTTTAATATGTCAGTTTAAAAATTTGTTTTTTGATTGTTAGAATTTTTTAACTATGTTAAAAATATGAAGGAAATCTGTTGTAAAACTAATTGGTAAATTCTCACTCTTTTTTGTTTTGTGGGGAGGGGGGGAATTACACCTAGTGGTAAAGTGTTTTTTTTTTTATTTGTGAAACAGGCATAAACCTACACGAATACAATGGCAAACATAAAGAATGGTGTTCCATTCGCCACAAAATAAATCAATTTTTTGAGATTGAAATTTGAATTTATTAATGGAAAACACCATAAATGGATATTTCGTTAAAAAAAAAAAAACATCCAAACGGAGTCTTTAAACTAGAGAATCTATAAGCTCCCTATATCGCACTGCTGATTTCAGACTTTGTGGCAGATTGTAAGTAGCACACAGCACAGATGTTTTATTTCGTTTTGAAAACCTGCTTCACAACCAAAAATAATCTCATATATTTGTATCCACACATACTAACGTGTATGCCCCTAAGGGCCAGTTTGTTCACAGCGGATTAAATTTAGTGTGTGACTTTCATAGGCCTTAGTTAACTAACGCTAATCAACCAAAATTGGCTGATTAGTGAAATCCATGATTAGTAACTTATACTTTGAATTAAAAAAAAAATAGGCCACATTTGAGGATTTCCGAGCTCAACTAATCAAGGATTAAAGATGATAAGCTGTGAACAAACTGGCCCTTAATGTACGCGCTATTCACAACATTCCCAATACTACAAACCGGCTACAGCTCAACCCAAAGAATGTAAAAGAAAAATGTTGAGTGGTTTGGCCGGCCGGCCGGCGTTTAAGCCCTTCATTTCAATGTTTACTCATTTTACTCTTTCTAAAAGAAAGTTCATTGACTGCCTGGTTAAATAGTAGGTACATATAAATGTGAAAAAAGTTAAAGTTAATATTTAGATTGGTAATATTCTCATCGGTGGTGGCATGTTTTAATTTGATATTTCTGTATTATCTATTTTTCATTTAATGCTACCTAACCTTCTGCCAAAAAAACATATTTTCAATGTGATAACAAGAATGCAAAAAAAAATAGGTTACGTGTTATCAAGGTTAACGAAACATTAAATATTCAACAGCTGATTTGATGAAAACTCTCTAGTCTCTACTCTAAACATAAACAAAATCATACGCATTCCATACAGGACACAAGAGAGGTTCATGCGTAAAAATATCAAGAGAGAAAAACAAATATAATAAATGAACCCACATTTCTTAGAGCGAATACGATTTAATACAGTAGAGGCATGAAATAAAATTCTACAACTGTCAATTGAAAATCAACAGCCTTGCATTTTAGGTAAAATAAGATTTGCTTACATGTGTTGGTGGCGGGGAGAGCGAGAAAGAGGTCAGTGTGAGTATCTTTGAAAGTTTTCCGTCATTACGTTGAGAACCGTGAGTGTCACAAAAAGAATCATTCTTACAATTTAATTTGCGAAAATTGGTGGATGCCGAGCCCACTGAATGTAAAATCTCAATTTTTTAATTTCTGCTTTTACTTGCATGCCAAGTCCTATCGCTCTACCGCATATTTTATAATTCTGCAATAATCCGAAGTAACTAATATCCATTCTGTGAAAAAAGGGGGATGCCACGCCCCTGATTTTATAATATTAAATGTCCCTTCTTTGCACTTCCAGCCCTATCAAATTCACCATTCTACGACAGTAAAAAGTGGCCCGCATATAATTGATATCAATTCTATGAAAAAGGGCGCTTGCCACGCCCGTGAATGTAAAATCTCAAATTTTAAAATGTTTGCTTTGCATTTCCTTTTACTTCAAGTCCTAACGCTGTACCAAATTTCATTATTATAATCAGAAGTGCTCCATATATTGATATTAATTCTGCGAAAATGGGCGGTTATCACGCCCCAAGCGCGAACGCAGGGGGGGGTTCATATATATAATACATATGACATAAACTTTTTGACATATGACATATAAACGATATGTCATTCTTCTGAACTTCATCCTGAACGACCTGGATGATGTTTTTTTTTTAATAACTTTTTTTTAACATTTCTCAAATTTTGCTGTCACTTTTTATTTCTACCTAAAAAAATTACAACGATAGAGCTAATTAATAGAGCTTTTCTGTATATCTGTCTGTTTTTCTTCTCAACGTCATCCTGAACGACTGGGATAATTTCTACCAAAAACTAACGGTACCTACCTTCCACATATTTCATAAGCCACTCATGTAACTTTTTAAATCCGTTACGAAAATGGACTCAAATGTTTTTAATAAAATGAAATTAACCAATATTTTTGAAGTTTTGGACTTTTTTTTGATAAAATGCTTTATTTTCGATTGAAGCTGAATCCACATCCACACTGTCTCGTGTTTTGTGTTGTGAAGCCATCTGTCTCTATCATTTCAATTTACATATTTTATATCCGTAGAACCACATTTGTCTCGTGTATTGTGTTGTTTGGCTTATGAAATATATGGAATGACAGTGGCATATGACTCCTAAACAAAAACACAACATACGAGACATGTGTGGTTCCGGCTTTTTGTAATCGATGTCAGTTTACTACGTTTCCACCAGGCACTAAACCGAGATTAAGCAAGATTATCACAAATCTCCTTTAAATCTACAAGATTTACCATACAAATTTTAATCTCCTGAAACGAAGATTTCAAATAAAACTCATTCAAATCTATACTTGGAAACATTAGTTTGTCAAATAAAACAAACTTTTTTTCGAAGAATAATTGTGGAACCGACCTAGTTTCGTTTATTGACAGATGGAAATGTAAACCAAAACTATCTATCTCACTTCCACTTCATATCAAAAAAATGAAACACCATTTGAATGTTTTGCCATAATCCTCTTTTTGTGCAGTGGAAACACCAAACAAATCTCATTACCTAAATCTCTGTTTACTGGTTGGTGGAAACGTAGTATGTATTAGATTTTGATAAATTTTATATACAATTCCTATTACATATCGATATCACATTTAAATTTTTTTTTTTTAAATTATTATTTTTGAATTTTAGAAAAATCTAAAACTTGATTATTCTTTTCAAAAATCGAGAAGTGTTTTGAAATTAAGTTAATTTTTTTTTTTAATTGTTACAAAATTTTATTTAAACAAATTTTTTGGCCTCTACTGTAAAATTTCTTTTACAGTAAATAAAAATCCAATCATTCTCAGTTAGTTTTAAATAATCAAAACAAACTGACAAAAAAAATTATAATTATTTTGAAAAAGTTAGTTTGCTTTATACCTAGTTATCCAACTGCATTCCACCCCCTTAATATTTAAAATAAATACCCAACCCACATAACTATCAACTATTGTTAAAAGGGGAGCACAAAAGATTATGTAGGTAAGGTATCGAAGGAAAAACCAGCACTATCACCACCACCAGAAAAACCAAATGATCAGCGACCGCAGCATCACAGAGAGATACGATATGATTAAGATTACGATCACATTTTAATTTTAGTAGTTGCAACTTGCAGCGAGTACTGCAGCCTTTCAGTGGATTGGGTGGCTTGGTCGCGACACGTTGATGGAATTTATCTCGGCATTATTCTCTCAATTTGAATTTTTATAACTTTTATTCTGTTTTAAAAGCAAATCATATTTTTTTTATTTAAATCGTAATAATTTATTTATGTGTGCATAATTTATTCAATTAAAAAAAAAAAAAAAAACAGTTTAAAATAAGGTGCAAGTGATTTGAGAGAGATTTTTCCAGTCCGGAGCAGGTCTTCTCCTTCAGTTATTTTTTTTTTTTCTTTGCTGGGCCGTACTGTGCATTGTGGTGTAGGTGTGTGGTCGTTTTGTCGTACGTGCGTACAAGCGAGAGAAGAAAAACAAATAAAAATTAAAGAAACATACTCCTACCTACCCACTCAGAAAAATTCACCAAATTTTCATACAACGCGAGGAGAGGTGCTCTTTTTTTTAGATTCGGCGGTTCTGGGTCTTGGCGATTTGATTGCCTTGTGTCGCTGCGCTGCGGAAAAGAATCTTACCCTCA
This sequence comes from Melangyna quadrimaculata, assembly GCA_949320155.1. NCBI lineage: Eukaryota > Metazoa > Arthropoda > Insecta > Diptera > Syrphidae > Melangyna > Melangyna quadrimaculata. The sequence continues at coordinate 94,803,315 of OX439483.1, forward strand.
ATTCAAGCTCACATCCTCATTGCTTCGATACACTTCAATCGGAGGAGGTGTTTCGTTTTTGTACATTTGTCGTGGTCGCACCGGTAGACGTATCTACCAAATTTAATACAAAAAAAAAGAGATTACGAGATTGTTGTTGTTTTTTTTCTTGATCAATTTATTAATAAATTTATTGGATTGATAAGAGCGTTGCATGTACATAATAAATTAAAACAAAAGCACGTTACTCGGTGTTTTGATAAATTTTATTTTTGTTTTACTTAATTTTCGAAGAAGTTCTGAAGTTGATTTTTGATTCCGCGTTGGTTATATTGTTTCGTATACGTTAATTTATTTAATTTTTCATCGTCGTTGTCGTTTTTTCGTCGTCCCCCACTGTGGTGTGGTGTGTGAGAGGCTAGCATTGACCTCTATTTGACATCTACTGTCGTTCGTTGAAGAATTGAGGAAAAGAGAAAAACAAATAGAGCAAGAAGGTTTGTATATAGACATTTTTTTGTTTTCTTAAAGGAAACAAAAAAGACACAAATAAACAATAATAAATATTTAAATTTTTAATGTATACACACTTTTTAAAACAAATTCAATTAATGTTATTTGTTTTAAGATGTGTTAATAACTACACAAACAAAAAATTAAGAAGTTTAAATTTGTGCGTTAGTTTTAACGGTGCATTTTAAGTGCAACGGTGTATCATACTTTAAATCAGCTGCTATATAAGGTATGAGTGTTTGGTTTTTATCTAGCATTTTTATGAGAAATAAAAAACAACATTTTAACAAATGACAGTACCTACATTCTGATTTTGTTGTTGTTTTTAAATCACGAAGAAGATTTTGCTCCACGTGAGATCAAAAACGACGATGATTAGGTATTAAGCGTTCTATTTTGGGAATTTTTCGAAAAATAAATGCAAGTTAGATTATTTGAATGTCACCACGACGCGACGACGACAGCCGCACAATAACATATGGAAGGAGATAAAAATATACAAAAAAAAATATATTATGAAACGCAAATGTTGTCGTATTTTGCAAGCGCACGTGTGTGCAGTTTTAGTGATTGACGTTCTGTGTGTTTCTATGCTATAGATATACATACCTAATAGGCAGGCGGACGATACCATTTTGTTATAGAGGCCGAAGACCTTTTTTTAATGACAATGACCTTGGAATTGAGCATCATCACATCACAGAATCGTAAAATCTGTTGCAGTCTATGTAATTTTGTGTTTTTTTTTTGTTTGTTTGTAAGTTATCGTAAATTCGGGTACTAGATTTGAAAAAAATCCACTGGTGCTCATTAGAAATTCGAGTTTTTGCATTTTTAGTTGGGTTTTAGTCTTTACTTGATATTCAAAAGCAATTTGACATCGACTGTCTTGCAATCATAATTTCAACCCATAGAAAGAGATTTGCGAGCTTTAGAAATAAAAGGGAAGCATATTTAAAAGCACATCAGATAAGGTTCTGAGTACTAAAATGGATGTTATAATTGTGAATGGTTGGTAAAAATATGTTCCACATTCGGGAAGTGTGGCTAAGAAAAGCAAATCTCTACTCGACAGTAGTAGTAGTAGGCTTAGCTAATGTCTCTTCCTAATAGTATGACTGTTATGGTAGAATTTTAATTGGTTCAATTAGCCCAAGAGGGAAGTTCATGTTCCTACAATTAGTAGTCAGACATAACATATGAAGAGAACAGCTTCAATTATTAAGAGAAATTCAATAACTTTATCAAAAACAGAAGAGGTGAAAATATTCAACCCTGCGGTATATCGAAAATCTTACGAAGAAATTTAGATAAACTGTCCTTCATTTTCTCTGCTTGTTCTTTTTTTGTTTGATTAGAAATATAATACCTACCTATGTATACTGCAGACAAATTTAAAGGAGAATGGGCAAAAATATATGGGACCTGGTCTACCTAGTGCCCAGAAAGGAGATTGTACCAACGTAGAATATTGTTTTTGTCCTAAACAATGGGAGTTGGCTAAAATAAGCGACCAACTAAATTAGAAAACACTTTGCGAATTCGAATAAACAAAGACAAATTGTTTTACATTTGGTAATATTCTGCCTAAGCCCCATGGCTTAGAGCTCTGTGTCCATATTCAAAAATGATGCTCTTGAACTAAGCTTTCAAACGTATATCTCAATTGTGAGCACTAGACGCACAACTATTCCTGTTCATTAAATTCGCTAAATCGAATACAAAAACTAGAATTTTTATACTGTTTAGTGCATTATTCGCCAACCATGATATTATTCACTATTATTGGCCATTGCTATAAAAGTTCCAGACCAAAACTGCCATTTCAATGAAACATTAATGCAGTTAATTTTTGTTCTAATTGCAATCTTTGTTGCCATATACTGCCTAAATCCCATATGGTGGGCAATAGATAGCCCAAAATGCCCATTCTCCTTTATGTATAAAATACGTAATCATATCCATACCCAGATTCGTGCCGCTTAACTGTGTCGTGGTGCAAGTGTTTTCTTTAACGAAAACCAGATTGTTCTTGAGTGACCAATGAATGTTTTGTTTGTATTACATTCAAACTTTAATAACTCGAATTACTATTACCCACACAAAAAGTTGAACTTATCAAGCGTCTTCGAGTTATGCTAATTATCGCGCTTAAGAAAAAAACGCCCAAATCGCATTTGAATTATCGCCCAAATATTTTGATCGCCCAAAAAAAAACAAAGAAGAAATTGGAAATATTGCGTTTACGTTAGCTCCAAATAATAAAATGGAAATCTCGCCCAAACATTTTGAATGTAAATTGTTTTTGTAAAATTTTGGGGTTCTGTCATCAATTTTGGGAGATTTTTCCAAACAACATTTCAATCGAATTTATTGTATATAGTTTTTTTTTAGCAAGAATACCTTGGGGATGGCCCGTTTCGCGGGCTCAAGGGATTTTAGCCCCCTATATGGTTAAGTCAGGCGCCAGCATTTTTCTTTCTATAATTTCCACAATAATTTAGCTTACTCAGTGCAACGAGCTTACTCAGTGCAAATGTTTTTATTTTGTTTGAGTTATAAAGAAATTCGAGTTATACAAGTTAGACTTAAGTGAGACGAAATATAGAGAATTTAAATTGTAAACACAATTGCGACAAAATTTTGTTAGAGCTATACAAAATTTTGACTAAGCTATATGTGTTTTTTTCTTATTTACATGCATATATACAAGGATATAGATTGCATGAAAAATCTGTACCTGTCTATTAATAATAAGAGATTAATATTTATTAAAACGACCATGTAGCCACGCACTAAGGGATTTATGTTGTTATTTATTTTACGTAATAAAAATCTATAATCACATCTTTAGTACAGGAAAATTTGCACAAAAAACAATCGTTTTATGGAACGAAATATAGGACGGCTGAATTTTGTAAACCTGAAAGAGGGCTATTAGAAAAACTAATGTCTAGTTTTTCGGGACGCCATGAGGTCCCCCTGGGGAAATCCGCCATTTTGGAAAAAGCAAATTGATCTATATCTCTGAAACTGTCGATTTGAAGTGGAAAGCTGTCGTAATCAAATTTGTTGAAAATAAAATTATCTTTTATTTGTCATCAAAACTTTTAGACAATAGACAATATTTTTGAGGTTATGTCGTTTTATTTTCTCATGAAAAAAATTATAGACCACAAAGTTTAACAAATTTTCATATATTTTTGAGAGGATGCGATATCCCAGGCCAAAGTTAGACCTTTTGGAAAATTAGCTGCTAAATCAATTCAGTCGATAAAGTACAATAATGATAAACTTTTTCGTGGAACAAAATATTGGTAAGCTGATTTGTTTATAAATTTTCGGGACGCCATGACACTGGCGAAATCCACCATTTTAGAAAATGCGAATGGACATATATTTCCGAAACTATTGATCTTATAGGAAAAACTGTAAGGCAAAGGTTGTAGGCAATCCAACCATCTTTGGTTTATATATACATTTTTGTGGGTGCAAGCAATATTTTCAAGGTTATGTCGTTTTATTTTTAATATTTTTACAATAACTCATTTTTGACGTTCTCGAGGATTACTTTCCGAATAAGAATTTTAGAACACTAAATTTACAATATTATTATATATTTTTGAATATGATGCGATACCGCAGTCAAAAGTTACAGCCATTTTAGTATTTGTATTATTTTTAATAACAATTTAGTATTTTATTAACTCCGGAGTTTTCATTTTAGCGCAACCAAATTGGCTGTAACTTTTGACTGCGATATCTGATTATATTCAAAAATATATCAAAATGTTGGAAATTTGGTGTTTTAAAATTGTTATTTGGTAATTAATTTACGTTAGTTTATTAGACAATGGCAAAAATGTGTAAGTGTAATAAGACAAATAATACAACGACATAACCTAGAAAATATCGCCCGCACCGAAACAAATGTATGTATTGCCTGTAATGTAACTTACAATTTTCCTCTAAAATCAATAATTTGGGAGATATAAATCGATTCGCGTTTTCCAAAATGGCGGTTTCCCCCAGTGGGATGGCGTCCCAAAAAACTGGACTTAAGCTTTTCTAATAGCCCTCTTTCAGGTTTAAAAAATTCAGCCGTCCTATATTTCGTTCCACAAAAAAATCTATCTTTCCTGGTGCTACTTGCTCAATGTTCGTTTTTTTTTTATATTATTTTACAAACGAATAAAATCATGTGTGTTTCTTTTATCAGCATAATTTTGACTAAAGCACAAGATAATAACGCGATAAAGAAATACTTATGATAACATTTATCAGATCTGTGTTGATTACATCGAATAAACAACAACTGTTTCGTAGGGTCAGTTTGTTGAATTGCCATGTGCGATTATAATTTATGATGGTGCGCCATATACAGGTGAATGACTTTTATTAATAGCTTCTATTAGAAGGTTTTAAATAGTAAAACTTTTTTTTATTCTACTAAAAATTAAAAAGTATAACTTTAAGGAATGTTTAATTGGAAATCTTAAATAGTTGATTCAAAATAGCTTTTAATGATTGCTAATTTACAAAAAATTGTGTTTCGTTCGGCAATCTCACTTGGACTCATCACTTTATAAGTTAAGTTGTTTGCGCTATTTTTTAATAAAGTTCAATTGATCATAGACAGATTTTATGACATAATATAATGTAAACCTTATCCTAAAACAACTGTGAAATTCTTAATGATTTAAGCTTATAAACAGTGGAAAAATATTCATAGAGCAATTGATTAACATATTTTTAAATCTTTCGTGACAATGGATATGTATGGCAGGGGTTAGAGCTGTCAATCGGATAGTACTAACCATAAACGCGCCTCCAGGTTTTCCGGACAATCTGTGGTTGGGCAGATACCCAGGTACTCATTAATGCATTGCCACGAAAGATTTAAAATGGAAATAAAAAATTTTCTTAACGAGTTAACCAAAAAAGTCGACTGATCTTTCAAAAGATATCGATCTTGAGCAGAAGCACATTGTGTGCAAATCTAAGCGGTAATACATTTTTGGAAAGAATTTCGTTCGATTCTGATTGAATAAACTCCTTTTATGATACACCAGGTTTGACGTCACTTCGTCATGGCATTTCCCTGTTAGTCAGTTTTTCTGTATGTGTTAAACTCCTCCGGACTAGGGGGGGTGGTATTACCTACTGTTTTGGCCAGCGCCAACATAAACCGAGAAATTTCACTTTTCAATTTGAAAGGTGTCGAAATATCAACATCTGAGGGCGCCAATCGATTTAGGAGAGTGGTATACCTACTCTCTCGGCCACTGCTTTAGCACCAATATAAACCGAGAAATTTCACTTTTCAATTTGCAGCTACCGAAATGGCGCCAATCGATTTAGGAGGTGGATTTTACCTACTGTATCGGCCAGCACTCTAAGTCCAGTGGAAACCGAAAAAATCGCACTTGATACTTTGACAGTTGACAGTGGTGGCGAAATGTCAAATATCCGAAAACTTACACCTTTCACTTTGACAGTTGGGTGCAAGATGTCAAAAATCCGAAAAAAAATCTTTTTTTCTATGAAAGCACTAAAAGTCTTCACTATCTTTAATGTAGAAATCTGCTTTGTTCCGTTTTCGTTTGATAGTCCGTAGTTACTCCTTCTTTATTGTTTCTGTTCCATTCCTATCGAATATGGAAAATCTGGAGAAGAAGGAGCAATTAATAAGAAATAATTTTTCTGAAACAATCATTTCATATAAATTATTAATAATCCTAGTCTTGATTTTTTTTTCTAACCAAGTATTATTGTTGTTGTTTCTCGTTGTAAAGGTAGTTTGTTTACATTTTTCACCTACGAAGTAAAGCATTTTATTTATAAGTGTCGATATATTTTACGCTTTATTTACAAACTCACAAACTTAATTATTCTATTGCAATTATTGTAATACGAATACCCTTTCATATAAAGGTATTGTTATTGAGGACCCTTTATTGTTTTTTCTTATGGGAAATACATTGAATGCGAAATCGAAAAAAAAATTATGTCACATACAGGGTTCATGCTTTGACTGCTAGGTGCCGTGGTACCAATTGTCAATAGGGGACAAACTTTATTTTGACGTATCGAGAATATTTCGTTCAATCGTCAACAGGATGCCCTTAAATCGTATTTTCCGGAGCAAAAAATAAAAACTTACAAATTTCTGTTTTTTTTTAGAGGTTTTTAATCCATCGACAACGTAGCCATCCTTCAATGGATTTTGGCAGTTATTGGCTTCAAAAACTACATTTTGCGACGCATCGAGAATGTTTTGTTCCAATAGTCAACAGAAGTTGCCCTGAAATTGTATTTTTCGAGGATGAGACTGAGACAAAACCGGGACAAGACCGTAAGTTTACATTTTCTTGCGAAAAAGGCAAGACTGAGACCAAGATGAGTCATAATTATACGAGACCGAAACGACACTAAAAATTTTCGATTCTAACGATACCAAGATGAGACTTAAAAAAAAGTCTCTTTTTCTTCCGAAAAAGGCATGACTAAGACCAAGATGAGACACAATTATACGAGACCGAAACGACACTGAAAATTTTCGATTCTAACGATACCGATACGAGACTTAAAAAAAAGTCTCGCCGAGTCTCGTGTCTCTGCCAGCCCCACTCACCAATCCAGACCCTGAGCTAGAATGGCATTTCGCTTGGTAATCCAGAAGATCAATTCGATACGATACTTCTGTTTTAATTCTGAATTCAATTTCAAATCTATTCATTTCACAAGAATGAGCTGTCATTCTGGCACCAATCGAAAAAAAAACCATTAATACTGGTTTTCAATTTCCGAACACGAAAACAAACGAATGCAATAGTTTTGACGATAGATGCTACCAATCCTCCTCCAGTTATTTGATAGAGACTGCACTTCGCCGAAACGAATTCGTTGGAAAGTGTTCATAAAGCCTCATATAATTATACGTATGTATTTTATAACAACCTTGAACATGACTTTAGAGGCTTTTGCTTAATCAAACCTCTTATCTTAAATTTAAGCAATTTAATGTAATTCCCTATTCCCTCTTCAACACTAAAAATTGGCAAAAATATGATGTTATAAAAAAAAATAAAAAACAAAACTACCTCAAATTAGAAAAACAAAAACCATAACTAATTACGTACGAGGTCAAGTGATTAAGCAAACCAGGGTATTATTTTCCATTTAATACCTTTAATCACTGATATGGCTTTGCATACCCCTCTATCTTCCCGCCTTAATTTCCATATATTTATATGTTTAAATCAAACTAGGGAATGAAATGAAATTAATCTGCTTCTATATAACGTGTTATTTCAAACTGATAAGAATTAGACTAATGATCTTTTCTTATCAAACACACAGCAGCAGAAAACATGATAGTTAGTTCTTGATTTCTTCAGTGCCGAATAGAGTTGTTCTTGAGCTTAAAATTGAAATTTTTGAATAAATAGTATTTTAAAAGAGAAAGAGTGATGTTAAGACGGGCGTTATCCTTTCGTTTGGAAGATGATGGCGATGGGAATGGGAATGCTGCGGTGATCTTTACCTCATATCTCGTGATTTCTTTAAAATAACTCTATTTTTGTTGTATTTTCTCCTTCAGATGATGCGAAGATATTCACGCGTTGAGTCCACTGGTGACCTCAAGGATTATTTCGATCGCGGTGATATTGCATCGCGGGAGAACCGATGGAACTTCGAAATTGCATGGGAAGTCGCTAATAAAGTTGGTGGAATTTATACTGTTATTCGATCAAAAGCCTATGTTTCCACCGAAGAAATGGGAGAGCAACTTTGCCTAATGGGACCGTACAAAGAGACTTGTGCTCGCACAGAAATGGAAGAAATGGAATTTCCACGTGGTAATCCTCTATTGAAGGCAGTTAATGCGTTAAGATCTCGTGGCTATAAGATTCATACTGGACGTTGGTTGGTCGATGGTAATCCGCAACTGATCTTGTTTGATATTGGATCGGCAGCATGGAAACTTGATGGATTTAAGACAGAATTGTGGGAGAAGTGTAATGTTGGTGAGTTTATATCTTGATTTATTTGTGTTGCCTTAAGAGTTAGAATTTACTAATACCCTCTATTAATGTCAGGTGTTCCACATTTGGACATAGAGACGAACGATGCTATTATTCTCGGCTACATGATTGCAGAGTTTCTCGAAGAGGTATGTACTTCCACAATTCAAATTCCTACTGTAATCCTCGTTTAACATGAATGTTTCCATAAATTAGTTTAGAAATTGTGCTGTTGAATACTCAGAGGAAAATGGTCTGCTAAGTCCTCGAATTTGTGCTCATTTCCATGAGTGGCAAGCTGGAGTTGGTCTGATTGCTCTACGAACACGTCATGTTGAGATCGCCACCGTTTTCACAACCCACGCAACACTTCTGGGGCGGTACCTGTGTGCAGGCAATACGGATTTCTACAATAACCTTAGCAAATTTGCCGTTGACGATGAGGCAGGCAAACGCCAAATCTATCACAGATATTGTATAGAACGTGCTGCTACACATCTCTCGCATGTCTTCACAACTGTATCCGAAATTACTGGCTTTGAAGCTGAACATTTGCTAAAACGCAAGCCAGATATTATCACACCGAATGGATTGAATGTTAAGAAATTCTCAGCTATTCATGAATTTCAAAATTTGCATGCTATGGCCAAGGAGAAGATCAATGAATTTGTTCGCGGACATTTCTATGGGTGAGTGTGATAGAGAGAGAGACAGAGTGAAAGATGGTTTTATGATTTATTTTGTTGTCTTTCCCTAAAAGCCATATGAACTTTGACTTAGACAAAACCCTATACTTTTTCATCGCTGGACGATACGAATTCGGAAATAAAGGAGCTGACATATTTATTGAATCACTAGCTAGGCTAAATGCTAAGTTAAAAGTTGAAAAACCCGACGTAACGGTGGTGGCTTTTTTGATTTTCCCAGCAAAAACGAATAATTTCAATGTTGACTCACTGCGTGGACATGCGGTTGTGAAGCAATTGCGTGATACTATAAATAATATACAACAGGTTGTTGGTAAGAGAATGTTTGATACATGTTTAACTGGACGCATCCCCGAACCAGATGAATTATTAACAAAAGAAGATTTGGTGAAGATTAAGAGATGTTTGTTTGCAATGCAGAGAGATTGTTTGCCACCAGTGACAACACATAATATTGTAAGTATTATAAATACAATATACTTCACTTTTTTCTGTTTCTTTAACAATTTCCAACCTTAATTCATGTAAGAATTGGTCAGTAGCCTGAGAATCTTATAAATAAGGCCAATTTTTGCAGTCCTGAGATTAAAGTTAAACTCAAATTGAATTGAATTGAAAATTAAAGTTATAGGATAAGTTTTAACGGTTAGGAAGTTTTGATTGACTTATACTACGTTTCCACCAACCACTTAACCGAGATTTGGGTGATGAGACTTGTTTGATGTTTCCACTGCACAAATTTTTTTTTTTTGATATGAAGTGGAAGTGAGATAGATAGTTTTTGTTTCCATTTCCATCTGTCAATAAACGAAAATGGCGTTTAAATGGGTCGGCTCCACAATTATTCTCTGAAAAAAAAGTTTGTTTGATTTGACAAACTAATAGTTTCCAAGTAGGTTTGAATGAGATTTATTTAAAATCTTAATTTGAGGAGATTAAAATGTGTATGGAAAATCTTCGAGATTTCAAGGAGATTTGTGATAATCTTGCTAAATCTCGGTTTAGTGTCTGGTGGAAACGTAGTATTAAGATCGGTTAGAATTTGGTAAAGAAAAAGGGAGTTAAATGAAATGAAACTCAACTTAAAATCATGAAAACCTTTATAACTTCAAAACGAAGTAAAGTTTTTCAAATTAGAACGAATTGAGGAACCCATTCTTTTCAATAATAGACAAAAGTATACACTTGAATATTTTCAAGGTAAATGGAAGATAAACTGAAAAATTGACCATAGAGCTGTATAAATTCATCTTTTACACCGAAAATGCAGTTTCGATCTTAAAAACTGAGGTGTCATTCGTTCATTTGTCATGCATCTTTGCAATATAAAAAGTGTATTGATGTCTTTGTAATTCTACAGACTTATGGGATACGGTAGATAAAAATGATTGTTTTTGACAAAATTGGCAGTATCATTGCCATTTATCATCCGATTTATATTTTATTAAAATTATGACCAATCAATTGTCATTTTGACATATAAAATATTTGTCTACCTTAATAGCAAGCTAAAAAAAAAAAACGCCTTAAATTTTCAAAAATGTGAAATCGAACAAAAATTTAGTCATATTCGATTCGAAAATGTTGCAAATGACATATGTATAACTTCGGCAATTCTTTCTCGATCTCAAAAATTACATTCCAAATGAAAGATAATAAAACTAAAAATATACATCGATACACAAAATATTAAAAACTTGACCCCATTACAAAGGTATTTTATTTTTGCTATACATTTTTAGGGACTACTCTTAGCCTCGCTCTATTTTCTTTGCATTTATTTTATTTTTTTGTTTCCTTAATATTCTTTTTTTGGAAAACAAGAAAATGCGAGTAGTTTAAAGAAAATTATTCATTTTCTTTAAACTACTCGCTTTCATTTGAAAAACGAAAAATGGTAATTAATTTATACTTTTATTTGAATAAAATTAAAAAAAAAACGCTGTACAAATTAAAAACATGGTGTTTAGTAATAAATTGCGGGAAAACCGTTATCCACAGAAAAAAAAAGTAGCAAGGCAGGTTTTAACGGTTAAATTACAGGCAGTTAAATGAGATGTGGCTTCAAATTATAAAAACCTCTATAACTCCCAAACGAAATAATTGAAAATTAGTGGTTTTTCGATTTTTTAGTTGCTTTTTGATAACTTTGCCTGCTCTATATTTTTTTTTTTTTTTAATTTGTTAAACCTTTTGTTTTTTTGTTGCGAGCAAGATTAGGGGAAAGATCTGGAAAATGGTAAAGCAAAAAAGGAAAGGATAGGAAGTATTTGGAAAGGAAAGGGTTAAAGGCTCTCCCAAACCAATGCGGAACATTCGTTGCGGCGAAGAAACATTCGTCAGTCAAAATAAATTCATATGCTTCTCCACTGCGTTGGTGTGGGCACTCTCACATATCGACATGTAAATAAATTTTGACATGCGAATGTTTCTTCGCCGCAACGAATGTTTCGCATTGGTTTGGGAGAGCCTTAAATGTTAAATTTGGACGGGGGGATCTTGCCCCCGAAACTTAACCTCACCAACAACAAAAACATAAATCAGGCCTAGAGAATTGAACTTGAAATTAAAATCATGCAGACTAGTCTCAAAAACTGCGGACGGATAATCATCACACCAAGGGCAATGCTGATGTTAATGCAGTGTGGCCTTAACCCACCCAACCATGGAAATCTGTAGTCATGTTAAGATTTCCCCAAATTAAACTTCTAAAAAAACGTCTTTTAAGTTATATTCTCAAATTCAGCTTAGTTTTTGAGTTCTATCAAATATCTTCTTTGAACACCACCGCAATGCTTCATGTCTTTCATTATTTAACCGTCAATTTTATAAACAGTGTTCTACTGATAGCCAGTTGCATTCCTCCTCTTAAACAATTTAACCGTAATACTCGTACTTCTAGGAATGCACATAAGTTTTACCTTGACCCCAACTCAGACGTACTGTTCAATATAGAGATTCTTTCTTAAATGGCACTACACGAATGTTGAATGCTAAACCCAGAACTATTTTTTCCTACCATGTTGATATACAGAGGTTCAAACCAATGTGCATCGTTATCTGCTCTTGAATCCTTCCTATTTTCCTAACGCTCGCACTGTGCTTAAACATTTTAAGGGTAGTAAACCCCTTTTAGTGCGCGCTTAATACACAAAAATTGAGAATCGACCAATGTGACCATTCTTTCAGTAATGCCTGGATTATTTGGGTGAACTTTAAGTTTTTAGGATTCTTTTCACCCATATTTTCAGTATATGATGAACCAGGCACGTAGCCAGGTGGTGGGAGGTGGGTGAGTGTCTGAAGCCCCTCCCGAAATGATTTTGAATTAAAAAAAATAAAAAGTTTAAACTCTTTAGTATAAATTAAAAGCTTTAAAGATAAGGAGACTATTTAGGTAAAGTTTAATGTTTTAAAAACAAGACACTATTTAGGTATAATATTTAATATGAGGACACTAATAAGGTATTACGTATGTTATTTACTACGTTCACTTTGTGTGATGCTGAAGCGAGCTGGACCTCGAAGCTCATTCGAACCTTTGTATGCTTTCGTTGTGAGTGAATCTCACTACCACTCAACGAAATCAATCCTACTTAAAGAGTAGAGTCGAGTCAAAATTAAAAAAAAAATGTATTATAAACTGTTTTTTTCGCATGATTGTTTAAAATTATGAACTTATTTTATGTGGGATTTGACCAAAATTCTTCTTCTATAATCTCAACACAATTAAAGCACAACTCAAAATCGAAATCTAAACTCATGTACCTAATGAAAATCAGTCGTAAATCCGATCCTTCCGTGAGTCAACTAGCTTGCTTATTTCGAAGCTAGCTAGAGAAGCTTTTAAGTCGGAAACACTCATGTCTCGTGTGTTATGCTATGGGTTCGTGTCTCCATATATTAACTACGCCATACAGCAACACAACACACGAGAGAAATATGGTTCTATAATAATTCTAGAAGGTTTAGAGGTTTTTTAATCCGTCATCATGGTAGCCATCCTTCAATGGAATTTGACAGTTGATACCTTGACAGATAGGTAATAAACTAAATTTTGGCGTACACAGAATATTTCGTTACAAAGAATATTTCACCCAAAAGACGTAAAATCAACTTTTCCCCGAGCAAAAAATTTTATCTAAAAAAAATCAGATTTCTCGAAGGCTTTCCAATACATCCTCTTTGCAAAAATTCTTCAATTTAATTTGACATTCTATTAGTGGATTTCCATGTATCTTTTCGTCTGACTTATGCAAAAAAAAAGGGAAAACAAAAAATTTACCTTTTAATTTTGTTGCATAGAGAGAAAAAACAACTATGCAGAAGATCTTCATACATGCAGATTATAGGAAGTGCAATAATGCAGATATGAAGACGGAATTGTTCTCTTTTACACGCTCGAGTTTTTGACATATTTCTGTCCCGGTGTTTTTTTTCATATTTGCAGATGAAGATACATGTTATTCCAACATATGGCTTCACAAATTGTTAACAGAATATTGTGTTCCAAGTAATGTCACCCGAAAGCCCTAAAATCGCATATTTCCCTAACCAAAAATTTAATCCCAAAAAAATCGGGTTTTTAAGAGACTTTTTAGTTCATCAAAATCATAGCCGTCATTCAATCATATTTGAAAGTTTGTTGCCTATTTTGGAAATGTTTAAATTTCTTAGTCCCGCCTCCCCTTAAAAGTTGTAGCGGAAAGAATATTTAATTCAAACATTTTAACCAACGGCTTTCAAGATCGCTTTATAAACAAGTCTTTACGAGTCCACTTGCTTCTCTACTGGCTTCACAACTACCCCTGGCTTCGAAAAAGGCAAGCCAGTTATGCCGGATTTGCACAAGTGGCACAATGTCCTTAGTTAATTATTAAATAAAAAAATTAAAATTATTATGTTCTTAGTTTTAGGCTTTAGAGCGAAATACTGGCTACGGGCCTGATGATGAATACCTCATCAAATTTAATTACTAAAAGCGAATTTAAATAATTTGGCATTTTAAATTTTCCCAATAAATAGGAGGAAACGATTTCCTCTTCTTCAGCTTTTTCCTAAAATTCATAAAATATTTGTTTAAATTTGTTTTTTTTTTTTTTTCAAATTTCCGATTTCAGGTTGATGACTGGAATGATCCTGTCCTAAATTCCGTTCGCCGCTGTCAATTATTCAACACAGTCAACGATCGCGTTAAAATAGTCTTCCATCCAGAGTTCCTAAACTCCACGAATCCCCTATTCGGCATTGATTATGAAGAATTTGTTCGTGGCTGCCATTTGGGTGTCTTCCCATCTTACTACGAACCCTGGGGCTATACACCAGCCGAATGCACAGTCATGGGTATTCCAAGCATCACCACCAATCTATCCGGTTTCGGTTGTTTCATGGAAGAACACATTCAAGATCCCAAATCCTATGGCATCTATATTGTCGATCGTCGATATATTAGTGTTGAGAATAGTGTTCAGCAATTGTCAAGCTTTATGTTAGAATTTTGTCGTTTAAATCGTCGCCAACGTATAATTCAGCGAAACCGCACAGAACGTTTAAGTGATTTGCTGGATTGGAGGCAGCTGGGAATAGTAAGTGGCTTAGTTTTATTTATTTTAAAAGTTTAATTTGTAATAATGTTTTTTTGTTTTGCTTATTAAAGTATTACAGACAAGCACGAGTTAAAGCCCTGCAGGCTGTCTATCCAGATTACATAGATGAAAGTTCAATGTATGGATCACGTAATAATTTAAGTTTTTCACGGCCATATAGTGAACCTCCAAGTCCGACATCTTCAAGTTAGTTCATTGAAATTTATTTATTTATTGTATTTTTTAAGAAATCTCTATTATTTTTTATTTAAGGACACACAACCCCAGCTCCATCTGTACATGGCTCCGATGATGAAGACTCCGTTGATGAGGAGCATGAGCTAAAAGAGCTCGGAATTACTACAAATTAAACAACAAAACAAACCCCTATAATGCCATTCACAATGTTCATCCAATTCCTATAAAATAATGTAGTTTTCTTTCCTTTTTTTTCTTTTTTTCTTAGTCAAAATTATGTATGTATGTGACATTTTATAATCGTATTACAAGAGTGTTCCTCAATACAACAAAATACTTGTACAAAAATCATTATTTAACTATTTCACTTTCTTTTTTTTTTGCTTAGACAAAAATTGTAGGTTAATCAATAAACAAACAAAAAATGAGCATATTGACAAACCAAGAAAAGTCATTAATGAAAACATACAACATTCTTATGACTTTACCTGACAAACACAAAAAAAAAAAACAAATATAAAATATGAAAAAAAATACAAATTTAAGAAAATCGAAATTTAGATCAAAAAAGTTTGCCCTTAATGTAGAATTGAACTTAACTTTGCACTCATTTTATATCTAGCACAAAATTTGTAAAAAAAAAAAAAAACTAATTCAATTCAAAAATACCTGCAAGTTGTTAAAAATGTTAAAATTTATCAAAAGTTGTTTGTGCGTTCATGTATGTGTAAATGATATGAATAAATTTTAATAGCAGCTGCAAGGGCTGTAAATTTAAAAACTATATGGGCGAGTTCGTAATCGCAGAAATCTGCAACAGATCTTTCGCTGTCTGCTTAGCTTCTGCGTATCGATTTTATTTTTCTTCTGCCCGCAGAAAGTAGCCAGGCGGCAGTTTTTGAATAAATTTGTATTCGTAAACATCGCAGCGCAGAAAATTATTTGTAAAAAATCGTGATTATTAAAAGGAAAAAAAAGATAGACAAATATCCTGATTATAATATGTATGTACTTCAAAGCCATTTCATATACAGGGTGGGCCAAATACAAGTTATTTTTTAAATGTTTAAATTGTTGTTGGCATAACATCAGTTTTTTTTACGGTTCCCAACAAAAAAAAAGTTCAAAGGGGTCAAATCGCAGCACCGAGGCGGCCAATTGACATCGCAAAGACGGCTGATATCACGATTTTGGAATTTGGTGCGCAAAAGATCGATTGTGGTATGGGCTGTGTGGCATGGCGCACCATCCTGCATGAACCATCAGAGGTTGTCCAAATCCATGTCTTTAATTTTAGTAAAAAAAACAGTCGGTTTACATGGCTCTGTAACGACCATTGTTGACCAAAACGTTGTTCACATCCTCATTTCCGAAGAAAAATGGTCCAATGATGCCACCACTCCACAATCCGCATCAAACTGTCACTCTCTGTGGATGCATTGTGCGAGTTTTCCTAGTCCAAAAATGCGGCAATTTTGTTTGTTGAAAAGATGATTTTCACAGAGCACTCACTTTGGAAATAAGTTTTCAATATTTCATAATGTTGTTCAAGCGTGAATCGACACATTGCGTCCCGCGGAGTTATAATACTGACTTTCTGTAAAGATTTCGATTGGGAAGCAGCTGTCAGTGTCAATTCTTATAATTCAAAAAAAAACCACTAGATAGCCCACCCTCTACCTACATGTTTTCCTGTTTTAATTTCAATTTTTTTTCAGCACAAATTACCTTTTTTCAGCAGAATGTTTTTTTTTTCTGCACAAACTGCCCGACGCGCGCCGTCTTGATTTCTGCTTACTTTTAATGTTTACGAACGTAATTTGTTTTGCAGCGTACTGAAGTCAGATTTCAAGTTTTGTTTACGAACATAAACTATCTCTTTGCACCCAAATGAATCAAAATATAAATTTATAGGTATACATAAATCCCACTTTACACCAAAATGGAAAAATCTCATAATGCACTGGGACGTACCCATGTACGTCTTGATACACATCTACATCAAAACTGGAGCTAAGGGATGAACAAATCTTATTAAATTTGTTACAATGAACTTTTAAGGTATTCCCTAAGGGATGTTTCTGTTTTATAGCACATTTAGAACGAGTTATTTCCGAGAATAACTTCGTTTTTCTTAAATTTTCTCGAAAATTGATCGTAATAATTTTGATTGAACTTTGTACATTTATGTAGTTTCTCAAAGAATTTAACCAAAATTGCATTTAAGATTTTATACAAAAAGTTCACATAGCGATAAATAGGTTTTCGGAGTTGCAGAAAATTACCTTAAATTTTGGTTGTTCACTTAAATCTTTTTAATGCCTGAACTGATTTTATGACAACTTCGCATTCCAGTGTTTATTGATACCTTAACTCTTCTCAACCCGGTGTTAATATGCCGTCAGACAATTCTTCAATACCTGGATAGCTTCACCGAGTTAACTAGGCAGACACATACACCAACCACTGATCTTTCAAACTCATCCACCAGACGTTGCACGGAGCCACTGCTCCTACGGGCCTGATGGGGGTAGGGGGATCACGCCCTTAAAGGACAGTGATACGTTGGTCTCTCCTAAGCCCGGTGATTGTGCCGACGACGTAGGTTTACATGACAGAATGGGGTAGACGCAGACACCAACCACTAATCTATCAAACTCACTCACCAGACGTTGAATGGAGCCACTGCTCCTAAGGTCCTGGTGAGTGGATGATCTTTTCAGAGGTGGTAGAGGTAGAGATCACGCCCTTAAAAGACAACGGTGCGTTAACCTCTCCACAACCCGGTGATTATGCGCAAACAAACACTTCTCCAACACCTTAATGGGACCAACTTAACAAAGCTACCACATACACCAACCACTGATTTATCAAACTTACCCGCCAGACGTTGCATGGAGCCACTGCTCCTACGGGCCTGGCGGAGGAATGATTTACCTGTTGGGGGTAAGGGAGAGGCTCACGCTCTAAAAACACTATGGTGAGCTGGCCTTTCCTTTGCCCGGTGATTGTGTCGACGGACTCTCCTTATCTGACGTAACTGGGCAGTCGCTGGCACCAACCACTGATTTATCGAACCCAGCGCCAGACGTTGCATGAAGCCACTGCTCCTACGGGTCTGGTGTGGGGTTGATCAATCAAGTGAGGGTAAAGGAAAGGGACACGCCCTTAAAAGACAATGGTGCGTCAACCTATCCTCAACCCGGTATTTACACAGCGACTGACACTCCTTCAATCAATTTGTAGACGACTTTTCCAAGCTTCAGCTTGTAAGAACTGTATTGACGCCCTATACGGGCTATGTCATTGGATTTATCATAGGTTTATTTTATGGGAATTGATCCCCAGGGTATCACAATGGATCTACACTGATCTAAGTGTGACGGTAACAAGATCAACTGTCAGCCCACTAACCTAACCTAACCTAACCTTAACCCTGAGGCCAAACGAGCCAGTACTAGAAAGCAAGTTGGCTACATATGTACATTAACTGTCAAGTTCCTGTACGTGAATGTGCTTTGACATAGGCGGCACGCAACTTGTAAGCAAGCCGCTTTCAACTTACTGGCCACGTTCGCCTTTTTCTAGAATAGCCTCTCTAGGATTCTAAATACACAATTTTATTGAAGTTGATTTGGCATCGGACTTCGATATTTTCTTATTTCAACGCGTTAACAAAAAATCACGTCTAATTCTGCATCATGTCTGTCAAGTCTTGCGATGGGCAACGCATAATACTGCCAACGTGTTGATGGATGCGTTGATAGAATTTTCTGTCGCGTCAAAGTAACATGGATTGACAATAACCTAATTCAAAAATTTTGATTTTTTTAAAGACTTTTTTAAAAAATTGGATTTTTTGGAGGTTTAATTTAATTGATTAGCCATCGTTTAATTGAATTTGACAGTTCATACGTTAACAGATACGTAATAAACTAAATTATGTCGTACGAGAAATATATCGTTCTAAATGTCACCCATTTGCGGCCAAACTACATATACGTCCTAGGCCCTGCAAAGTTGACACCTTTTTTTGACTTTAAAAGTGATTTCTGACTAAATTAAGCATCTTAGATAATTAAAAATTGCATATTCGTGATCTAGGGAGTTCCACCTTTCGATGTATCGCATGATACGGAAAACGAACTTTTATCTTTAAACCCCATTTGCGGCCAAACTATACATACTTGCTAGACCCTGCAGAGTTCGCACTTTTTGTTGTCTTTAAAAGTGATTTTTGACTAAACTTAGCATCTAAGAGAATTAAAAATTGCATATTCGTGATCTAGCGTGATATCGCATGATACGGAAAACGAACTTTAATCTTTAAACCCCATTTAGACCCTGAAAAGTTTACATCTTTTTTTGACTTCAAAAGTGATTTCTGACTAAACTAAGCATCTTAGAGATTGCATATTCGTAATCTAGGGAGTTCCACCTTTCAATCGATGTATCGCATGATACGGAAAATTAACTTATATCTTTAAACCCCATTTGCGGCCAAACAATACGTCCTAGACCCTGCAAAGTTCCCAACTTTAAAAACGATTTCTGACTTAACTAAGCATCTAAGAGAATTACAAATTGATCTAGGGAGCACCACCTTTCAATCGGTGTATCGCTTGACACGGAAAACGAACTTTAATCTTTTAATCCCATTTAGACCCTGCAAAGTTCACATCTTTTATTGACTTAAAAAATGATTTCTGACTAAACTAAGCATCTTAGAGAATTAAAAATAGCATATTCGTGATCTTGGGAGCACCACCTTTCAATCGATGTATCGCATGATAAGGAAAACGAACTTTTATATTTAAACCCCATTTGCGGTCAAACTATACGTCCTAGACCCTGCAAAGTTCACATATTTTTTTGACTTCAAAAGTGATTTCTGACTAAACTAAGCATCTAAGAGAATTAAAAATTGCATATTCGTGATCTAGGGAGTGTCTCCTTTCAATCGATGTATCGCATGATACGGAAAACGAACTTTTATCTTTAAACCCCATTTAGACCCTGAAAAGTTTACTTCTTTTTTTGACTTCAAAAGTGATTTCTGACTAAACTAAGCATCTTAGAGAATTAGAGATTGCATATTCGTAATCTAAGGAGTTCCACCTTTCAATCGATGTATCGCATGATACAGAAAACGAACTTTTATCTTTAAACCCCATTTGCGGCCATCTCAAAAAATTCAGATATCTTTAAGTTTTTTCAATGCATCATCTCCGTAGCAATCTTTCAATTTAATTTGACAGTCTACAAATCGGTAAAAAAATGTTCCAAATGTCACCCGAAATCCCCAAAACTCTCATTTTTCGCAAGGGAATAATATACTCTCAAAAATTTTGGATTTTTGAGAGATTTTGTAATTCATCATTCATAATCATAGATATCCTTCAATCATATTTGACATTAATCTAGTTTGGAAATGTTTAAATTTCTTGGTCCTTCCTCTCATTAAAATTTGTGGCAGAAAGAATATTTAACTCCAAACATTATAACGAAAAGCTATTTACATAGGTTTATATACAAGTCTTAACGAATCAACTTGCTTCTCTACTGGCTTCACAATTGGATTGGAAAAAGGTAAGCCAGTTGACTAGCAAGTTGCTCAGGTTATGCGTTCGTAAAAAATGTTTAGTGTATTGAAACTTGTAAGCCAGTAGCCAGTACTGACTTGTATGGACTCAGGGTAAACAATATTTTATTTGTACTATTTTTTTTCATATTAAGTTTTATAAATACATAAAAAATCAATGGAAACAAAAAAAAAACTATTTTTTGTCCTTTTGACATTTTTAGCATTTTCTTGTCAATATTATTAAAACATTATTGAACCCTTAACATAATGTAAACCTTCAGTGTGAAAAGAGATATTTTTATGAAATCCATACACTATACCGAGCATTTTAATTAAGCTTGCTTGGGGCGTATGAGTAACATTTTTTTTTTTTTTTTTTTTGAAAATTTGATATTTCAAGAACAAGTTGACGAATTTATATCATTTTTATGTGTATAAGTTAATATATACCATCCATATGGGAAATTTTCTCTTAAGCGACCAATCTAACGACTTTTGAAATTTTGGTTTTTCATAAATTCATAGTTTTCCAGCCAAATACAATGGTGGTAGCCCACTCAAGTATATATATGTTGTCCGGCTGCAAAGCAGTGCTTCAACTCCTCCTGGAGCAAAGGGCAGCAACAAGATCCTTTCATCTGTCTCGATTAGCCGCAACTGGCCTTAGCTGTGGCCACGTTTGATAACCTTGAGACTGAGCTTCCTTTAAAACAGATGACCTTCAAGTTGTTTTTGGTCTTCAAAGGATTGCTTCGCGATATTATCGTTAGGCTTCCTCAGAGTATTGCCCATCCAACGCCACTTCCGTTGCATGATGTCGGCATCCTATTTTTTCTGTCCGGTCCTATTCCACAGTTCAACGTTCGGTATGATTTGCGCCACCAGATCTTCAGAATGTACCGTAGACAAGGGTTAACGAAGGCTTGCATCATGCTCGAGATGTTTGCAGAGCATTTCCATGTTTCTGACGCATATAACAGCACAGATTTAACGTTGGATTTGAAAAGTTTCAACTTGGTGCGTAGCAATATTTTGCTGGAGTTCCACACAGGAGAAAGGATTCCAAATGCACTACGGGCTTTTTTTATTCTATTGTTAACATCTAGGTCCGTTCCACCATCGAGTGCTATGAAACTTCCCAGATAATTAAACTGTCTGACCTCCTCTATGGGTCCCTGCCTGAGAAAAGATTGTTGTGTGCCTTGGCCCGTGGTCATTATTTTGGTCTTATTTGCGTTTATCCTTAAGCCAGCCACTTCCCCATTTAGTTGCAGCAAATGACACATTTGATTTAAACCAGCCGTGTTGTTTGCCATGAGACATATCGTCGGCATAATCTATGTGGCTAAGATTGTCAAACAGACTCCATTGGATACCATGCCTTTCATTTTCACCCACCGTGGCAGTCATCACATCGTCAATTGCCAGCAAAAACAGAATTGGTGACAAGGCATCTCCTTGTCTCACTCCTTGACGCACATCAAAGGAGTCGAAAAGCTGTCAATTGTGCAAAACGAAACACCTTGCGTTGTTGTAAGACTCTTTAATAACAGCAACAATTTTTTCAGGGATAGCTCTCGCAATAAGCGATCTCCAGATGCATTCTGGATTCACCCGATCGAACGCCTTCTCAAAATCTACAAACATGAGGTACAGCGGTGATTGATACTCAGACGATTGTTCAAGTATGATTCGCAAGGTGTTGATGTGGTCGACGCACGATCAGCCACTACGAAACCTCACTTGGTGCCTCTTGAGGGTAGACTCGATCCTGGATTTTATTCTCTCTTTAACTTCGGAAAAATGGACGAATGGTGATACCGCGCCAGTTATTACAGTTTTTGAGGTTCCCTTTCTTTGGTAACTTTACAATAACTCCATCCTTCCAGTCCCGTGGGTAAGTTTCACTCTCCCACTAGTGTAAGCAAAATACGGGAAGATGCTTCAGGGTCTGCTTTTAGGAATTCTGCGGGAATACCGTCACGTCCAGCTGCTTTGTTTTTTTTAGAAGATGGATCGCGTTTCTAAACTTTGTACTTGTCGGGGGACTGGTATATCAATGCTCCTAGAAGATCTGCGCATGTTGTTCAATTGAGAATTCAATTCTGCATTGTGGTCGTCATTTAGCAGTGCACAAATGACTTTCTTCCTTCCATATTTGTAGCTGATCTTCTATCGTCACTAGAAGGTTGCCGTTCAAATCTAACACGGGATGGTTAGTGTTAGTGCTACTACGCTGGCCGACAATGTCCTTAGAGATTTTGTACAGTTCTCTTGCGTCCCCTCTTCCTGCAGCATGTTCCGCATTCTCCGCAAGTTTGTCCACCCTTGCCCTCTGATCACGTCTCACACACCGCTGCACTGTCTTATGAGATGCTCTTCACTCGTTCCGTAGAATCAATTTACGCCGAGCATCATTTTCCTAACTTGATCCTAACTTTAAGTGATCTGCGATATCTGATTTTGTCCCAGATGTTTTGGGATATCCAGGAATCTCTCGCTCTTGACTGTCTTGGTATAGTTTTCGTTTGAGCTTCCATGAAAGCGCTCTTAATTTGACCCCACATGGCATCTATCGATAAGCCAACGTTTTGTAAGTTTGCCGTTTTGACGCCGAGTGTGGTGGCGAAATGTCGACTTACATTAGGGTCATTTAGAAAGCTTGTGTTGAAACTTGGGCTCCTTACTATACCCTCTGAGCGACGCTGGGCAACTGCTGTTCGTAAGCGAAGCAAACCCAGAAGCAAGTGATGGTCACTACCTGCGTCAGCCTTTCTTTCGTTGCGAACATCCTCCATTTCTGCTGTATGATGAAATGATCGATTTGATTTTTAGTTCGACCATCACGAGATTCCCAGGTTTTGTGGCAGGTCTTGTGCGGAAATAAAGAACCCCCAGTTACAAGTTGACGAGCGTTGCAAAAGTCGACAAGCATATCACCATTTTCGTTACGTTGGCCTAAGCCATGCTTCCCCATAACACGTTCAAGACTCTCGTTATCCTAGCCAATGTTGGCATTAAGATCACCCATGATGATTTTGATATCGCCCCTGGAACACTGTTGTATACTGAGTTCAGATGATTATAAAATGAGTTTTTTTCGTCCGCTGGTGTGTCATTCGTTGGAGCGTAGCATTGAATAATGGTGACTTTTCGGATCTTAGGCCTTAACCTCGCCGTCATAAGCCTTGCCGAAACCGGGTTCCAAAAGATTAGACTTTTGACAGCTTCCTTAGTCAGCATGATGCCCACACCATTGAGTCTTGGACCTCTGTCTGCCTCCTCTTCGTCAGAGTACAACATTCTCGTAAGTCCCGATTCTGTAGTTTATTCAGCTCTTTTTCTCCATTTGGTTTCACTCACTCCCAGAATGCTGATGTTATGCCGAAGCATTTCACGCTCCTTCCTGGTGCGTGCAGGGAACAAACGTTCCATCCTCAAATCTTCGTTCGTGTTTTGTAGCCAAAAGTCCGTTTTGTTGAATCTGAAGGATTTCTTTATCTTGTTGCTGTTTCGTTATTTGTGACGTCTCGATCATCATTTGAACATGAAATTTGCCGCACCCCCAAATCCGATGTGCGGTTTACTACAGCCGGGGCTGTAGGATAATAAAAATACATCGGGTGGCACAACGGCTCATGAAGAACCAGGGCCAAGTGACTAACAACTCGCAACCATTCCTGTGTGCGCCTTTCGACAGGAATGGAAGGGACCTTCAGTTTTATGCCGAATCCGAACGGCTAGACGAGAAGCACTTATTCGTGACAAGTGATACTCTTGGAGGATTTGTCAATTCCTCCCAAAAGGCAGTAGCCCTGAAAAAAAACTTTTTAGTTTTTAGGTGGACGAGGCTGGGAAGCGATCCCAGACCTCCAGCGTGACAGCCGAACGCACTAACCATTACGCTACGGGCTACTACCGGGGCTGTAGCAGGATTCACAAAATTATGGTTACACCTTGGGGAATCAGCCCACTCAAGTGGTTGTTGAAAATTCAAACATTCATAAATAATATAAATGACGGAGCGAAAGCTATGCAGCCTAACTGTGAGTGTGTTATCACACAAAAAACCCAATTTAATTTAATCAATTCTTGACCAGTGTCAAATTTTTCATAGAATCTTTGTAAATCGTGTACGGAGAAAAGAGAAAGAACCCGAATGATCAACAACCAACTTGTGTGCGGCTAGTAAAAATGCTAGTTGTCTCAATATGCAATTTATAAAGACAAAACCTTACATTGGATGGGCATGATCAGGTGACCTCGGTGGCGCAATGCGTAGTGCATAGGCATCAGAGGTTGCTGGTCTAGGTTGGATTCCAATTGACGGGACTATTTTTTAAATTATAATTGAACATAAAGACTAAGCACCACTGAAAGGAATCTGATAGTTGGTGTGGCACATAGGCGGCCACAGGATTTTTTCCAGGGGGGGGGGGCAGATAAAAAATGAATATGCAATTTTTGAATTCGATGTTTTTTTTATGAAAAGTTTATTCATTTTGTCTAGGCATAGGTCAGTTGTAAGTGATTTTATTTAAGGACTAGAAAATGTGACATTTTATTCGTTTTGACGTTAAAAAGGAAGCAAATATATGATTTTTCTTCAACATTTGTTACTTAGTGAATAGCAACTGCAACCGTCTGGGCTCTTTTCCAATACGGTCAATAATTTCATTGTAAAAGTTTGTTTGTTCTTTGATAATATTTCGATGAATGTACATCATCCACAACATATCAAGTAGTTTGTAGGTCATTGTGGATCTAAGCCAAGTTTTTAATTTGCGTAAGGTGCTGAACGATCGCTCAGCGATGCAAGTAGTTGCTGGAATTGAGAGCCCTATATAAAGAGCTGAAAAAATCGATGGATAAAATTTCTCTACACTATTCAATGAATCAGAAATGTTTGAAAAATCATTTTTTGTTTAAACTGTACCACATCTTGGACTCCGCCAGAAAATTATCCAGAAAGCAGCCATATTTTCCATTATTTTCTATATAAATATTGTATCGTATTCCATATTCCAATTCATTCCAATCCATAATTTGCATATCTTTTGGTGATAGCTGAAATAGTGAAAATGCAGTATCATTTTCTTCTGAAAAACGTTCTGTACGCGACATTATCAGGGAATCAATGTACGGAATATAAATAGCTTTTCTAAAATAACTTTGGGGGGAAGAAGCGGGAACATTTGATCGATGGATTTGTTTTTGAATTATTCTTGGACAGCTTAAAACTGTGCCTGATTCACTCAAGCATTTTCCCATTACCTCCCCTATAGATTTAAAGCAATTGTTAGCATCCTCTCGATTTTGTTGAAACAATTTATTCAAAACATTGACCTGATCTTTTACTGTTGACAGATTTTGTTGACAGAGATTAGCATCAGGTTCTAGCATCGATGAGTAATGTGACATCACAAAAACAAACAAACTAAAAATGTCGAATTTGTGCAAGAGTAATAAAACTGGAGAGCACGTTGCTTTGTTATTCTATTACCCTCTTCCGAAAGCTTTTGCAGTGCCTCAATTACAACAACGATATGCTCTCTCAGAAATCGAATGCTTTTGTATTTGTGTTGATGTGTTGATTGTCGTTTTGATGATTGCTCTCTCTATCTTTGCCTATAGATGTGATAAAGAGAGCGTTCTTCAAATCGACAATCAACACAATTGATTCCACCCATCCAAGGCAAACCATGGACCTGGAAACAAAGCTGCCAAGAAAATAATCACATTTTCGAACAAAACAAAGAGTAAAATGAAAGTGGGTATACACGGCTTGGCTCAGAGACAGGGGGGGGGGCAAACCATGTACTCTGACAAAAAAAGTACATTTAAACAGTAGTTTTTCCTAGTTAATAATGAAAATAGAACTAGTACGATAGTTCGGCCAAAGCCTCTTGCCCCTACCTGCGGGTGCATTTGGTGTGGCAGCCATGATGAAATTGCAATAATTCCAGCCAAATACAATGGTGGTAGCCCACTCAAGTGGTTGTTGAAAATTCAAACATTCATAAATAATATAAATAACGGAGCGAAAGCTATGCAGCCTATCTGCGAGTGTGTTATCACACAAAAAACCCAATTTAGTTTTTTTGTTTAGAAAATCAGACCGAAAATTATTTTATGAGTTTGAAATCAATTGAAAATCAATTTTACTGGTGAAAATTTGATTCAAGTGATGTATTTTCAGGTTTTCTAAAATTTCTTTAATATGATTATGGAAAACTAAAAAAAACATTTAAAATGTGTACTTTTGTTCTTGGTTCTTTTTTAATTTTCAATTTTGAAGCACAATTTCATTATGAAAAAAGACCCAAACCTTAAAGCCGATATTCACCGAACGCCCATAACTTAAAAGCCTCATAAACATATTCACCAAGCAATAATAATGGACATTTGCGAGCGCTGGCAAAAGTTACGAGTGGTCTCCACCACTCTTTGAGTTTTGAGCGCTCTTTTCGAAAAGCTGTTTGAAAACTTTAGAAATACAACGTCCTCTCTCCCCAAGATAAACATAAAAACGTATGCTCATTTGATACCACCCACTTCACCACCATCTTGGTATTTCTGGGTATTTATATTACGTCACAGCTCACAATCATCTTTTGTTATTATTTTTTGGTTTAAAGTGAAGTCACAATTAATGCATTCACAAGAATTACTTTTAGACGATTACAGAAAAACAGAAAATTGTAATGTTTAATTCTTAAAAACAACTAAAATATTTTGATTTAACAGCTTGAGAATGTTTATTTGGCTCTCATTATCAATGTGCAATCAATTAAAAAGTGAACATGAAAAGACATTTGAGATAAAAACAAAATTTTAACAATTATTATTTTTTTTTTTTTTATAAATATTGGTTACAAAAAATAGCTGTCAATTGATTTTTTTACAAATCTGAGGTATCTCTTCTTAACAAATTATGTGGCAGTGTTTATAAAAAAAATTATCCCTGAGTCGATAGCCTTGCTCAAGAAAGGAAGACTTCAGAAGGTCAATCGAAATCTCATTTGACCGAACAGCAAACAATTTTAGTTTGGCTGTAAAAATACTGAGGAAAAGAATTTTGGATTTGCTTGCTCAGCTTTTGATGGATCAAAATCTCTCATCACTCTTTTTCGTGAACACGCCTAATAACTTCCAAGGGTAAGCTTAAGACTGCGTCAAAAATGAAGGCATGTTCACCATTAAACAAATGAAAAAATGGACACGACTGGATCGCACAAACTTGCTCTCGTAGCTAACTTCTTTAACGTAGCTTAAAATTGTCAATGTGTATATTGAAGGCTATCGTGAGTAAAATTTCCCACGGAATTTTCCCATCGTCGAAAATTGGTAACGTGAATTATGGTCGCAGTTTCTCTAGGAATTCATTGGTATCGAACATGAATATTCAATGGCAAATGGGTAACCATTTTGATTGACCGAATTCGATCCGAAAGGTGGAATATTGTTGGCAAGGTGTAAACTTTGAAGAGCCTAGGAGGTTTAGTTTTGGGGTTTATCGATGGTACATCGATTGAAAGGTGGTACTCAAGCATATGTAATTTTTAATTCTCTAATTTTTTTGTTTGGCGCTTTTTTATGTAGCCCTAGATAAATATCTCAATAAGGTACCCACTACTAACATACATAAATATACAAGCTAAAAAAGCAATTTCGTGCCAAAGTTGTGCATTTTGTTTAATCTTGCTGGTGCTATACTGGGGCGTATGAGTAAAATTTTTTTCTTTTAATATTTATATATTTTATTTAATATATTTTTTTAAATTGGTTTAATTAATTGGGTTTATACGTGAATACATATCACAGGTATATAAATATACCAAAGTAAAACAAACAAAAAAAATGGCATATACACTCCTCGTCAACTGAATACGCACAAACATTTTTGAATATATTTTATCCATTTTTTCCAAACAGTGATCGTTATTATGCCACCTGTTGATGGTAAAAATTTTCGTAACATATAAATAACAGAATTTCAAAGTTTTATCCAAAAACAACCGTGAATTTTTCCTTCAACCACTTCCAAAGTGTAACTTATGCAAAGTAGAAGTTTTTTTTTGAGTCAACTGAATAGGTACAAAAATTAAAATTGGTATTGGAATGGAATGAAACAAGTTTTTGTTTAAGTTTAGTAGTGGGTACTTCCACCTTTATTTTTAATTACTTCGTAAATTCGATCCGGCATGGAATCGTATAGCTTTTTAATGTAATTTAACGAAATTTCGCTCCACGCTAATTTGATTGCAGAAATTAAGGTTTCTTTGTCTTCGAACTGACGACCACCCTCATAAACTTTGCGTACTAACCATCCCCAGACATTTTCTATGATGTTTAGATCAGGTGAGTACGGCGGCCATTGAAGCAACTGCACTTGTTGCTCCTCTATCCATGTTTTTATTATGCGCGCTGAGTGAATAGGCGCATTATCATGTTGGTAGGTCCAGTTTATGGGTCCAAAGATGTTAGAAAATTTAGGAAAATTTCTTTCCAAAATTACTTTATACCCAGCTGCTGTCATTCTTGATGTTACAACCTCGAGCTCAACTGTTCCATAATAACTGACTGCTCCCCATATCATGACACCTCCTTCACGACTATGATGGCGCTTTAAAAATCTTTTTTCTTTTCTTAAGTCGTGAAAATAGAAGTTGAACCCATCAGGGCCATCGAAATTAAACTTTTTTTCATCTGAAAAAACCACGTGATACCATTCTTTTTTCCAACTCATGTGAAGTCTTGAAAAATCTAATCGCAACATTTTCCGTCTCTCGTCAAGTGGTGGTTTTTTCTTAAGTTTCATTCGTTTAAGATGGCTTGAGTTGTTGATTACTCTTAATACTGTTGAGCAGCTTGCGTTTACGCCGACTTTTTGTTTTATTTTTGCCACAGAATCAGAAGAATTTGATGCACATCTTAAAATTCTTCGTCTCTCCGCTGCTGTTGTTGCTGTTTTCTTACCTCCCTTCATGTTTTTGCCGTATGCATCTTTATTTTTCAAGTAAGAATAAACTACATTAAAACTTCGGCCAACTTTATCAGCTATTGCACGTCCAGTTAGGCCTTGGTCTCTAAGTAAATCGATTTTAGCTTTTTCAACATTGTTAAGACACGTAGATCTACCCATTTTTCTTAAAATTTGAAATCAAGAATTAAATTTTACTGAAAACACTAAAATCGTTAATTTAAACTGTCAAGCACTCCAAAAAACTTATAAACAACGAAGAAAATGGCGTTGTACCTATTCAGTTGACTAAAAAAAACTCCTACTTTGCATATAAAACACTTTGCAAGTGGTTGAAGAAAAACTCACGGTTGTTTTTGGATTATTCTTTCGGAATTATCTGCTTAACATCTTAAGGGAATAGTTAGCATCAACAGATGGCATAATAACCATCACTGTTTGGAAAAAATGGATAAAGTATATTAAAAAATGTTTGTGCGTATTCAGTTGACGAGGAGTGTAAATGTAATAAATGGGTTTAATAATAAATTTCATGATATCCATATAGAAAAGAGTAGTGTCACGACTAAAAACTGCTAGGTGCTCTTGTGCTAATACAAAAATCGTTGTGTTTTGGCAAAATTAAAGCCAGTTGACGAAATGGCACCAAAAATCATAAAAACACTTTTTTATCAGTCGATTAAGCGAAAACGAGAAAATTACCTCTTAAGTTTTTTCAACTTAAAATGACCTCGGAAACCCATGGTTTTCGTTCACGCCGATGACGATGGAACACCCCGTATATTGTTATAATTTAATTTTTACATAGTTTTGTTTTAAGCCTTGGTTGATTTTTACTTCAACTATCCATTTCAAATAATTCACGCCACACCATCACTGTCCTTTTTTTTATAATCCATTATTTTTCCAATCTATCAATTATAATTCTCTTTTATACTTTTGCAACATTTCACATCTTAACTAGGCCAAGTAGAGAATTATGGCCTGAATAGAGGATCTAATGGAATAGAGCCATATCAATAATGTGATATCATCGAAAAGCTAATCATAAACAAATATGTCGTGCACATAGAGGAGACCTTTGAGTTTATGTTGGCTGATTAAAAGTGCATCTTTTAATGTGAAGGCCTTTGACATTATTGTTATCACAACACAGAGATATTCCTGCAATAACATACATAAAAATATATGTTTGATAACTAATTGAGTGCTCTCAATATTACTTTGTTGTAGGAAAAATTATAATATATTTGTCTTATTTATTGGTATTAATTAATATGTAGACAATTGAAGTGCGTTAATTATGTCATATTTAATTTTATTTAACTAAGCTTTAAATGGATGTCATTAAGCCATTGATTGTACCTACCCAGTGTCAAGTTAGCACTACATGCCCTTATTTAAAAAAAAAAAAAAAGTAAGGCAACAAATTTTTTGGATTTTTGTCTCTCCACAACTAATTTACTACTAAACAGCTACAAATAATGGCACGTTCACATTTTCGAATTTTCGTTTTTAATAGCTGAATTTACAGTGTCAAGTTTGCACTACCTACGCTTATTAAAAAAAAAAACACAGTAAGGCAAACAAATTTTTGGTATTTCTTTCTCTCCACAACTAATTTACTACTAAAAAGTTTAAATTAACTGCGTGCTTAGTTTTTGGAATTCCAGAAAATGTAGTGCGAAGTTGGTATCAAGTTAGCACTACATAGCATTTTTTTGAGAAAGCAAATTTAAAAAACTTTAGTCCCAATAGGCGTGTTCAGGAAGGGAAATTTGTTCAGAGAGCATCATATCAATCACAATTGCATGAACAGGATTTCTCCTGAGGAAAGAAATACTGCATTCGCTTGCTCGTCTTGCTTGATGCAGAAAAATCTCTCCGATATCTTGTTTTCCTGAACACACCAAATAAGATTCTGACAGCAGAACGCAGAAGTGAGAAAAAATTGCTGAATAATTAAACATTAAAGTTTCCAAGGGCCATCACACACTAGATCAATTTTGAGCCGGACTAAACTGGGGAAATGAAAGTTTGTAGGCAAGGAAGGTGAAGTGCGAGGAATGAAACGAGAAAAATGTTTATTCTTTCTTCGAGTGGAATAACAAATATTAATTACTATAACATACATTTTTACTGAACGTTTTAAAGAAAATTATATGGTGATGGAAAAAATAATAGAAACAAGCGTATTCTGTTTGGTTAATTGAATACTTGAAGTTTATTGATAAAAATCGATAATGAAAAATACACAGATTAATTCTTTATAATGTGTTACTTAACTACAATTTTAAAAATTCAATAAAACAGAAGGTATTAATGAAAAATGCTCTGATTATGACTAGCCGCGATTTAATCCTGGATAAACTAATGGAACCAAAATTATAGTGGTACTTTTTTTTTGTGGTAAATAGTTACTTAACGATAAAAGTGTTTCATCATCTTTTAGT
Source organism: Melangyna quadrimaculata (assembly GCA_949320155.1). Taxonomy (NCBI): domain Eukaryota; kingdom Metazoa; phylum Arthropoda; class Insecta; order Diptera; family Syrphidae; genus Melangyna; species Melangyna quadrimaculata. Next base: position 94,835,344 of record OX439483.1, read on the forward strand.
ACTTGGTCGTTGCACCTTTATTTTTAAGCACGAATTCGCATCTTCGTCCCATGGAATGGCCTAACTTAAAACATGTCTCGGCGGGTGTCGTTTACCATACATTTTGTATTCTGGAGCACAGTCATCCTTATTTTTAGCCCTGGAGTCTCCGAACGCCTAAAAACGCCCCAAAGGTATTCTATAGGTTTAAAATCGGGAGACTATGATAGCCACTCCTTAACACTTATTTAATTTACTCAAAGTACTTGCCAACTTTGAACAGTTCTTGGGATTCATTGTCTTGCTGCAACTCCCACTTAATGGGCATGTCCTCTTCGGCAAAGGGAACCATAGTTGTATTGATGTTGCCTCAACCATGCTTCTTGATGTATTTTGGATCGAATTCCGGGTTTATTGGTGGTCGGTTCTGATGGAAAGATGTATTTCGATTCTCAAAGTGAAAAGTACTACTACAACAAAGGCCGGTGCATGTACACAGCCAGCATTGCTCACCCCGAGTGCGATTAAAGTAAAACTAAGTCTGGACTTAGTTCAGTTCAAAATTGAGCCAGTGTGTGATGGCCTTAAGATATCAGAAATACGGACATACTTCCTTAAGCCTTACGCTGCTGATTCGAAACGAAATTTTCCTGTGGTCTCAAAAAATAAATGCTTACGAAAACACACCGGAAAAATATTCATGGAGAGTTTCAATTAAATAAAACAAAATTTAATGAAAAAATAAAACAACAGTCATGCTGTAATGAAAGTAACAACAAATAAAAACCCGAAAAAACCCAAATGTCATTTTCCGCACACAACTGTCCGGTCAATTAATTCTATGCTAAAAAAGAGTGGAGACTTGTCAAAGCGATCTGGTATAATCATCAATTTCGTTGGTCGAACAGCGTACCACAGAACGAAAAGTAGAACGAAATTTTTCGTTTATGATTTCGTCATGTCTTTTTTGTAGGACTTTTCGTTTCACATAAGCACCGTACTAGGCTTTAACAAAAAACTTCAGCTGTCAAAAATCTGAAACTATTTTTTTCAATTCTCTTGCCCAATTAAAAAAAAAAGAGATGAATATTGATTTTGACTTCTTGCCGAGAAATATATGTGTTCAGGTTTCTTGGCCTGCTCAATCAGATGAACACTCACTGGAACACTTCTGAAATCTCAGAAACGTAAACTGCGTTAAGTTCTGTTTGCGGACTTTATTTTTAAATGAAATTAAGTACGGCACACATTTTAAGAGAAGACAACACCATTTTTCTAATTATTCCGTTGATAGCTAAACACTTGTATAAAGACTCTCCCAAACCAACGCGGAAGAGGCACGAATCATTTGCCGACGTCAATTTTTGATGTTGTTTAGCATTGTTTATTTGTCATTTTTGTTATCATTGTGAATGATTCCCCCTGCAGAGCGAATGTCCCGCGTTGGTTTGGGAGAGCCTTAACATTGATTTTTAAAAAAATTTATGAACAAATTCTGAATTATGCTTACAAACTAGGCCACGTGGAGTGTGTAGAACTAACTTATGAATAAAATCTAACCAATCCACATTATGTATCAACGAAATCTTATCTTAAGCCAATATTATGTTGTGTTCACACTATAGAGCTATGAGAGACCTCTTCGAACTATTGATCTAGCTTTATGTTTAACTAATGTTGTTAAGTGTGTTGTTTCATGTGTGTTGACGGCCTTTTGACGTAATACCTAAACATCTATAGCTGATGCATTTATTTTGTTCATAACAAAAATTGATTTTAATTTTTTTTGTCTCTCTATTGCTTCAACATTTTACCAGACAAAACAAAAAGATGCAAAATATTAATGTTTAATTTCAGATAAGGATATAATTGCTAATAAATAACTGAAGTGCGAAAAATATGTCAATAAAAAAATATTTAACTGACCTTCCACGACAATTTATTATTATTATTCAATGAAATACAATGTAGTAGGTATATGGAATGAAAAATAAAAAAAATTAAAATAATACAAATCTATGAACATTCTTGTTGGCTTGTTAATTTTTCGTAACAATAGTTTTCGAAACATCCATCCATGCTGCTGCAGCCAGGACTATCCCTATATTTTGTACAATATTCGTTTTGATCGATAAATTTGCATCGATTGCTTGGACATCGATATTTATAGCAATATGGTGAGCAAGTTTGTTTTTGTTTGATCAAGCAACCGGAACAGTCGATGGCATCTGCAAAAAACATAATGAAAAAAAGTTTATTTTTATTGAGTACAAATAATATTAATGAACTTTATTTTGATATTTTTAATTGCAAAAAATTAAAAGTCTAGTCTCTTAAGCCACAACCACACCTGTCTTTTGTGCTTTGTTATGGAGTCGCTGTTACTTCAAGATATTCAAACGCCATAAAAACAACACAACACAAATATAGTTTTGAAGATATGAAATACACTGCAGCGATAGCGACACATGAATCCAAAAAACAGCACATGAAACGGAGGTGTGTGTTTCCGGCTTTAACGTACGTTAATTTTCAATTTCCTTTTGAAAACGTATTTGGATTTTCCCACACTGCAAATTTATCATCAAGCTGCAATTTAATCTTTATGTCAAATAGAAACTTTATTAATTTCTTCTGTAAATGACAAAAAAGTGACAACCACTACTTTATTGACATTTAAAGATGCAACAAAAAAATAAAAGATGGTGACAGCACTTACTTTTTTGACACTGACACTACTGAAACAAAATAAAAGACGTTTTTTATCTCTGAAAATGTTTGTGCGAGAAAACGTATTTATGAATTTCCCACACTGCTGATGATTTTTTATCAGGCTGCAATTTAAACGTTATGTCAATTAGAAACTTTATTAATTTCTTCTGTCAATGACAAAAGTGACAGTGACTACTTAATTGACATTGACAGATGCAAAAAGCTAAATAAAACACAGTGACGGCTAATACTTTCTTGACTCCGACTGAAAAATAAAATACGGTTTTCATCTTTGAAGAAGTTTTTGCTGATTTTTAATCCAATTAAGAACTTATGTTAAATAGGAATCTTACTATTTTCT